>CM052544.1:109040235-109081974 GCA_028533065.1 Trachops cirrhosus
AATAAAAAAATAAAAAAAATAAAAAAAAAAAAAAAGAAAATGGATGCAGCCTTAAGTACACGGTATCACTCATCAAATTACTCTCCACTGAGCTCTGAGCCAGAAAGGAGGAGAAAAACTAAGGACAGCCAAGCAGGTAACAGAGCTTAGAATAAAAATGAGAACTGTTGAAAGACAGCTCTATACAGCATGCTTGAGAAGGTTAATGTGCTTAACAAGATGTCAGCACATTTATATTTTTATATCGCTACTCTTTGTAAATTGATAAATCATGGATAAAGAGAAGCCTCTTTATCATTTGCTATTTTCAGCCACTGTTTTGCCAATTCTATATTGTTACTAGGGAAAAATATGCAAAGAAAAGGTGATAATATAGAGTCTAGTTTTGTACATTAGAATATAAATCACAGCAAGAAACCGGATTGCCGCTAGAATGTTATTAGCATGGATCATGCAGTACACATTACTGGATCCATCCGCCATGTATGGGTGAATGACAAGAAGCAAGTTTCATATCATTATTTTTTATGTAGGGTGATATTTTCCTCATTATCATGTAACAGAGTTCAACTGATAATAAAATTGACTGTTTGGAATTTGCTATTACAAAGCTGCTTGACGTATCATCTTATAAAACTTTTGTTAACAGAAGACATTTATCTTGGCTCAAAGAAAACTATTTTTATGGACCAATGGGCATCTGTTTTATTTTCAAATACTCTGTTATCTTCGTCCCAGTGAGGCAATGTGGTGTAACTGAGTGAGCTGTGGACTAGGAGTCGGGAAGTCGGGACTGGAAGTTTAACCAAAGCTGTTGAGTTCTCACCAATAGCAGGCACCCTATCAGGTATTGGGAGGCACAGCACCTGCCCTTGTGGGTTTTGGCATGCCATATTCGAGTTCTGACCTTATCATAAGTATCTATGTGAATGAGAAGTCATGGGACACATCAGTTAAAGACTAATTTGATTTGTCTTCTGGGGATTAAGATTGATTAGATGACTGCCAATATACCAATCATTACTCCAATACCTTAAGGGAAGCTTCTTTAAGTTCTGAATAAAACCATACTTGAAACAAAGTATGATGCATCATGATTCAACACAAGAAAAATAATAACCTTCTCATCAAGTCATTAAAGTTTATTAAATTTTTAAATCCTGTTTTTAATACAGATGATGTCTCTCATTTCCCCACCCCCAGTTAAATTGTCTAAAAAGCTTCCTGGATGCCCCACTAGTTTATTCCATTCAAAACTTTGGCTTGAGTTCCTACCTTGAAAATGAACACGGAACAGCCGTATGCTGCACGGGCTCAAAATTATCTGAGGGAGACAGTCACAGAGTGACAACTTTGTAAAAATGTGCAATATACGTGAAAGCTACTGTGGAAACACTGACCTAAGAGCACCTAACACGAGTTAGCTGGGAATCAGGCAGTACCGGAGAAAACTCTCCGAGTGACAATAAAGCTAACTCTTCCTCTACAAAGCACTCCTGGTGTATCGAATGAGAACCAGTCTCACTGGGTGAGACTGTCCCACGTATTGCAGGACATTTAGCGCCCCCTGGCCAACACCCAAGCAATGGCAGTAGGAATCCCTAGGCATGTGATCATCAAAAGCATTCTCAAATATTTCCGAATGCTCCCAGTGGGAGGGGCAATAGGCCTGGGTTAAAGGACTGGGTAATCTCCCATCTGGTGAGAACGTTTAGAGAGTGAATCAGTGTTTACCTGAGAATAACATGAGAAAATGTGAAATGAATGGACTCGGGAGACTTTATGCTGTCCATCTGCTCTGTGGCAATAAGATGAACTTTATCTTCAATCCCAATTCTTTGGTAATATTTTGCTTCTTGTTTAAAGACACGGTTAAAATATTCATGAAAGAGAAAAAAAATCTGTATTCTTTAAAACCCAAAGGAAACACTTTGCTCAACAAAATAAAATAGGTAGGAGAAGTACATGATATAGTCACTGCACTGACATGGTCTTCTTAGTGATGAAAACCCAAAATCCAACCAATGTCATGGTTTGTGATTATTTTTATGGACTGAAAAAGTCCAAAGGAGGCAAAGAGTAGAGTATATAACACCTTAGCTAGCAACACTCTCTTTAAGACTTATTTCTTTAAGTCCCCCGCCCAATAAAGTTGAGGGTCCAGAGCATTTAATCATCTCATATAATCAAACCAAAAACAACAGAACTATTAAAACTCTTTTTTACAGGTAACCTATTTGTGCTACTGTTGGTTACAATTCCTTTCACACATAATGCACAGAACTACTAATTATTCACCAACAGAGAAGCATGGTGGAGGCAAATAAAGTTTGCACCCCCCACCCCCCATGAAACCACTTATAAGCAATAAGCCTGCTCCTTTATGCCGACCTGCTGAAAAAGAGTTCAATTTTGTCTAGTTTAAATGTTACTAAGTCAATGAAAGTTCTGTGTCAGGAAGCCCTGCACACAGATTTCAGGCCATGCATGTATTAAATTGCCATGAAATATCAATAAAGCCTCTTATGCACATAAATTCCAGCCTACAATGTGTCAGCTTTATTCCAGCCATGTGGGCTCAATTTCTGGCAAAGGAAGTCTCATGATGGGAACATTCAAGTAAACTCTTCATTCTTCCCATCTACACGGGGACATATTCTCATCAGTTCCAAATAGTGCTTCCCAGAAAGATGAATCCGTTCATAGACACTGTTAGCAAGCTGTGAGCAGGAAAGCTCAATATTCAGAATAACTATGTTGCAACAGGAAAAATGAGTTTTCCTTTCCCCTCTACTATTGCCCGGCTTTTTGTTACCTTCATTTTCCTTGAGTTGCCTGTAGGCTTATTTGCCAGTGAAAACACATGCACGCTCACACATTGTGTCCCACAGATTATGTGAGAAATACCCAGAATAACTAATCAAGACATAAATTATTTAAAAAGATCTTAGAAATTTTCTCATTAAATTTTAACGGTGTTGATTTAACCATACACATTTAATCTCCATAATAATGATGTGTACGCACTTAGAGAAAATTGCACAATAAGCACAAAAATAAAAGACTAGCCTCTGGCAATATTTTTGAGCAATTAGAAGAAAAAAGTGGAGAAAAATAAAACAATGTAAAAATAATACACAGACAAATATAAACCTAGAAAACCCTGAAGGTAACTGAAGCCCACATCAATATAGAACTCGTCCAATAATACAGACACGTATGTTTTCTAGTTTGAAATATCTTTAATGCTTCACTCATTGCTGTTTATGGCTTTTTTATGTTTGCGACTAGCTTTCTTACCATCCTGTTGATGCAACTTAGTCAATAAAAATATATATATGCACATATATATGTTATATAATGCCTACCAACACACACACACACACACGCTTCATAGAAGAGACTCAAACTAAAGTCAGTTTGACTTAGCTGCCAACCAGAGCTAGTTTTACTATCAGTGAAGTTTGCAACATTATTTATGGTTGAGAATATGCAGAGAAAAACATGGTTCCTTTCAAGAATATTTTCGGTTAAGACGTGCAGTTAAGATAATCATAGCCTCACATGTGGCCAGCTGAGACAGAACAGGTAGTGGCGCTCAGTCACCTCTGACTCTCATGCCGATAATTGTACAAGAATTGCACCCTTGATGAAGGAAGAAAAATATTTTACATACCTTAACTTACAGAAAGAGAACAAAAACAATTGTTTGCTGCAACTTCTGTTTGAGTACATTTTTACCGACACCAAATTTATATTAAAAAGCAACTGGACTTCATAGTTTCCAATGGCCATACCAGGTTTGTTCCAATTTTTGAGCACAAGAATGTGTTAATTTGTCTGGAAATAAAAAAAAAATATTCTGGCAGGCATAACCAGCATACTAAGCAGCGTTCTGGAAACAGGAAAGCTGACATTGAAGAAAGCACCGTGTCTATGGGGACGCACTCACCAAAGTAAGGCTTTAACAACGTATGTGCAGAACCATCTTTGGTGACTTGTGTCAACCAGTGGTCACTGGCATCAATTCAATACCAACAGGAATCTCCAGTCTGGGATGTGGTGAAGAAGGAAACTTTATTCAGGACAAAACAGCTCAATCGTGATACAGCCTGGCTGTGAGGCAGCCCTGGGCCACGCCCTTCTCTGGCGAGACAGCTCTGCCCTGCTCTGCTCCTCACTGGTCTGCTCCATTCTGTGCCAGTCTGCTCTGGTGTGCACTGGTCTGCACTGGTCTGCTCTGGTCTGCTCTGACTCTGGTCTGGCGAGACATCTTCTGTGTCTCAGTTCAGCTGGGGAAAGGCAAGTCTTGGTGGAAAGGGCAAGTGAACTCCCAGAGCCAGAAGGGAGCTGACTTATACAGGCAGCAGCCGTGTTCCTGGCCCCTGGTTGGTTGGTCTGGGCCAATGCTGAGCGATGCAAAATGTGACTAGATATTTGGGAGTCACATGTGCCAAACTCATGCTTCTGGGAGACCTGTCAATTCACCAATTCAATAAAACTTGACCTACTCTGCGCTGAGTGCTGAGAATATAGCCCTGAACAAACAGTCCAGGTATCTATCATATGGAGCTAAGCTCCTATACAGAGCTCCCACCTACACATTAACAACTTAGTTCAACGTGTCAGAGAGCTGACTATGGAACTCTAAACAGGATTCACTTTTTACATGAAGACTTCTCTGTGCAATAACCACCACCAAACTCTGCTACGGCAGTTCTGTTGATATGAATACCAGAAGCCAGCAGGGGTAACGGAAGCATAAGAGACTTTGTGGTGTGCCCTCAGTTCCAAAGTTCGGCCGTTAGTCTTTTGCAGATCCTATGCCTTGAAAATGATCGTGGATTATTTCTTCCTCAAATGATCTCCATTCCTCTCTGCCAGCCCTGATTCTGCATCTCTGGTTACTCTGATTAACAGCCACCTTATCTCCTGGGTTTCTGAATTAGCTGAAGTCACACGCTGTGCCATTCACTGTCCCCCAGCTTGTCCCTCACAAAGTGCGCATAACAACAAAAAATGGCCCCCTTCAAAATCACTACATCAGAAGGTGGGGAAATGTTTATGTTTCTTTTTTCTCTCATCTTTTTGCTTTGCTTCTTGTTTCCCTTTTTCTATTTCTCGCTCTTGTTTCTTCTGCTCACTTCCTTACCTCCTTCACTCTTCTTCTCCTTTATCTTCCTCCTGTTCTTCAATATATTTATTTTTTATCTGTTTCCATATTTCTTTCTTGATTTAAAAGATACTCCTTGTCCACTTATATCATCTAATGGAAACTCTATCTATTCCTATCACCAAATTTATTTCTTTATAAGTACTTTATCAGTACTTCAGTCATATTTCAGAATGAGACATTGAACATCACGAGAACAGAACAAGAAAACTGTTTCAGTTTCTATCTTTTTTAAAAAAAACTGTTTCTAGCAAAAGATTAATGGTTTTAAAAAACAAACCATAAGAAAAAACCCTCCAGAGGAAGATGGACCCATTTTCAATGGGAATTGCCAAATCTGTTTAACCAAATGAAGACAAGAAATCTCCATTATTAACACAATTCTTGTCTGCTTCAGCAACCCAGAGAATTTTTAAGTACACTACTTGCAAGTTGTAAAATTCAAGGATAAATTACAGGGATGTTCCACAGCCGAAGAACTCAGTGGAGCTTCGTTCCCTTAAATGCTCTTTTGCTAAAGTGAGAAAAACAGACACATATCATTAGAACATATTTAATCCAGTCAAGAATGTAACAGGATTTAGCCACAAGGAAGAACTCCAATATTCCCATCTAGTTTATAATACCATTACCATATTTAGAATGCTCAGCACCCTTGGCACATAAATGCGATGAACGTTCAGTTGCTATAGCAGGTCAAAATGATAGCATCGGAACCTCTGGGTTTTCACACCCTGTCTCTCAGAAATTCTTGCTGCCACAGGAATACCTTTCAGTTTGTTCAGTCTCATATCAGCAGTGACACCCAGTGGATGGAAACACTTTAAACAAGCTGCCTTGCAGCTCTGTCTCTGTCCCCCACCCCCACCTCCTCTCTCCAGGCCAAGATTTTTGTAAGTGCTTTGTTTCTCTGACCTTCTTACAGCTCTCCACAGGAAAAGAATTTATCAGATTGCCTAATGCCGGCCAGCTTTTCTTTAAAATTTACTCAAATTAGAAAGCCTCAGACATTTCCTTTGCACTAAAGACATTTGAACCTATCAAAATATGTTCAACTAATTTGATATTTGGTTTCTCAAAATAAAACCGATATACAAGAATAAGGATAAAAGAGGAGAGAGATGCTCAATTAATTTTCTACATTTTGCATGTTTTTTAAAGTGTAATTGCCAAGCAGAAATCATGGCTTTATTATTTATTCATAGCAAGTCATTTAGAGCATATTAAACTAAATTGTGAGGAAAAAGTAATATAAACTGTGAGCTAAAATCAATTTAATTCCAAATGATGGCTATCAGTAAAAATAGATGCACTTTTTCGAATGCAACTATTTTATTAAGATGAACTGTTTCAGCTTGTCTCACAGGGTGACATAAACGACCTTCTTTGACGTGACAGAAACTAACAAGATACACATTTTTTTAAAAATCTCTTACATCTAGCTTCTTAATTCCACAAACTCATTTGTGTGATCTTTTTTAATATGATACCTCGAAAAGCAAAGATATAATTTTGTTTTATTTTACTTGAAAGACAAACTGATGTTTTTGCTGCATAGTTAGAGCCAAAGAAGATATTCCGTTCATCTTTAAGTAGATCATTGTTGAGAATTAAGCTATAGTACCGGCTCCCTAAACTGTTTAAATATAAGGCAAGGCAGCACCTACCAGCGAAAGCTGGTGGTGGGATAAGTTATTAGAATGTTTTCTGACTTTATCAAAAGCACTACTTGGTGATACCTGCTTTTCACAGTGGATCTCTAGCATGGAAATGGACTGACCTGCATTAAAAAGAACTGAGGGGATTTGTGAAGCAAAGGAACCAACACTCAATTTTACTAGAATGGCTGTCACCAAAGTTAGAAAAAGGCAACAAGTCTCTTAGAATAAAACCACATGGAGGAAAAGAGGTTGTGCTGGTAAACTAGCCTTAAGAAAAAGGGAGTATTTGATGGGAGACGGTTGATTTGGTTTGGTATCATTTATGCATATTGCTTAAAGCTCATATATACTAGGTAGCGTGATGTGGAGCTTGAGCATGGAAGTATGAAATAGCACGATGCAACGTGGTACCTAACATAAGACAACATTCCCAGCAGGACTGAGTCCACTGGATTCTGCAGGATTCTCCAGTTACTCAACAGCGTTACCATATGCTAGTGAGAAGGAACAGGATTTATGGGCTGTTGAAACTCCTGTTACCCAGGGCATTCCAAATATTGTGTTTCACGAGGCACTGATACCTAAGGGGGATGCCTTTCATCTCTTTGGTAACGGAGTAAAATGCAAGCCTCCTGGCTTAATATTGGAGCAGCAGGGGAGTGGCAACCTCAACATAATTCATCCCAATCCGCACGGTCAGGCCCACACCATTACAGTAGCACAACCTTGCCTCCTCACTGGAGCAGCTATTCTTGGCCCTTCTTTGTTTCAGCCCCCTCTGAAGGTTGCTTCTGTCCCCCCCTCACGGTTCCTAGATATCCAAGTACATCGCTCACTTCCACCCACTTTGAATGCCACGGACTGCTTTACCTTGAGGGCATATCCATGTGCAGAGCTTCTGTGACTCCACAAAACTCTCCTGGGCCAGGCTGCTCAGAGTATGCAATGATATGTTCACTTAAAACCAGTTTTCTTCTCACTTGAGGAAGGACAACTTTCTCTAATGTTCCAGAAGTCATCACCCAGGTTAAGTATGGCTGGTCCTTTGCAAACCCAGCTCACCCTTTTTGAATTAAGTCTTCATGTATTCAAAGGAAAAACTGAGGGCTAGAAGGAAGGGTCTTCTCATGTAAATACTTAATATATTTCTAATTGGGTGTGTGATGCTGAGAAAAATAGTTATTAGAACAGTGGTTGGGAAAGTAAAAGAGAGGGAGCCATTTCTTACTTAGTGGGTGAAACAGGTTATACCATCCTCCACACTTTCATTCCTCTGTGGGACATTTATTTAGCTCCCACTGTGGGCCAGTCAAGGTGATCAATGTCCAGGATCAAAGGTAAACAAAATACCTTCTCTGCCCTGTTGACCTCCACACTGCTGTGCGTGGGCCTGTGCATGGGGGGAGGAGGGGTAGTTACAAAGTTTCTCCTTACCGTGATCCATCTAAGTTATCTCAAAATGGCTTGATACCCTTCTTTCCATCCCACATTATGCATTTAGTTTTTCTTTGATTTTCACTCCTTTAAAAATGGACAATGAACATAAATCAGTTGAATCATATGCAAAGTTGTTAGAAATTTCCCTTTAATGAAGTATCTTTAAAAATTAGATTATAGTTTTTATAATCTTAGAGCAGTTTTAGGTTCATGGCAAAATTGGGCAGATGTGGAGTTTTTCCATTCACCTCCCTGCCCCCAGTAGGGATCACCTCCCTCATTGTTAACAACCCCCAGAGTGGTACATTTGCTACAATTAGTGAACCTACAGTGGCAGAGGGTTATCAGCTGAACTCCACAGTGTAGCTCAGAGTTCACTCTTGGTGTTGTACACTCTGTGAGGTTGGACAAACCTATAACGACTTGGATCTGCCACTAGAAAGTGGGTTTTCATCAAGGGGAAAGGGTTTGTGGATCCTGATATTGTAAGGATGCACACAACCCAGGGACCAAGAAAAACACTGGCAAAAAACAAAGAAAAATGGCAAAGGGAAGAAGGGAAGGAAATAGCAGCAAGAAAAGGAGAAAAAGGAGGAGGGAGAGTTGAGGCAGAGGACAAAGAGGAAAAGGCTACTACAAACTAACTTCACCTACTTTACTTCCAAGAGTGGTCCATATAAATAGAATAATCCTAGAAAAATGTGCTGAGGATCTGGCCCAGGAAGACAGGAAGCCCCCATTTACGCACTTGGATGTCAAACGTCAGCTGGAGACCACAGATGCAGGTACACTTTCTGTAGGCCTTATGAAAAGAAACTTGTAAAAATTTGTATCAAAAAACCCCACAAGAGTTTGAATATTACTTTAGATTAGAACCAAAAGGATGCAGAAATAGTCACACTTAAACTCTTTTCTTGTTTTAAACATTTTGATTTTGGTTTCTTTTGTGAACTATGAGATATATTTAAAATGCTCAAGTAGTAATGCACTATTAGTGATGAATTTTTGCAACATGAACACACACCTGTGACTAGTCCCAGAACAAGCACAAGCCCATTACCATTATGTTAAAAGCCAAGTGCCAGCCCCTTCTATGCACTATTCTCCCAAAAGTCAACAAAGCTTGTCTCCGGACAACATAAATTAGCTTTTAACTATATTCAAATGGAACATATAGTATAAACCCTATAGCATATATGTTAAATATAGCGTATATTCTTTTGGATTCTGACATCTTTTGCTCAATGTTAGGTTTGTGAGATCCATCTATGTTATTGCAGGAAGGTAAAGTTTATTCATTCTATGTGCTGTATAGTATTTCATTACAAAAATATATCACAGATTATTGTACCATTCTGCTAATGATCAAAGCTTATATTTTAATATCTGCTATTACTTGTAGTGAAACAATTTATTTTTCTATGAATTTATTTTTAAAGTAGATTCATATGTGCAAAGAACATTGTCAAATAGTCTTTAATTAGATGAATCATTAATAGGCTGTGTTCAGGAGAGAAAACTGAGAAAATATCTTCTCTCTCTCGCTCTCTCTTTCCCTCTCCCTCCCTCCCTCACACGCATACACACACACACACAATGAGTGAAAGACAGGGGGTCGGAGGGGGCAGATCGGGTCTGT
This sequence comes from Trachops cirrhosus, assembly GCA_028533065.1. Taxonomy (NCBI): domain Eukaryota; kingdom Metazoa; phylum Chordata; class Mammalia; order Chiroptera; family Phyllostomidae; genus Trachops; species Trachops cirrhosus. The sequence goes on from CM052544.1 coordinate 109,050,146, forward strand.
ACATTGAGTGAAAAATGTGAGAGGAAAAGTGGGGTTGCCAGGCCACGTTTGAAACCAACTGAGTTAAGCACATGTTGGGAAAAAGATTCATGACTGACATTACGTTCCCCAAAACGTGAATGTATGGAGGTTAATAATGTCTCTTAGGAAACTCATGGGCTTATTACAGAATGGTTTTATTTATGAACAATAAAGAATTCCTTATTCTCAGCTCAGGAAATTTCCTTAAGTCTATAGAAGAAAATTACAGAAGTTGGTTTTTCTTGCTCTGTTTTATATGTATGTATGTGCTCTTACATACTTACACACACAACACACACATACACACAGTCACACACTATACACAGGCTGGAAAATAGTTGTTTATAAAGCTTACTTGCAGAGGTTTTACTAAAGAATAAGCCAAATAACAACCCCTTTTCTTTATTTAATTGAAATAAAAGGTCTATTTTGCAAAGTACCTGTAACATGTAATTAATCCATAAGTGTGAGTTTGCACAGATCACCTGTATAAAAGTGTGATTATACTGACCTAAAACAGAGTCCTCATCTCAGTTTTAACCTGAAGATAGAGCCTGTCCTATAGGGCCATGGCAATAAAATCTGTGCTTGATGACTGATTGCTCCTGTGGACCAACCATTTCCTGTTCCGCTACACTCATAAGCCACTAATGTTCTGGCTTAGCTTGGTATGGTACATGTAATCAGAGAGTACAGCTCAGAGGACCTCACCATCCAAAGCGAAGTTGAGAATATGTTCACCGCCACCCCCCTGACTTTGTTACAGTGAATCTGGGTTTAATGTGGGTCTATGTGATGTCAGATTTGGCTGTCTACATGGTCTTCAGTGAACAAAGTTTACTAATTCTCCACATCCTTTTGTTGCCCTTGTGTCTGTGTACGTGCATGCGTGTGTATGCATGCACACACCTGACATAACACAAATCTCATCATAGAAGCAGACATTGCAAAATTCAAGAACAAAATAGAACGTTATTCTGCCTTACCTTCTTTTTGCTAAGATTTATGGTCAGAATAAAAATAAGACCTATTTTATTTGGAGATCAAATAAATTTTATAGTTTTGAGGGAGACACTGTGAATGTATATATAACCCCCAGCACATTCTTACTAAACAATTCCTTGTGTATAAAAGGAAAAGGATTCAGCTATTATAAAAATAATACATATGCACTCTTAAATAACTGTTTTTTTGCTACAGTGATTATTCTGTCCTCTCTTGACGAGGAGATAATTGGAAATAGGTTTATAAATCAGTTCACTCCTGAATATTTACCCTCTTTTAGTCAAAATGTTGCCTCAATTTGTCAATTATTTTGACAAGTATTGATAATATTATAAAAACAAAGGTGGTGCCAATTTCCAGATCTAAGTGGATAAAGGAAACAGCTGAACATAAAAATAGGGGATTTCTCCTGTTCTCGTTAGATCAGCAAGTTGAGAAAGAGAAGAAACCATGATTCCTTCCTAAGGACACTTAAATTAAAAGCTATCATTTCTACTTGCACACTACTGAGCTGATCTAAGCCTGGGTGTTCATTGGTCGGAGAGTCTGGAAGGCAGATTGACAGTTGTGGAGTTAGTCTTTGGGAACCAAATGCTTGCATACATTTCACTAGTCCCTACGTCAAATCTTCTGTGTGAGCTGGCTAGTATGTATTAAGTAATGAGGACTTTCCCATTTATCTTTGCCAATTCAGACATTTACTCAGATTTCATACCAGGATCAAATGGAAGATACAAAGCAAGTATAATTTAAGCTACTATGAAGACAATTTAAGCTATATAAAACCTTTTCTCGCTATCTCTGGGTAACTGAAGCAATATTATTTAGGCTATTCCTTCAACCTTATAAATCGTTCCCTCCGGTCTCCATTTTCCTTGTAAATAGTTGGTGTATCTGTGGAGAAGGCAGGATTAGCGCCTCTGCTTCTGCAAACTCAGCTGGCGCCCTTCGCTCACATAATCCGAGAGGAAGTCTGCCAAAGAGTTGCAAAGTCTGTTTGGGGTTTACAGTCTGAAAATTGTGGTTGCTAGAAAAAGAAAATGCAGTCACTAATTGGTGCAGTTACTATTGCTGCATTTAAAAAAATTAGCCCATGACTTCGCACATAAGTGGAATCTAATGAACAAACTGAATCAACAAGCAGAATAGAGATGGACTCATAGATAAAGACCAGGCTGACAGCTCTGGGGGATGGGGGAGCCTAGGGGATGCAGGGACAGAGCAAAAAGGAAAAAGGACTCACGGACGTGGACGACAGTGTAGTTTTGTGGTGGGGAGGGAAGTATAGGGTAACTACATGGTAACAGAAAAAATACAATAAAAATTAAAAAATACAATCAATTGAATTAAGATAATTAGATAAGTTAGTAAGCCTATATATTAGCATAAGTGTTTAAAATATATAAATAGAAGTCAATCTTTCCTTCAGAATACTTGGGATATTGCTAAAGAAAACAATCTAAATGTTATGTATGACTGAAAAAAATTAACCCAAAGGCGAGGGGCTCAAATCAGTCATTTTATTTTTCTCCCAGAGTCTGTAGGGCAAGACCTGATATAGGAAATAGCAGAAATGGCTTGTCTCCGGCCCACAGTTTCTACGGCCTCCTTGGAAAGGCTTAGAGGTTGGGGTTGGTGTGCAGGTGACAGCAGAAGTCCGATGAAGAATCATTCACTCGCGTGTGTGGCACCTGCCCTGAGACACTTGTTTTGATGCCGGGAGCAGGGACATGGGGCATCTCTGTGTGATTTGGGTTCCTCACCGCATGGTGGCTTCAGCACATGAAATTTTTACATGTCAGCTCAGGTCTTCATTTGCAACTAACTATTTAAGTGAACCAGGGAGAAACAGCATTATCTTTGTGACCCAGTCTCTTAAGTCACATGGCATCACCTCAGCCATGTTCTATCTCCTGAAGTCGTGGCAATTCAATCAGAATTTCTTACAACTGCAACACTCATCTGAAGATGGTAGCAAATATCAAAGGCATCTTCTTTGAGAATCCATATGAATAAGTTTTTCTTGAAAATATTCTCTGTAAAAAGTGCAACCCATACCTTTTTAGGACATCAAGAGGAACTAGACTAAATCTAGTTTTCAGGTGCCATTAGCTCATGAGAAACTATTTGAAAACTCAAAAATTTTACTCCACACCAAAAAGGAGTCTGGCCTACCTCTTTGGACTGAGCAGCAAGCTGTGCACTGAATTATTATACAAGGTCCACCGATTCGTTTTGTACTTTGACAGTTGAGCAAAAGTTGGCTTTTTTATTTGCAATCTGCAGTTTCATTTGTCTGAAACTTATTTCTTTTCTGAAACCAAACAGGATTATCTAAGTTTATAGTCAAAAATTATTGAAAATCCCCAAGACTATATAGTTACTATTCAACATATTTTTTTACTTGAACATTTCCATCAAGATTAGCTATGTGCTAAAAAAAAAATACAAAAATAAAAGCATGCTTATTGAAATATCTGACTATGTATAATTTAATATTATAATAATTTATATACAAATGGCAATGAGAAGATTATATATGAGAAATTTATATTGAGCTGTCCTTGAGTTCCTGCATTACTGAATCTACATGGAGATAACATTCCAATTTTAATGGATATCACAATCCTGGAGGTCCCACTGTTTCTTAGGGCTCTGTGTAACCTCATGGCATAGAATGATTAGGTTTCAGAGAAGTATTTTTTCCCAGAAATGCCAAGCTGATAAACATCTGAAATTTCAACACAGCTGTTCTGCTGATTTCCTTACTGCTGTAATCACATTGAGAAATCAAAATTGGGATGGAATATTTGGAACACATTTCCCCTCCTACTTATTAGCCTGTTTAAGTACCTATGGTGAGGGGATAGTTCAGAGGGAAGTGGAAGAAGAGTGGTCTTTTTCATTTTTGTCACTTTGTGTTTTTCGTGTGCATTAATGAAGGATTTTCTGATATGTGTTTAATATTCTTGGGGTTTGATGATTGGCATCTTCTCATGTATATCGTAAAAGCAGATTTATTTTGAAATTTAAACTAGTTTTACCTACTCAGGGAAAACATGTAATTGAAGCAATTATTCAGGGTATTTAGGCCCCGAATCACTTTCATCTCCACTTTAAAAATATGTCTGCTATTTCATTTCATTTCACTTCAGCATCATTTTTACAGATGAACTAATTTAAAGGGTGAAAAAAATACAATACTCACACATGGTCAATAGCTGCTTTGAAAGCCTAAATAAGATCGTTGACACAATTTTTGCCTCATTCTTTGGCATTCCTCCCAGCCCCATAATGGTGTCTCATTGCTACTCGACAAAATTTCTCATATTGAAGAGTGGACACCAGCATTTTTTCAGTCTATAGGTTTCCATGTGGGAAATAGACACGATGGACATGATGACCTCTGAAGCATTCCCCACCTGTACTATAATAAAACTAGTGCCTCCTTTATAGAATAGTAGTAAAACCAAACAAAATAAAATGTATGAAGATATTTTTAAACAGAGACAGGTCATAGTCCTGAAAACGACTGTATGTATTAGATATATATGACTTTGTTAATAGAGCACTAATTTGGGGAATGTAAAGGAAAGATACAATAACCAATGGAATATTTTCCCACACATTTGTCCATTCAGTATGCCATGAAAGAGAGTAACAAGGGGGCTCAGGTTAGATTGAGGAGTGAGCTAAGGTTTGAAAGATGAATAAGTGATAATACCCTGAGAGATAAAAAAGGACATGTGTGAATATTTTGAGCCTCCAAAGAGCTTAGTGCATTTAATAGACTCAAATAAACCATGAATCCCTGTGTTCGTCTGTCTTTCCAGTTTTGAGGCTGGGTATGAGTTGCCCTCAGTTCTTCTTTCATGAATGATCAAAAAAGAGTTGTTGATGTTTCAGTCCCTTCAACTTTTTAGTTTTTGGGATGGAGTAGCAATTTCTAAGTTTCTCACATGCAGAACCAGAAAACCAGAAGTCCTTACTCTCTCCTGTGTCTCGCTCCTGGCCCTCCCTATTCTCCACCGATAACATTTACTTTACTTTGTCCTGCCACACGCATCCCTGCCTCAGGCTTCTCAGTGTGATCACCAGGCTCCATCCACTCTGATTCCCTGACTTTACAGAAATGGCTCAGAGGAAACTGCTGAAAAATCCAAGTCTCTCTTCATTGCATGAATCCAATCTCAACTAGCATAGAGATTTTTTAAAATAAGATCCTTTCTAAGAGAATGCTTTATGAGTTGATTAAAATTGCAGCCTGTCTGAAATGCTAACCCACCTTCTGCTGGAGGTGAAATGTGAAACAGTCTTACCAACGCCCAGAAACAGGACGTGCTCGTGAAGATGGCAAAAGCGGGGCATGGCACTGACTACTTCAGACCCTCGTCTGGGTGACCTTGAAAACAAGGTACTCCTGGGAGCTTCTACTGCACGCAGGAAGGGGAGACATGGGGCACGAGGCTGGTCACCAGCTCATGGATCCCAACAATCAGTGGGTATTGACACGGACAGATATCAGAGGAGGGGGAAGCCAGAGGTTACCAGAGAGAATGAGCGCCTGGTTATAAAAGTAACTCACTGACGGGAGTTCTTAAGTAAAATGGAAATGAGAGTGTTTCCTCTATAGGTTGTTGTAAAGATGAGAGAGGCAATTATAGTGTCTAATGATTTGTTAAATAATGGAAAGATGTTATCTCCCTTAGGTGAGAGGGCAGGTCTTCCTCACTGTACAGTTCCTCCCATCCAATATAGAGCAGTGTAAGACATGACACCTAGATGACCCTAAATAAATGTTTGTGGAATTGAATAATGAACCTTTTCTTAGTCTGGGCAGTTAACAGTCAGGAGAAGTTGGTTTTGTTGCCTTTGTACATGAAATTGTACTGTAAGGTATTTACTATGTTGTATTGACTGTGTTGTATTGCACTGCATTGTGTTGAGTAGTTTTGGTCTGCTTGGTATGATACAGAGTAATATCCATTTCTTACAGCCTCACAGCATTGGAACATCCACTGAAATGAAATCAGAGAAGGGAAGTGCATGTGCGCATGTGTGTGTGTTAGATAGTGAGAGAAAGATACATTCTTCTTAATGACAGCGAAGAGCAGTCTTTCTGGAAACAACAGTGAAAATGAGGACAAAGAAGGGTTTGTAACAGGATTTGTATAGGAGGAAGACATTTTCTCATCAGAATTCTAGGGCAGGGGGGAAAGGGGATGGGGTGGTTTCTGGTTAAGAAGGATATTAAAGCCTTAATAAGGCAGATCCCCACACTGGCCCCTTTCCAGGGGGTTTCGTGCTGCAGGTGGGATATATTGTATATTGGTGTCCAAAAAGAGAAAACAAAGATGAAGCTGCATAGAAAAGTGACAGTTCACATTTCAATTGTTCCTGCTACACTAAACCCTCCCCTGTAATTTCAGTAAAATAATATTCTTCCTGTTTTGATTGCATTTTGTTTAATGGCCATCAAGTAGCAGTACATCAAGTACCAAGAAAACAAGTGTAAAAGAAGGTGATCACAGGAGGACACACATTTATTACAATTGAGCAAGTTAGGATTCAAGGTACGTTTTCCAGTCACCAAGGACAGGAAAATCCTCCTATGGTATCTGGGGGACACAAGCAGCTAGCAATCTCCTGCTACGTAATAATCAGTCGATTGGTCTGACCTCAATCTCCTAAATCATATAAAAAGTAATATGGTTTGTAGATTAACAACCAAGATAACCTCTTAGATGTGATTTAAAGCTCTTTTGCTTACCATTAATCCATATGCAGAACCACAGCCTTTATGATGCAGAAAATCCTGTGAACATTTTTATGGCTAATATGACATGGATCCCATTCTTCTTTTATTCATTGACTTTAACCAGAATACCCATGCCTCTCTGACAAAATAAATGTTTACAAGAGCTGGCCAATTATTGTACCACATGAGTGTTTTTTAATTTGTCACTGTTTAGAAAGCTCAGTTTTAAGTATTGATAGTTAATAAATGCTTGAACAAGTGGATATTCTCATAGCACATTGCTCACCATGTCTAATAATTTTCACTTTCTTTTCTCACATAAATTACACAGACACAAAGAGAAATATCCAGTAAGCATTAGAAAAAATAAAATTTAAGTTTTAACTGTTGAAAAAATTACAAGAACGTGCTCAATGCCAATGGAATACAATAAAAGAAATATCACCCCTTTGGCCCCTGGTCAATACATAATTGTATTCTGATGATTTCAGAAATTTAAATTACCCACATTTAAAAAATATCAATACCAAGTACTTGATTTTTATAACTCTTGGACTTTCTATTAGCTTTTCCAATAAAACTTCATAGATAGCTATTTCTACATATTGAATTTTAAAGGGAATAGTTTGCTTCTTCATGAAGTAAGGGTTTTGGGAAGAGGCACTACAATAAAGTAGAAAGAGCACTATACCGAGAATTAAAAGGTCCGTGTTTTTGTCCTATTCTTTTACTCATATGCTAATGACCTTAGTATACTCTGCAACTTTTTAAAAAATCTTTTATTCATCTTTGAATTTGTATGCCTTTAGCTTTAATATATTTAGCATTATATTTGCACAAAATATTCTGGCACTAAAAACAGTAGAAGGAGGAGGAGGAGGAGAGAAGAGGGAGGAGGGAGGGGAGCCAGGGTACTAGACAATCACTGACGTTTCTTTTATTTCTCAGGTGATACCGCACTCCAGGAACAAGCAAAGCCCTTAACGGTGTAAAAAAGAGGTGCTATTCAGAGCACTTATAAGAGTAATATAAATAGTACTATTTCACAGTGTAATAATAAAAACCTCCTTTTCCATTGGAGATTTATCTTGTCCAAGTAACAGAAAATATGAGAGAGAAAGTAGGTGCAAATGTGGATAGATTGGTACGTTTGGAGTTAAGAACATATTGGGAACATGTTTCTCCTCCTACTGACAGGATAATATGAAAAAAACACATTTGCAAGAGACTAATACCCACTGTAGGTACTCAGTAAAAGTATTTTCGTGGGAGAATAAAGGAAGAACTTCCTTCAGATTTGGTCTCAGACAGAAGCAAATAAAAAATGGTTATCACTGGCTTCTTAATAGGTAAGCCAAACATTTGAGGATGAATAGAGTTGCAAAAACAGAGGCAGGGATATCCAGGTAAAGACACATGAGAACATAGTATCCACTGGCAATGGCAAAGTGATTGCTGTGGTTAGAAGGCACCTTCTGAGGAGTGACTGCAAGGTGAGGAGCACTGATCAAAAGCCACTTCCCATAATCCATAGTACACACTTTCGGTTTTATCTGCTACACATGAGCATTCCAATACAGTAGCCATCAGTCACTTGACACATGGCTAGTGTGACTGAGGAAGTGTAGATTTGGTTTCATGTCAATTAATTAAAATTTAAAACCTGAGGAACTGTGAGGTTTTTGTTATTGTTGCTAAGCAGGACTTGGGGTGGGTAGAGGGGGAAGAAGATATGAGGGGGAGAAATGGTAATGTGAGAAAACACAATAAAAATAAACTATTAAAAAAGATTAATTTCTCTTTAAATGCTTAAAATTTAGCAGCCCACTTGAGAAGCATAAACTGTAAAATACACACCGAACTTTTAAAGCTAAATACAGCTGGAATGGGAATAAAGGATAGAAACTGTACTGAATAAACTAAAATAAAAAAAAATAAAAAATAAATAAAATCCAAAAAAAAAAAAGCTAAATACAGGAAATTGAAGCATTAATAATTTGTAATACTTCTGAAAATAATACATGTTGACATGATAAAATTTTGAATATATTTTATTAAATAAAATATATCATTAAATTGATTTCACTTGATTTTATTTTTTGCTTTTTTTAATGTGGCTACTAAAAAATTTAAATTATATATGTAATTCTCATTACATTTCTATTGGATAGTTCTGCCATAGTAATACACACATTTTATTCAATGGACAATTTTAGATATCTGTTTATAAAGAAAACATCACATCAACATGTAGAGTAAATTTACACATATGATATTAGAAGCTAAATGACCACTTATGAGGCTGTTGTAATTGTTCAAGTGAGAAAAACTAAAGGGCCTGGATAATATAGGAAGGAATACATTTTCAAAAATATAAACAAACATAGCAGGGAAGCCTGCTGATTAAATGGGGTAACCTGAGATTAAGGCACATAAGACCAGAGAGAGTTTTAATAAGATGGGAATGATAAATTCTATGAAATTCTGCAGAAAACATTGAAATGCTACTCTAACTGTCCTCTCCATGAGCTTTACTTGTTACTTCTTCCTTAAACTATTGCAAAATCTTCTTAATTGTTTTCTCAGTCTTCAGGTTTCAACTCCTAGGAAGTCCATGAATGGGTTTCAGTTAATGAATCCCTAAAATTATATGCCCCCAAAATGCAGATGTGATTGCACATGCCATTGTGTACATTTTGCTAGGAATAAATGCCCTAGCTTTTACTATATTCTAAATGGAAATAATAAGCCTCCTCACCCCTCAAAGAAGCCTAAATGTATTATGCTAGGATCCATGTAAACTAAGAAAGCCGGTTAAAGAGAGACAAGAAATTAACCTGCAATCTTGGAGAGTTTCTACATTTATATGGGAAAGAGAAATAATGTAGAAATAGACTAATCCCTTTCCGAAAAATACAATTGGAAAATAGAAAGAAGTTCTTCATAGATTTTTAACGTGTATTTGAAAATCTGGAAATGAGTGCTTTCTAGCTGAAGTATTTCATTTTGTGTGAATGGTTCCCATGAAAGTATTTTTCAGATCATGTCCTTTCTCAAATATCTAAGATATGGTATCTGCTAGGGTATCTGTATCTAGAAGTAAGATCTCCATTTCAAAAAAACATTTCCTGCCCTGAAGCTGGGAAGTGTCTGGCTGGAACATCTAGGAGATAATCGGCTACTACTCACCAGCTATCTTGATGGCCTGTCATCCTGGGAGTTAGAGCTGGTCATTTCAAAACAACGCAGAGACCAGGTTGTACCCCCATGAGCAGCTGAGAATTTAAATGGATTTCAGGTGCAGAGGTAGTATCACTTACCAATGCAGACTTATAATAAGAACAAGCCTCAGATTGGGAAAATTCAAAGTAAACAGATCTAATCATCACAAGCCAAGTCATAGCCTTGCAACGATAGCCCCAGCAAACTGTGTAGAACCATTTGGACCAACAGGATGCACTCACGATCATGTACTCACTGAATAATTAGTCTAGATCCTGGATGAGGCAACATCATTTTATTTAACACAGCTTTTCCCCACATGTTTGCTCCAGTTTAAGAATCCAAAGGGGCAGGCTCTCTGCCACTGTGTAGGTGTGTGACAGATTTTTTCCTGTGGTACAGACTGGCAGGTCTGTGGAAAAAAGGAAGGAAGGGGCTAAAGTCAGGAGATGTTGGTCTGGGAGTCTCTTCTACAATCATCAGTCATGTGGTCTCAGAGCTTTACCCTTCATCTTTCCATGGAGGATACTGGACTAAGGGTTACTGACCTCCTCTCTTTTCTTGGCTTTCAATGAGTTGATATCAGGACACTCTTAATAACAAAGAATTGACATCATGCACGGTTTAGGTTCTTGCTTAACTAGTTTAAAGGTGAGTGCTATACCCTTCATATTAGCTCTGCTTCTAGTTGGGATATTATAGTTAAATGTTTTGTGTTTAACCTTAAACTCAACCCAGTTATTTTCACTCTCAATTGTTGTCCAAAACTGAATTTGTCATCACTTATGCAAATCATAGCGAGAAAGAATAATAAATCTATGAGTGTGGTTTTTTGAAAATCCTTCAGTATCAGTTAACCATAAAAATTTAGTAAAAATTTTTATTGTTTCCACATGTTCATATTTAATTTTCAACTATAATAACATACGTTATTTTTAATTCTCTCCTACAATGTTGACACTCTTTTTTTCCAAAATGTTGATTTTGTATGAGTTATTTTAATTTAACTAATCTAAGACATAAAATGCAAACTACTGTTAAGAGCAACCACTTTACATTAGTAACAGGTCCCACATATATGAACGTCATTATGGTAATATTACAGAATTAAATTACATCTTCACAACTAGTAGATATCATTCCCCTTACTTAACATATGAAAAAAATTAAGATTAAATAAGGAGTCATACGTTAGAAAACAGATCAATCACATAACCTGGATTTAAATAAAAATCCATGTGACTCTCACCTCCTATAAATTCCCATTTTGCCACTGCTCCTCTCCTACTTTACTGACTCTGTTTTCTCCTGTGTGATTTCTGTAAACAATTAAACATCACATACAACCTGAGCCTTATCTCTAGAGATTACATAAGACTCCATCATCTTTAAACAAGACCTTTGCTGAATTATGTAAGTATTAATTTTTGTGGGGAAAGTTAATATTTATCAGCATGTGAAACTTCCCAATTTTTACATAATCAGGAAAAAATTGGGGAAGAAAAGTGGAGAATCAGAACTTTCCTAATGAGTCCATTTACTATAATGGTGACCAAAAATTGTTAAACTTCTGCTTAAACTATTTCAGTGACAAGAGCAATCCATTTTAATAAGATAGATTTCTAGGTTTTTAAAAACTATAGCTATGGATTGAATAAAGTGTATATATTTATGACTCCAAAGCTTTACTTTTAATCTAGTCTTTGCACCTAAACTTCAGAACTGTATATCCGGGCACCACTTAATCCCTCTATATGTTTAGATTGTACAGAAGCAATTAACACTCAGTATTTTTTGAAGTAAACCCATTTTCTTCTTCTCCATATCTGTTCTTCTCCCACTGTTGCCTATGTCAGTAAATGATTACTTCATCCATTTAATTTCTCAAGACAGAAATGTTGAAGTCATTCTTCACTCCTTACTTAACACCCCCAAGGAAATGCCAAATCTTGTTACTGATTCAACCAACTAAAAAGCCTTTGAGTCTGTCTTCTCTCCATTCTTCCCAATACCATCATTTATTGCTGGTTTTCTTCAACTGTCTCTTAATCGATCTCCTTTCAGGCATTTAAGTGAAATAAGTCAGATAGAGAAAGACAAATACCATATGATTTTAATTATCTGTAAATCTAAACAAAATAAACAGACAGACAAAATAGAAACAAACTCACAGAAACAATGAACAGATCGATAGTTGCCAAACGAGAGGGGGAGCTGCTGAACTGGGTGAAAAAAAGTGAAAGGATTAAGAACAAATTGGCAGCTACAAAATAGTCACAGGGACATAAAATACAGCATAGGAAATATAGTCAATAATGTTATAATAATTATGTACAGTGCCAGGTGGGTACTGGAAATACTGGGGACATCACTTGTGAAGTATATGACTGTCTCACCTCTATGCTGTACACCTGAAACTAATACAAAATAATACTGAATGTCAACTGTAATAGAAAAATAAAATTTTTAGAACTTTGAAAATAAAGAAATAAAGAGTATGCATGAAGTAAAAAAATAAAAGAAAAAAACTTTTGAGCATATACATGTTAACTAAATAGATTGAAACTTGAAGCAAAAGGGCACTGTGACTAGGACAGGACCTAAACCAGCTATAAACTCATTCTGTGAGTGTACAAGCAACTTAATGAGCTCAGAAATCAGTCATCAACTGGGGTACTGTGCAATAACAGCAAATGCTTAGAACTGGTGAACGGAGCGGGCATCCCACAGGTGGGACTGAGCTACTCAGTGTCAGACCCAGAGACTGCGTAACTCAGGGAAGGAGCAGGAGGCCCCAAGAAAATAAATACTGAAAAAGGAATTTTAAAATGTTTTTAAAAGATAAAAATATATGAAGATTAGTTATGAAAATAGCAATAAATAACAATAACAACAACAACAATAATAATAATAATAAATGTTAATAGCGATTGTTATATCCCTAACTGCTGAATTAAGGCAAATGATTTCATTTTTTTTCATTGTGCTTGGATAATTAAAGATTCCCTCTATACAACAGTCTACCTTTGGGTTGCTCGTAATGTGATAAAAAAATAAACTATTATGCTTTTAAGATTCACAGTAGAGTTTTCTGTTCTTTGTAGCCAAACCAATCCCTAACAATGTATTGACAATTGGTCCCTTTATTTTTCTCCCATGGGAAATTGTTTTTTTTCTAATCTGAAGTGTTTTATCTTACTAAATATAAACTCACAATTGTTCATTTTCCAATGCCCTCATATTATTTAGTCTACTGTAATTTTAATGATATAACAGTAATTGTATTTTATTACATTGTTGAAAACTTTATTAACTTCTGAGCCTCTTATTTGACAGAAAGTAGAATAAACAGGAAAATATATGAGCAAAAAATATAGAGAGAGGTGTACATAGTTGAACTCCTTGGGAATTTGTCAATAAAATAAAATACAGAATAAACCAATCTACTTTGTGTATGCTTATTGAACAAGAAAAATGAGCAGTACTCTAAGCTTTATATATTTGAAATCCCCAGTTCTGTATTCACCCAATATCAATTGAATTCAGTCCAGTGACCACATATTTTGAAGTTAGTATTTACTAAATTTATGTATAAGCCAATTAACATGGGAGACATTTCCATTTTGCACAGAACAAAATATAAACAACAATCTGAGACAAAATTCTATCGGATATAATTCTACTTGAATTATACTTTTTTTCTCCCAAGAAAGCACATTCTTTCATTCATCTCTTTTTAATGAGATTCATCAACTACTGCCATAGAATTTTGCAGCTATATTTTTTAAGTCTACTAATTTTAACTGAAATCAAAATAATTATATATCAATAGGTTTTCACCAGTGCTGCTCTTTATTTCCATCCTTTCCTGAATAATTCTTTATAAGTGAGAGGGGAGATAGTGGACAGGATTTTGCTTCTAATATTTAGAAACTTATGTTAAAGTAATTTTGGAAATGGACTATCCCCAAAGGTCACTCATTGGACAGCTCCAGAGGACACCACTCCTAGAGAATAGCTCTGCTAGAGTTCCAAACACACCATTCTTCCCTGTAATATCTTTTCTGAAAATCTGCTAGCAAGAATTTCACCATTGACTTTTCTGTCTCACCAATAGATAAATGTCCTCAGTGGCAGAGGTCATGTTTTTATCTTTGTATCATTATTGTCTAGTACACTGCTTTTAGCACGCAGTGTACAAACAAAAATTGTTCTTTGGACTGGACCAAACTTTTGTCTGCATCTCAAAGCATCCACCAGGGAGCTAGTTTGAAGATGCAGACTGGCACTATATTTTGTTATTTGATAAAGTACGCTATGACCTAATGTGCCACCTTAGGAGGTAAATACACAGAGCCTGGATGAAGGAAGGGAACAGCTGCCCAACTTGTTACGACATGAAGTCAACCCTGGGAATTCATGGAATGCAGCTGGCTTGAGGTGAACCTCCTTCATATCCATAATCAGAGTCACTCGAAAGTCTGGTGAACCATCCCCAAAATAGTTCTCACCTCAAATGTGAACATTAATTTTCAATACAATTCTCATTTTTAAGTTTGGATTCTCTCTTGTTTTTCAAAGTTAGTTGCTAATTTATCAGCTTCCCAAATAAGACATGCTCTCCATTCCTGCATCACTAAAACTCATGTAAATATTTCAAACTGCTAACCCTTGTCCAGCATCTTGTGGTGAAAAATATTACCATATACTTCATACAGTCATTTGGGAGAAAGAAATTTCATGCTAATTCTGACTTGATTTTTAAAAGGACATTGGGTTTAAAAATATGGATTATTTTCTAAGGTATTACCTTAATATTATAAATAATTTCATAGTTTTACCTCTTTCCTTTCTCCCACCACAACTGAAAAAAACAGGGCCCATCTATTTTTCTCCCCAAATGTAGTTATAAGAAGCAGCCAAACAACACATGTAGAGAGTGTTGTTTTTCCCCTAGATTTGAGTGGGCAAAGCGGGGACTCAAATCTAGTCCTACCTAAAGATTAAAAGTGTCAAGCTACTGAAAGAATAGAAGTTTCAAGTTTCTCACTGTGGAACTGTGATGCCAGAACAGGAGGACACAGAGATGCTGCTGTTGGTAGCCACATTTGAACAGCTCAGGGGAGCAATGGGATATGAGTGCTTCCTGCTGTTGAACAGTCAGTTGAGTTCACTTTAAACTTACTTACTCCCAACTGAGTAGAGGTAGGTTGCTGGTCACCCACATGATTAAGAAAGAATCATCTTCAACAAACCAAGGGAGATACAGCTAAATGTTCCTAGTCAAAAAACCTTGATGAAATCCCAGAATCACTCTTTTAAAATGCCACCATTTAATAGCCAACAACACTAGAAAACACAAATGTCAGGTCATAGCAGTATCTGTCGACTGAGATCATCCTGTCTCTTCTTCCCTCTGTTTTCAGCCTTAACCTCAGAGGAGCAAGGAGGCAGCCACAGATGGAGTGAGGACATAGGAGCAGACACACAAGAGGCAGAAACAGAGAAATCATCCATAACCCTCCATCCCACGGTAAGGTCCTGCCTGATACTGGCAGAGCTTGGGGACAGCAAGTATTAAGTCTAAGAGAAGTTCATGATATTAAGTCTTATATGAGCTTGGACTTTTATTGAAATCAGATTATGTTTTTGTCTGGAGCTTACTGAAATTTTATGATTGGAAGATCACTAAAAAAGTAATTAGGTGTGTCCTAAATTTCTCTTGAGGTGCAAAAAAGTATTTGCCCCATTAGGCAAGTTTGAATAGGCCCTGACAATAAACAAGTAAGTTTTTGTTTTCAGTGAGTATCTCCTTCTGTCAGTTTCTATTCTTTCAGCCTAAAGATCCAATAATAGTGATGTTCAGAGGCATAGAGGTCCCCAGGAATGAGGTCCTCTTGAGGAACTAGAAGTGGATCCATTTAACAAAAACCTTTATAAAATGTGTCAAAGTTAAGAACTAAGGTATGTTTATTGGTCCAGGCTAGCCTCACAAAGGATTCATAACTATGTACACAGTCCCTGTTGCTTGCCCAACTGCCACACACCCTCCGTTCCTCCAAACAGAGTCCCGTTTCCCAGATACCCATCCGTCCTGCACCTGTCCCTACATTCACGAGCAGCTGAACACCTTCCACATCCCTCCTTGCTGGTGGGGACCCGTGCAAACAATGATGCGTCCACTAGGCTCAGACCAATGCTGGCTCTCTTCCAAGTCTTGGACCATATATGTGACCACTTCTTTTTTCATTGTTGATATAGTTCATATTATTGTCAGATCAATGACCCCAATCTGAGCAGGAGAAAACATACAAGGTCATGGAGAACTGTATATCCCACCAGTATAAGGAAGCCTGGTCCTTTGAACTGGTCCAAAAGTACATGGTGGGAAACTAGAAGAGAGACCTGAATATTTTGGCACTTCCTCAGAAAGATGGTAATTGCCATTATTATCTTATATCTTATTTTAGGAAGAAGACTCAAAATTCTTCTTGTGTCTAGGTCACACTCATAGGTGAGCAGGGGCAGAGATTTCTGGACCCAAGGCCAGTGAATATACATGTTCATACAACTGAAAGCATAACAGTGACCGGTACTAGCACCATCAAACCCAACTTAGCAAACTAGTTTATATGGCTCCTGTTTACATATATTATTGAGGCATTATTTTATTTTACATTGGATGTTTTCCTTTAAAATTCACTGATGCCAGTAAATGCATTACTAAAGATGCATTTATTTTTAATCAAGTAGCTTAGAGTTTTCTTGATTATCCTTAGTACCTTCAGTATCTGATGCTTGGGGGGATCATGCAAATGCATAGAAAATGCTTGATGAATAAATAAAATACATGCTTATTTGAGTTAGAAATACTGAGTCTATTAATACTCTTACATGTAGTCAATGTAAATTATTTTTCTATATAGAATAATGAAATAATATGTTTTGGTGTTAATATCTCCTTATTAACAGGAGATATATTACAGCACATCTAACAGGAGCTGAATTAACTGGGGTATTTTCAGTATTTGCTATTTTCTCTATTTGAAAATAATGCTGCAGTTGACAACCTTCTCGCTTCCAATAAAATAACACAAATATTAAATAAACAAACTAACTCACGGAGACGTCAAATGGCATAAACTGAAACACAGTAGCTAACTCCCTGATACGCATTTCCCCTCGTTTTGAAGACAAGCCTGGTACCTGCCACTTCGCTAACACCCAGAAATGTTATTTAGATGAGAAAATAGGTGTGAAGCACTTGAGGAAGGTGATATATAACCACAAAGTGTCATTCTAATATTCAAGCTGGTATTTTGATTTTTGTGTCTCTAGAAATTCTGTTTCTCTTCTAACAAATGCTTTAGTATTTTTCTGAAGACGATGCACAAGTCACTCTCACGAATCAGATCTAATGGCCCAGATGCTACTTAGGAAACATTAGCGCCTTGCGACAGAAATATTCGCTGACACGTGAGGCAAGCTTCTGTGGCATTCATTGCAGGAGGAGAATATCTTATTATATAAAGACTTAGAAGCCCCAGTTTTTAAAACATTTTAAATTGACTTTTTCATTTTAATCCCTTTTAAAAAGTATGTGTTATTTGGGAAGAAAAACCACTTTGCACACTTTGGAGGGAACATAGAACTAAAATTTAATTTCACTTCCCCTTAGAATGTAAAAAGAACTTGAAAAACATGTAATTCTCAAGTGCAGGTGATGATCTGTTTTCCCAAAACCCACACTCTGGTCTCAGAACAATAGATTATATTTGTAACTGTCCCACTGTCCCCTGGAAAACTAAGACCACTAAAAGAATGATATTTCACTCGAGGACGCTGAAACCAGTAAGTGTACTGGCAACAGTAATAATAGGAAACGGAGCTGCAAGTGCTTCCTCTGGAATTTTCCAAAGTGCTTTTCCTGCATTGCCTTACTTCATCCTCAAGGCAACCCTGTGGCGTGGATGCCACTATTCTTCCCATTTCATAGCCAGGAAAACTACACATGAGAAAGGTTACAATTTGCTCAAATTCAGGAAACTAGAACCTGGAAGAGCTGCTCCCCCACACCCTTCAAAACAACCCCATCACTGTTGTGTAGGAAACTGTTCTCTGTGGCGTGGGCCCAGCTCCCACTCAGAGATGCACAGGACCCATGCCCACAGATAGGTTCTCCCGTGGGGAATCAGGCCTGCAATGTGCCTAGGCCTCTATGAGTCTTGCTTTTGCTAAAACTCCCTCACCCTGAATTGAGACAGCAAGTGCTTACTGTAACTTCCTAAAATCCATGCTAAACCTTCCAAGGACAAGTGTAACCAGTTCAACTACTTTTCCCTTTTCATTTGCAAATATCCTTCTTCTGTGATGTTATTAGCTTCATCAGCTCCTTTGTTTTCTGTAAAAGGTAACCACCTAAAGCAAGCCTGTACATAGTAAATGAGGACCATCATGTAATGGGCGTAGAAACTGAATAAAGGCCTGTCATGGCAGAGGCCATGGCTTTTGCTCCCCTTGAGAGAAAAGCCATGCTGTCCCTTTTCCTCCACTGGACTCAGTAGTCTGTGTGAATGTCTCTCCCCCATCCACAATGTGGCAGACCCCACGAGCTGGGGTCCACATCAGTGTTGAATTCTTCACCTTGTAGGATAAGAAGTACAAATCTTGGAGGAAATGGTCCTAAGTGCTTGTATTTTTTTGTCATATTAAACAAACTACTGCCAAGGATATTTTGCTCCAGGAAAGAAAGCCTGATGAGTAACAGAACTCACATCACTTCAGTCTTTCACAATTTGTCAGCAGATCGGTGCCTTTACTGTGATTCGTACAATTATTATGACTCATAGCCCACATTTCAAGACCTTAGGTCTGTTGGTGTGGATGGTCCAATACTAATATCCCTATGAATTAAAACTTGCATCGACAGTACCTGCTAGTTCCGTCTTCTCCAGCTGAGAATTGTCTACCAAGGCCAAATAGCTAAGAAGCTGATTCATGTCGGAAGCAATAGTTGGTAGATGTTGGAGAGTTCTCCCTTGGCTAATTGTTAATTTATAATAAACATGTTCAATTCAGCACGCAAGACTATACATATAATCATTGATTCCTCAAATATTTACTGAGAGTTGACTGTGTCCCAGGCACGATTGTTGGGTATTAAGCCGATGAAGTCCCTGCTTCCATTGAGCTAACTATGCTCTGTGCCTAATTAGAAGTATGCCATTCTAATTTTCAAATGTATAATTGTCTGATAACCATCATCAATGAATAAACCAGAAACTATTGTGTCAAATGTTGATGAGTATAAAAAGGTGGATATATGGTAACATGGGCACCATTTGCCATGAAAAGGTAACAGAAAAGGCTCTCATACTGTCATTTTAACAAGATCCTGAAAGAAGACAGGGAGGGAGCCAGGCTGTTATAAAGAAAAGGTTGCAGGTAGAAGAACTAGCAAGTGCCTGAGCCCTGATGTGAGGGCAGGCCTGACACCATATAACCCACGGGAGTTTGGTGTGGTCAGAATGGGGCGAAGCGGGCCATTGATTGATTGGGTCGCAGGGAGAGTGATGAGGAGAGAGAGACTCACATCTTGTAGAGTGGTGAGGATCGCAGTCAAATCTCTAAGTTTGCCATCAGAGTGAAATGGGAAGCCATTGGCAGATTTTGACTGACCTGACTTAGGCCTTAAAAGAGGCACCCTGGAAGCGAAGCCACAAATAGTCTGTAGAGCAGCAAGGTGGAGACAGGAAGAAAGAGTTAGGGAACAACTGCAGTGCCTGTGCCACGAAACGAAGGGACTTCGATGAGAGAAGAGGTGGTGGAAGGTGAGAAGTACTTTAACCACCGATATCCCTGAAAGCAAAAACGACAAAATATAATGATAGACTGGCTATGACATGTGACAGAAAGCAAGAAATCTAAGGCAACTGAAGTTTTTGACATGAGTAACTGAATAACAGAATTCTACATTCTGAGATGGGACACATTAGGACAGGAGCTGGTGGAAGATGAAGGGAAATCCAGAGTATGGTTTTGAACCTGCTCATTTGCGATGCTTACTAGGTATTCAAGCGCAGAATACACAATTTTGAACTGCAGGTCCAAGGACTGAGCTCTGAGGAATCCAATGTTCAAAGATCATAAGACTGAGAAAGAAAATGTAGTGAGGTACACAGGAACCAAGAAAATGGATCCCTGGTGGCCACGTGAAAAACGTGTCTGAAGAAGGAGAAAGTGTCAAATACAGTTGATCAGTCCGTGCACTGGAGGACTGAGAAATTACATTTCACTGGAGGCCTTTGAATATTACATTCTACGGACACCAGTGATGGATAAGGCAGTTTTAGTTCCGAGGTGGGGAGGAATTTGACGGGGAATGAATTCAGGAGGAATTCGAAGGAGACGAGGGGCAACAACACGTATGGTATA
Organism: Trachops cirrhosus; assembly: GCA_028533065.1. Taxonomy (NCBI): domain Eukaryota; kingdom Metazoa; phylum Chordata; class Mammalia; order Chiroptera; family Phyllostomidae; genus Trachops; species Trachops cirrhosus. The sequence goes on from CM052544.1 coordinate 109,070,586, forward strand.
GTCCCAGTATGGGGACTATGTTTTCCTAAGAAAAACACAGGATATGTGGTTTCATATATCATCTGTTAAAAGTCAGAACATTTAAACTTAAAGCTCTTCCAGCAAATTCAAGACCTACACTGGTAAGTTACAATGCAAGTACATTTACACTTGACTTTCCTTTTATAGAGCAAACCCAGTGTAACTTGATCTTCACAAATCCTCAGTTTCTAAAGGCAGCTTGTCACGGCAGGCCTCCTTAGTGGACTGATAAATGTCTATCAAAGGCTTCACTCCTGTATGATTTAGTAGGATGTTTCCTGAAGCAGAAGGCCAAATACTATTTCTAAATTTAAAATACCCTACATATGATGTTTATGCAAGTATGCATACTACCACATTTTCTGCCCATGAATAATGCATGTCCTGTGCAACGTGAGTCCAAAATAAGAAAAAAAAAAGCTAAACACTTAATAATCTACATTACATATGAGAATAAAATGTCTGTGATTGAAAATACAAGCTTTGCAATAAAAGGAATTACTGGATTAATCACATACAGAAAAAAAATAAGGTCAAATAATTTTCTCTCTCTCGTTATGTTTTTTTCTCACCTTTAAGTCCCATGATTGTTCAAATAAATGAATCCTACTTTAAAAACCATCAGTCAAAGTGTTTTTTTTCTTTGAGTACTAGAATATGAATGGGTCAATCTAGACCCATGTTAAGTGGCAGAGCTGGTGGAAAGTGCACACAGCTGGGGTAACGATATGCAAATACATTTCTATGCATATCACTAATGCTTCTTACAGTTTTACTTCCAACAAGTCAGACAACCTCAGTCCAGTCTAGATCGTATGAAAATTATCTTATTACAAATTAGATTCAAAAGGAAAATGCAGTTTTGGCTATCGAGCTGCACAATTACTTGTGACTGATTATTCTAATGGATTGATTAACTTGTCTGCTAGAGCTCAATAATGTATGCTAGCTACTAATTAAATAGTCCTTGTCCCCACTGCCTTCAGAGGAATAAACTCTGCATTCAGCTGTCAGGACACTAGCAGCTGAGTTTGGCACTGATGTACCAGCTATGTTACACTTTGCAGGTTGTATCACCTCAAGTCTTGTTTATCCTATAAACAAATTAATAACATCCTACTTACTATTACTGTGTGTACTTTAGAGAGAGACTAAGTGAGATAATGTGTTCTCTAGTCAGTTTCCTCTTGTGTCCTCAGACACTTGACATCGCAATCATTTCCTGTCCTTTATCTTCAATTAGTTTCTGTCTTCTGCTCAAATTACTTTAAACTTAATCTCTCCCTTGGCCACACACACATCATCCTACAATTTCTGTTTCCTTCCTCATATTTTAGAGCCAATTTTAAAAGCTGTGTACATATTTCTGTTATCTACCTATTTCTCTTTCATCTATTCATCTTCTTCCTCATTATTTTGCATAGAACTCCTTACAGGTAGCTACCCATCAATCTCCATCAATATTTATTAATCAAAATGTATTAATATTAACTTATTCTGACTGTGTCTCATCTTCTGTTTCCCAGGTTTATGACCTGAACAACAGGATATATACTGTTTCTTGTTGTTTGGGTCATAAACCTTGGAAAATAATCTAAACATGCCCCTTTTCCTTCCCCATTATGATTAATATGTATATATGACCAAGTACTATAGCGTGACCTCTATGCACTCCATTTGCTTCTCTCTAATGTCACAGTTACAATGAGTTACATCCTCAGTCATTTATGGTCTGAATTTCCTCAACAGCCTCTTAAATGGGCTCCTTGCAAGCACCCTCATTCCCATTCCTGCCCAATAAATTGTCTATGTGAGGCCAGAGTAGGATTTCTAAATTAAATCTAATCATGTTTTCCTCTTTCTTAAGATATTTCAGTGGCTCCCTATTCCTATTTCCTTAGCATAAAACCTAAATTTCTTGAGATTAAGTTTGTTTTAAATGACCGATTCTAATCTAGATGACACTAATCTCTCCACTCTCATACCTTACCAAAGATTTTGAATCATTCGCTCTGTCTTGTTTTTTTTTTTAATAGGTGCCATGTTGTCCCATATCTAGACATTCCTAGACTTTCCCATTTGAAAATCCCTCTGGCAGCCTCTCGTTACCCACAATTTGGAACACACGCCCACAATGGGAAATCTCACAGTCAGTACATCTCCCAGAGTGGCATTTTCCACATTAAGATGATATTGACCTTTACACTCTGAAATCTGTGTCAATATATCTGTCTGCTTGAGTTGGATACCTTAAGAGTTTTCAGGGTGTTTGGCACTTAGTAAGCAATGACTAAAGAAACCTGAAAAAGAACTGTGTAAATTGTTAGGCATTGCATAATTGAAATTAATAACATTTGCTTACTGGAATTCTTATAAAAGATAAGCACAGATGATTTAAATTTTATTATACCTATTGCCATATGATTGATTTTACTATTTACACTTACGTTTGTAGAGGAGCAACTATTTACTTAATTTATAAGCAACTGTTACTCAAATTAGCTTCTTTTTTGGTTTTGTCTGTTGAAATTACAATTATAATGCCATTATATGTAACATCCTTTTGTTCACAATTTTTAAGATACAGAAACAAGCCAGGTGGTAAAAGACCAATACCATATGATCTCACCTGTAAGTGGAACCTAATCAACAAAACAAACAAGCGAGCACAATAGAACCAGAGACATGGAAATAAAGAACATACTGTCAGTAACCAGAGGGGAGAGCGGGGAGGATAATGGGGAAAAGAAGGGGAAGGGTCAAGTCATGGAACTTGTATAAAGGACCCCTGGACAAAGCCAATGGCAGGGGGAGGACTGAATATAGAAGGAGGGTGGTGGGTAGGGCAGGGGAGAGTAATGGGGGGAAAATGGAGAAAACTAATTAATAACAAAAAGATTTTTAAAAAGATACAGAAAAATGTTTTTCTTTTTATAAATCAATCTGAAAATACAGACATATATTGGTTTTTACAGTGAATAAGTAATGCTGGTCTTCTTGTAAGGTTAATATGCTTTTTAAAAATTCAGTAGTAGTCCATATAAACAATGGAAGGGCTCACATTTCAGGAATCTTGAAGCAAATCCTTTTAGAAAGGGAATAATCTGTCAACAAATAATCAGCCTTGATTTAATTTTGGTAAAAAAAAAAAAAAAAAGCTTTTCTCTACTTTGTTTTCCCAAACAAATTCCGATCTCTATTGCCAAAAAAACAAAAATCATTAGTGACTTGGTTCATAATAGAAAATAAGCACAAACATAATTTGCTGCTACAAAAGTTTAAAATATATAACTAAATACATCATTTAATAAGTTGCTGCAAGCTACTGAAAGCTCTCCTAGAAGCCTTTAAAATGTTATGGTTCTTCATAAAAATCCTTTCTTCTTAGGGAGCTATTTAAACTGTTCTCATATAACTTGCCTAAAAACTACCCATTGAAATTTGGAAGGCACTGTAACTCAACAGTGGATATTCAATTTAACTACCACCTCATCAAATGGATTTTTCTTCTCAAGCTATAAAAAAAAGAAGAAAAGAAACTGAAAACAGAAGTTATAAAAAAAAAAAAAAACCTAAATGGCAGTGCTTTTGTCGTCTATTGTTGAGTAACAAATAATCTCAAACAGCAGTCATTAATCGTTTGCCCTGACTCTGTTAGTTGACTAGAAGTAGCTGGATGGTTCTTTGGTAAGTAAAGTCACTTCATGGGACTGCTGCATTCAACTAGCTGATCAGCTGTAGCCGAAACGCCCGAGACAGCTCTCCTTCTCCACGCTCGCTCCGCCCAGCAGGATCTCGTCATTCCATAGTCCAGTCCAAGGTTCTCCACAGCTCAGCCTCTGGCTCCGAGTACAAGCACCAGCCTTCAGGTGCTTTGTCAAGTCTCTGCTGCATCACACTTGGCCAGAGCAAGTGACACGACCAAGCCCACTTGCCAATATGAGAAAGACTATACAAACTCTTGCAAAACAGAAGGTGTGATCCTTGGGGGCCACCAACGTAAGTCTACCACAGTCAGTTAAGTTTGTGCACTTATGTTGTCCGACTATTTATTAAAAGTCAGAACTCAACTCTCCACCAGCTTCTACACCAACCTAATTTAACCAAGACAACCTTAAAACAGAAGACACTTTCTTCCTATAGGCTTATCCTATAACTCAAATATTAAAAACTTTGAAGTCTATATTTTATAAAGAAGCATTTTTGATATTGATTTGTTTTAATTTTCCTTAACTACTGAAGGTTCATGCATGATACCATCTGTGTCCAATTCTATTTTAAAATTTACATTTTACAAGTATTTAAATTGTCTTTATTTGACATTTAAGTTTATGTGGTATAATATTACTTAATATTGGCTTAGAAAAAATTAACATTAGGCTTTACTTATAAGTCACAGTAGCATACTCCCTCTTAGGAAGAAACTTGCTATTTCCAGAGTCATGGCCTTATTATGTAACCTTCCCAGGTTAGTTAAACAACCACATTGAGGTTTTTGTCAGTTAGAACACTTCCCATTCATTTAAAAATACTATCATCTTAAAATTCAGAGTTGGAAGACCAGACAAAATAGTTCCTGGAATTGCAGATATTCTTCCCATCTAAATAAGGGCTTCCCATCTTAGCCTTGGCTAGTATGGCTCAGTGGATTGAGCATCAGCTTATGACCCAAAAGGTCACCGGTTCAATTCCCAGTCAGAGCACATGCCTGGGTGTGGGCCACGTCCCCAGCTGGGGTTGTGCAAGAAGCAACCAGTCAGTGTTTCTCTCCCTCTCTTTCTCCCTCCCTCCCTCCCCGGTCTCTAAAAAAATAAATCAATAAAATAAAACTTTATTTTTTTAAAAAAAGAGAGAGAGATTTTCTTTAGTTTTCTTGCTACCCTGTCTCACTTTGAAAATGAATCATTAGAGAGTGAGATTTAGAGTAGGGAAGGATTCTGAGGGTCATTGAGTTACCTTCTCCTTTGGTTCTATAGTTGTCATGACTTCATGTGATCTACTTCATCCTTCAAAACGGGTTTCAATACGTAAAACTGAGAAGTTTGCTACCTCAACAGTAGTTCACTCCGTCTTTGGTTAACTTCACCTTTTAGGATTTTCCTCTTTATGGTAAGACAAAAATATATCCCTACATAACTAGTACACATTGGTTGGAACTTCAGTCCTGGCACCGTAGGAGACAAGTCTAACCCAGCACATGTGGCTTCTCTGTTCAACATATGTTCCCACTGCCTAAATTTGTGGCTGATACACAGTAGCAACACGATAAATATTTGGCAGAGAGAGAGAGACAGAGACAAGGATAACAATTATTAAAAGCTTAAAATAAATTAATTATATTAACTTCCTTAAATGCTGTACATTATTATCTCATTTGAACTTATTTATCAAATTTCTTCCTTCCTGTGCTCCAGCATTTCCCCTTCAAGACTAAACAGCTCCAGGTTCTTCAACCACTCTAAATGCTACCTTATTTTGGTGGTCGATTCTGCTCCCCCAGATTCCTGCCTTGAAGTCCTAACCTCCAGTGTCTCCGAATGTGGCTTTATTTGGAGAGAGAGTCTTTATAAATGTAATCCAGTTAAAATGAAATCCTCAGGATATTCTAATCCGATACTAAAATATTCTACACCAGGGGTTTGAAACATGGGGATCTCCTTAGACAGTGTCACCTGTCGCCGACACGGAATCTTCCTCACCTTGAGTTTGCCATTTCAGAGGGCATCTTATGCTTTTTACTTTAGTTGAATACAGCTGGCTTTTAGCCTCCTGTGTTTCAGAGAACTTTTCTCCTCCTTCGTCACTAATCACTATGTTTCATCTGAAGCTCAGTTGGGAACAAAGCTCTAATTGCTCATTTGTGCTCTCCTCCTCTGACCTATATTCAACTCTGACAAACCTCTTCACAGTGACAGGCCCTGAGCTTCTTCCTCTGGGACAGAAAACCAGCGAAGAACCCACAACTTTATTTGCAACCCTTTATCAAGCGATCACTAGAGCACGCTGTTTTGATACTGACATAGAAACAGGAATACAGTGCAGGCTTTTTTCACCGGGTCTGCGAGGTGACCGCATAAAATCAGCCTGCAGAAAATGTGGCCAGAATGCGAGACGCGATGAGGTGTGTCCAAGGCTGGGCCTGCCAGGGCACGTCAGGTGGAATGAAGGCTTCCACTATATCTGTTCTCCACCACAAGGGCACAATTTGTCCCGGCACTGCTGCATAAAAGCAGCCAAAGGAGGCACGCAAGAGTGATATATGAAAAGGGGAATTATAAGGTTTGCATGTTGATATTTTCAGAGAAATTCTAAACTTCAGCAAGTGATGACACTCCATCAATATCCTTCTATAAAAGATATATAGATCCTAATGAATAAATAGGCAATAGAGTAAAGGCTTTCAAAATGCACAGGCTACAGTAATTAATTTAGGAAAGGTATGCCCTGTGAAGTAAATGAAAAATTGGATGTATTTTTTTTTCAGGCAGAAATATAAGCACAGAATTACTTTTTAAGTATTTGCTTAGCTCTAGGAGAAATTCATCTTTTCAGGAAAACTATGTTTGGACAGGCTCAGGTCACTTTGCGATGTGTTGGATAAGAAAGAACTAAGTGATGGGTGACTACGGAGGATACTGACATATTCGAGGTAAACACGCCCAGTTTTCCCTGCTTAGCACCGAGTGAAGGTGTTGCTGCTATTGTTTTAAAAAATAGTTTTAAAAATATTTAAATGTAAGTATAGCACAGTTGTTACTCCTAGTTTTCTCACACATGTATGTAGATATAAGCAGAAAGCTCCCCTACCCTCTGTCCTCACTCACTTTCTGTCACTGCCTGGATTACACCCAGAGAATCATTCTAGGTGATTATTTGGAAGCTGGAAGGTTGGTAAGTAGTAAATGGATGCGAAATTCTCATTTTTGAGCTCCACCATGTTCCACAAGCCTCCACCTTCACTGTCTTTCTTGTCATTGGGAAGAAAAAAATTAGTCAGAAGTTTTCATGCCATTTTCTACTTAAACTGTCATATCTACCCAACGCATACTATAAAATCTCATTTCATGGGGAGGTAGCTGTCAAATGAGACAGTGTCTATATAGTGCTCATTTGCTGAAAACTTTTAAAGAGATTTTCACTGAATCCAACTCATGGTATTAAGCTTTCATCTTATCAAAAGTCTTTCACTTCATTTTTCACCTTTGTAAAGAGCGCAATGAGCCCCTGTCAACAACTCGCTGAAAGGGTAGCTTCGATATTCACACAGAACGTGGGTAGGTCTAGCTTCTTGGAAGTGATGGGCTGTTTCTCAATGCCAGCTCTTGATGACAGGCAGCAGCCCTCAAATGAACCTTGGAGTAACCTAACAACACAAAGTGGTCAAGAACATACTTTCTAATTTAGTATACATTTTTATTTTTTTAACATTCTTTAAAGATTTCATTATTCATGTTTACAGAGAGGGGAAGGCAGGGAGAAAGAGAAGGAGAGGAACATCAATGTGCGGTTGCCTCTCAAGCGCCACCTAGTAGGGACCTGATCCATAACCCAGGCATGTGCCCTGACTGGGAATCAAACCGGTGACCCTTTGATTCTCAGGCCAGCATTCAATCCACTGAGCCACACCAGTCAGGGTTATTTTTTTTTAAACTCCTCTAAGCTGTAAACCTTGGATGTACATATAATTCTCTACTTACAACTCCTTCATTGTTTTGCCATCTGCTTAAGGATGTGGATGACTGAAACATTTAATCTAACAATGATGCCTACCAAGAAATTAAGTCTCAGAACTAACTGGCAGGGTTAGACAGTATCCAGAATGTTGACTAGTTAGCTTAGAAATCATTCTCAGAGGTGAAAAATGCCACTGGTCATTACAATGAAATGGAGATTGGTCACAGGAAGAATCAAAGGTTACAAATCACAAGAAATATAATGTAAAAAGACTTCTAAAAGCAAAATATATTAATGAGTAACATTTCAGAACTATACGAATAATAGATTTACGTTGGCCATCTTACAGAGGGGAAAAAATCTTAAAGGTTTTACATGATTTTCATAAAGCCCATATTAAAAAGAATTAGGATCTTTGTTTAACTGCGCAGAATTGTGAGGACATGCTAGAGTTTGTTTATAAGAAAGCTATTATTCCTTAGCCTCTGTGTGCTTCACTTTCCTCATCTGTAAGCTGAAATTATAATACTATCTATACTATAGAATTTCTACAAAAGTTAATGAAGTTAACATATGTAGAACAGCCTCTGGTACATAGTAAGTTCTTTGTAAGTATTCATTGATATTGATAACATTATTATGCATGATAGCATTATGTAGCCATGCACACAACACATATTATTTAACAACCTCTAATGTCACACTCTGTTCAAATGCTGGCAGTTCAGTGGCGAACAAGTTATCATTTGTGACAAATGATATCAGTGACAAAGTTAACATTTTCATGTAGCTACCATTTGATGGTGAGGATAAGTTTTCTTTTAAAATCTATACGGAAGCTATTCCTCATATGGAGAGGCTTATTTCTATTCTTAGAAGTGGTTCTACCTGTACAATAAGTGAGCACAGGAAATTGTTGTGTGTAACCAGGTAACATTACAAGATTTTTCAATAATGATGCCCAACAAAAGTTTAACATCCTGCTTTTCAAAGAAAACAACAATGAAAAAGTCCTGGTTTGTCGCATGTGCAAATCCCCGTGGTGTAAATACTCTCAGCATGGCTAATTTCTACCAATGAATGTGACATCTGTAAAAGGTGAAGGTAAAAAGAGAAACACAATCATATACCATTTGGCAGTATTTCCAAGACCGGAAATATGATGTATGAAAATAGTCTCGAGATAATAGTAAAATAAGGTAAAAATAATTAGGCAGTGACAAGTTTTGAGTCTTCACAACCTTTGTTTTTATTACACTTTATTTAACTTGTACATTTATATAATTTTATTTTTATTAATGGCTATTTTTAACAATCAGCTCACAAAATTTCCAATAATTTAACAACGGGCTCCTGTAAGCTCTAATACACCACTGCTTCCCAAGCACGATTCTGCCAAAAAGAGAGTTTTCAACATCTTTTCTTCTCCTTTTTTTATGTAACTGAACAAGGTAAAGTAGATAGTCAGCTTCTAGAAAGGCTTTATTGTTGGAGTGTCTGAATTTTGATAAAGCACAAAAGCTAACAGAAATAGATGGTACATACATTGATTTCTACATTCAAACCAAAAGGCTTTACAAATGTTTCCGGTTAACTGTTTTCTCTTCTGCCCTTTGCATGCTGACAGCTTGTCTTATTAAGAGAAAACCGGTAGCCCCCTACCAACCCTGGGCTCAAACAGATGTCAATTGGAAACACAATGAGGAAAGAGGATTAGGGAGGATGGGTTTTTAGACTAGGTGTCGGTATAGATGCAGAAAGGGCCTAAAGCCCTTGTGCCTACAAGGGGCAATCAAGAGACTTCTAATAAAATGAGTTCACATTTTTTATGATCCAGCTGCCTTTAATGTGGACCCTAAGGGAAGTCCTGTCAAAAAGATGAGAAGAAGTAAATTTCTGAATCTGAACAGGAGACACTGAATGAAATGATGCAGCCTTTATGTTTTTAGAACTCCCACCTAAAGATAAATGTTGAAGATAGATCAAATTTGTTAGACTTAATCAGGGGATTGCAAAGTCTTTAAATTTGAAAACTCCCTCTCCTGGAATCTGAGGAATGTTTTCATGGTGGCCTACCACAAAGATTAAATTCTGCCTTTTGAAGGAAAAAACGTTACTGGTTTGATCACAGAACAAACAGATCCCCGGGAGAGAGGGACCACCCCACACAGAGGGACCCTTACAAGAAATGCAGCTTCGGAAGTAAATCTGCCTATAATTTTTGTTAATAAGACAAATCCAATGACATAAATTAACAGAAATATGAAGCCACAAAATAATTTAAATATTCAAATGAGAAATTAAATATCAGTTAAGTAATAGTTTTTATTGTTTTTAAGTAGCAACTGCTTAGGTTTGTGTGTTTCTTCACAGTTTGCAAGGTACATTAATATACACTACATCAAATGATTTGCAGAAAGACACTATGAGGTATTATCTACATTTTATAGGTACTAAATCAGCCTCTGACAGTAAATGACTTAAGCTTTGGTAGGAGAGTCAAGGCTCATATACCAATTTTCTTGTGTAAGTTGAGAGCAGGGTTTAAAAACCTTCTGGAAAGGGACAGATAGTGATGTTTTTCAGCATTGCAGGCCACAGGTCTCTGCGGTGACAACTGAACTCTGCTATTGTAGTACAAAAGCAGTCATGAGCATGGTTGTGTCCCTGTAAAACTTTATGTTCAAAAACATGGAGGAGGAAAGATTTTTACCCTTGTGTCTGACCATAGGTTGCTGACACTTGGTCGAGAGGAAAGAGCTTGGACTTGTAAGATAAAGAGAACTGGAACAATTCATATCCACTACTTAACATGTGTGCAATAAAGCACAAGTTATTTACCTCACTAGACCTCCTCTTTCTCATCGATATAATAATGACAATGATACCCACTTCACCAAGAAATTATGAGAGTTAAATCTGATAACATGTAGAAAGCACTGAATACTATGTCTGGTGCATTGTCTGTGTTCAGTACATGTTGATAGCTTCCTCATTTTCCTTCCATCCCATGTTTTATTTTTCTTGAAAAATATCTAATAATATCCCTCATACTATAATTTTTTTAATCTACTGTAATATCATTGACTCACTTTTCCATCTCCTCACTTTTCCCCTCTTTTCTTATGCACTTATATTGTTTTCAAAAGAAATGTTCTTATTATTCAATACATTAGTTTCATGAGGCTGCCATCAAGCTGAGAATAAAAGAAATTTATTCTGCATGGTTACAGAGTCTAGAAGTCTGAAATCAAGGTGTCAGCCAGGTCATGCTCTCTCTCAGGCTTTGACTAAATCCATCTTTGCTTCTTGCTTGCTTCTGCTGGTAGCCATCAATCCTTGGCATTCCTTGGCTCATAGCTGCATCACTCCAGTCTCTGCTTCTGGCATCACATGGCGTTATCCCTGTGTATCTCTGTCTTCACAAGGCATTTTCCTCTTCTTTTAAATACACCAGCTGTATCTGATTAGGGCCCTCGCATAACTCGAGTCTGTTTCTCCCTCTCCCCATTATCCCTCTGCTGGAGCCCAGGGTGAATGACTGTGAATGAGATTTTGTGCATTGGCCCTTTAGTAGGGCACGTGTGTCTCTAGCAGACTTCTGTCTCTCCCTGGCAGAGAGAATCCCTGCTGATTTTCAAAGTGAGATGTTATATGTGTGCCTCTTTCTGGTTCAGGTGCTCTGAGCTGGGGA
>CM052544.1:109082474-109111547 GCA_028533065.1 Trachops cirrhosus
AAAAATACAGCTTTTAATTTAACATAATTAGGCAAAGAAAGTACCAGTTCCTTGCTTGAAATATCTACAAATTCTTCTTTAAATTTTAAATCTGTGTTTCATTACATATGCAGAAAATGGAAGAGCTGAAACCAAATTATACCCCTGCCTAATGAAGAAATATATGGAAGACATAAAGAAAAAGAAAGCAAGAAAGTTTTTTATTTAATCTGTTATATCCCAAGTTTCACCAGGTTTCCTAGGTTTCAGGGTTGTTCTTTAATTATTGTAAGAAAATAAAATATTTTAACATTCCTATTTTGTTCTTAATTAAATTTATGGAAATTACATAGGTTTAGTTTTATTAAGGTTTGATCATAGTTGTATGACTGATTCATTTCATTTGTTTTTTTTTGAAGTCTTCCTTTTTTGTGATTTACATAAAATAAAAGATTTTATTTATCCACCTTTGAAGAAATTTCTGTGGTTTATTCCAACTCTTAGATTATGGTTCAATTTGGTCAATGTCCCTCGCCATGACAAAGAAAGACAAAATGACTCAATGTGAAACAGATGAATATTAGGAAAGATTTCTTGTGGTTTTATATAAAGAGGAAATACAGCATCAGACAATAGAGAACCATGGGAAATCATTAGCCTTTCAGGTAGACGTAAGTGAGTAAGTAGTATGTTTTAGTAGGTCATAGCTTACAGGGGGTTACGCCAGAGCAAAAGCCATGGCATACTATTTCATCGGAGTCCTTACACTGGCAAGTTATAAACATTAACTGTTCAAAAATCTGTGTCCTACTGATATACACAGAATTTCCTGCTGTCTACTTTGTTGTCATAGTGTGTTTTTTTAACAAACTGTCTTATTCGAACCTTAAAAAAATATTTGTATAAAGATTGTTGGGCAAATGCTTTCTGAAGCATGCTGTCATAGAAAAATGTGTGCACATCTTGTAAAGGGCTTTTCTTGTCTTCTCTTAAGAGTACAAATTACAAATACACCTCTTCTTTTAAGCCACAAATTACTATTGGTAAAGTCTAAAATGTTTTATAATCACATAGGCTCAAGATAAATCCATCCACAACCTCCTAGTACAATATATATGCATTTTATGCACAATATTTAATAAATTGGTTGTTCTATATCCCAGATGGCTCAACAATTTCTGGCTCATAACAAGGTAGTGGTTTTCTAATTGGCCTTTGAAGGAAGCTGAAATGTTCACTGCATGGGTTGGCCTTCTTAATGGCATCTGTGACTTTGCATGGCTCCAAATCTGAAGATAATTTTTGTTAGAGCAAGCAAATTATTTCTTTCTATGGAAAAGTGAAAATGTGACTTTTCTGATTGAAATGCAGTTAGACTGACAATGACTCCATATTTGAAAGATTCAGAGTTTTCCCTCATTGTATGTTTCTGGCAGTGGAACATGACAAACTACAAAAAATAAACAAATAACTTATATACACGTAAACTAATCTCCTATCAAAATATCACTTACTGACTTTCAATTTCAGCTATGACATGTAAAGAGCTTGGAATTGCCAGTCTTGTCCTTACAAGAGGAAAGAGCTAGACAGACTGAAAATCAAAACTTTTGCTAGTGTTCATCAGAAAACTGAAGGTACAGGCCCAGTCATCACCCTGAAATCTGGAAGTGTAGTCACATCTAGAGAGAGTAAACCAAGATTTGCTTACCTGGGACAGGAGCTGCTGGCGCCCAAACAGGTAGGAATACTTTTATGGTAACTCTGAGGAATTGCATGAGACTGAGTGTAGCCAAGGGAGGGTGAGAAATGCTTGGGGATCAAAGTCTTAATGGGACCCCTATGTGGGAGCTTTCCCTACAGGAATCCCAACAGGTTCACATGGTGAAGCTCTGACGTAGATGCCCTCAGAGCTCCGGGAGGGGAAAGGGAGGAGTGATCATAATAAAATACAACCAATGTCTTTGCCATAATATAGGCTCCCAGGGAAAACACTGCAAGGACTTTATCCCAGTTGGAGGAAGTACATTCCTCCTAATCAAGACACCTAAAGCCTTTGTGTCTCACCCGGGGGAAAGGGAGGGTGGGAGGGGAGGAAATTTGGTCAACAGGGTTTAGGGGTTCAAGGGGATTAGAACCCTGATACGGGGAAGAGGAGTAGGATACGAGCAGACAGATACATGTACTACTAGAGAAACAGTTGTGAGGCTCACAACCCTGAAACACAGGCCAACAAAAAAACTGTAGATTATTACAGAAGACTATAGATTACTTTCCCTCCTTCACACCTGATCACCATACCAAGAAGACTCCAAGATAATAGCAGTGGATTATACCAGAAAGAACTGAAAGACATAGACTCTCTACAAGAAAACTGAAATAAGAAAGCCTAACACAAGGAAGGACACAAAAAACAAGCATATTTAAAGTATTTTAACACTAATGGCACTATAATTAATTAGTTAAAACATTAAACAAAGAAGGACAAACTCCTAGCCAACATAAACCCTCATAATAAAGGTCTATTTACCTCAGTTTCTATTACCTGATTCATTGTGTCTGCATTCAACAACAACAAAACAAAACAAACAAAAAACTGCAAGCCATGCTGAAAGGAAAAACAGTCTGAAGAGGCAAAACAATCATCAGAACCAGACTCAGTTATAATGGCGATGCTGGAATTATCTGACAAAGGATTTAAAATACTTGTGATTAACATGCTAAGAACTCTAAAAGGGAAAGTAGACAACATGAAGGAATAGATGAGTGATATAACCCCAAAAATGGAAACTCTAAGAATAAAAATAAAAGGAAAATTCTGGGTATCAAAAAACAATGTAACAGAAATGAAAACTGCCTTCAGTGGCTTATCAGTGGATTCAACAGGACCACAGAAAAAATTATAGTAGACTTCTCCTTAGAAACTATGGAAGTTGGAAGATAGTATAGTGAAATATTTAAAGTATTGATCAAAAAAATTCTACTAACTTAGAATTCTATATCCAGCAAAATTATCTTTCAATAATGAAGGAGATATAAAGACTCTTTAGATAAACAAAAACTGAAGGAATTCATCTTGAGTGGACACTCAGTGAAAAAAATGTTAAAAAGTTCTTCAGGCAGAGGACCATGATGTCAGAAACTTTGATCTACATACAGAAAAGCATCATGGAAAGAATAAAGTAAAATAAAGTCTTTTATTTTATTAATAGATACAAAAAATAACTATGTGTTTAAACTTAATAGTAATGATGAATCAGATAGATATAGTAAATATAACTAAAATGGACAACAGTAATATCACAAAAAACAGAAGGAAGAAATTGTGCATACTGTTATCAGCTATCTATACTTATATTACATACATACAAAGTATTATAGTATAATTTTAAAATGCAACTAGATATGTTACAAATGTAGATTGCACCCTGGCTGGTGTGGCTCAGTGGGTTGAGTGCCAGCATGAGAACCAAAGGGTCATTCATTCAATTCCCATTCAGGGCACAGGCCTGGGCTGCAGGCCAGGTCCCCATTCAGGGTGGTGGGGGGCACATGAGAGGCAACCACACATCAATGTTTTTCTCCCTCTCTTTCTCTTTCCCTTCCCCTCTCCCTGAAAATAAATAAATAAAATATTTTTTTAAAAAGCCTTTAAAAAATGTAGACTGCAAACTCTAGGACAACCACTGAAATGTTGTAGTAGTATAACTGATGTGCTATGACATGAGGAAAATGGAAAATGCTCAATTCAAACCAAAGAAGGCGGAAATGGAGGTGGGGTGAACAAACGTAACTTATAAAATTATAGTTACAAACATGGTAGATATTAAATCAATAATTTCAGGGATCATTGTACAACCCAATTATAATTAATACACCAATTAAAGTACAATTAAGAATTACATAGTTAGAATGGATTTTTTTCAAAGACCCAATTATAGGTTGTCTACCAGAAACCTACTTTAAAAATATAGACATAAAGAGTTAAATTTAAAGATGTAGAAATATATAGCTTACTTATACTAATCAAATAAGACCTGAAGTAGCTATATTTATGGAAAGCAGACAAATCAGATTTCAAAGCAAGACAAATCATTAAGGGTAAAGACAGGCATATTATAAAAAGAGCAATTCTCCAAAGAGACATAAATATTCAAAAATGCACATACTTAATTATAAAACATTAACTATAAGAGACGAGACTTATAGAAATGAAGATAAATAGAAAAATTTACTGGTATATTTGGAGACTTCAAAGCCTCTCTGACAGCACTGGTAGGTCAAGCAGGCAGAGGAAGAGTAACAAAGTATAAGACCTGGGCAGAACCATCATTCAGCTTGATCTAATTCATATGTATAGAATATTCCATTTAAAAATAATAGCAGAACATAAATTCTTTCAAACTCCTATAAAACATTTGGCAAGATAGGCCACATTATAGGTTATAAAAATAAATACATAAAAGAATAGAAATCGAGCCTTATAACCAAGAACATACAGAAGAAACCACTTTACCACAGTGAGACAGGTAGGGAGTATAGAGAAGACACAAGAGGGCTGGCTAGGCTCCCACAGGTGGCAGCTGAAGTTCTGGAAGCTCCCCAGCCTAAAGGAACTCAGATAACATCCAGCTTTGAAAAGCAGCGGGGTTCTCTCTGCCAGGGAGAGCTAGCTGGAGACTCATAGAGACTTTTATAGGTTCAACACACAAAATTTCATTCACAGCCACTTACCCTGGGTTCTGGCAGAGGGAGGGCAGAGTGAGGGCACAGGGGACTAGAGACGCATGAGAGTCTGGGGTTGGTGGTTCTGGGAAGAGAACTGAAGGAACAGCCTCCAGGATCCCTGTGCTGAGTCATTCCCCATACTGCAAGAGCCACCTTTCTCAGGCAGAGCACTCCTCTCCAAGTGGCATCAGCCTGAAGGGAGGCAGTAGCTCTGCCCATGGGAATTACTCTGCCCCAACCTGTGTTGCTGAAGCTGATCACAGCTTGATTAGTGTAACAAATGATCAATTTGGCAAGTGAAGAAAATACAGAGAAGCAGCCAAAATAAGAAGATAAAGAAACAGACCCCAAATGAAAGAACAAAAGTCAAAAAGACAACTGAATAGGGAAAAGAAAGTCCTTTCAACAATTATATATAAGAAAAAAAGATAATGACTAAAAACTGTCCAGATGTTACAAAAGTCTTAAATCATCAGAATCAAGAAAAACAAGTTTCAAAGATGTTAAATGAAAATAACCCCACAATTAGACATAGATGATGCAACTACAGAAAACTAAAAGTAAAGAAAAAATCTTAAAAGCAATAAAAAAAATATGTCCATAGACTGAAAATAAAGTTCACCATGGCAACAATATTTTTAATGTGTTAAGATAAATTAATTTGGAGCTAAAATAAGAACAGACACATAGATCAACGGAGCAGAATAGAGAGCCCAGTAATAAACCCATGTCAATGTGATTAGTTAATATTTGACAAAAGGGGCAGGAACATAAAATGGAGTAAAAATAGCCTTTTCAATAAATGGTGTTGGGAGATCTGGACAAGCAAATGCAAAACAATGAAACTAGACCACCAACTTATACCACATACCAAAATATACTCAAGATGGATATAAGTCATGAAACCATAAAAGTCCTAGAGGAGAACATAGGCAGGAAAATTTCAGATATGCCACACAGCAATATTTTCACTGATACATCCCCTAGAGCAGGGGTTTCTAACTCATTTTCACCGGGGGCCACATCAGCCTTGAGGTTGCCTTCAAAGGGCTGAATGTAATTGTAGGCAGACTGTATAAAAGTAACTACTCCTTAACTAGGGGCAAGGAGCTCAGCACTGCCAGGTAGAAACAAGGTGCCAGGCTGGATAAAACAAGGTGGAGGGTCAGATTTGGCCCGAGGGCCTTGTGTTTGCCACCTGTGTTCTAGGGCAAGGGATATAAAGAAAGAATAAATAAATGGGACTACATCAAACTAAAAAGCTTCTGCACAGCTAAAGAAAACATCAACAAAATGGACAGAAAACCAACCATATGGGAAAACATATTTGCTAATGATGCCACAGATAAGGGTTTGATCTCCAAAATATGTAAAGAACTCTCATGACTCCACACCAGGAAGACAAACAATCCAACTAAAAAAAATGGGCAAAGGACCTGAACAGACACTTCTCTAAGGAGGTCATACAGAGGGCCCAGAGACAGGAAAAAATGTTCAATATCACTAGCCATCATGCTAAGACAACTGTACTTGAACAACAATAAAAAAAAAGATATTACAAAATCACATATTTTTAAAATGAGATACTACTTTCACACTGGTCAGAACAGCCATCATTAAAAAATCAACAAACAAGTTCTGGCAAGGTTATGGAGAAAAGGGAATCTTAGTACACTGTTGGTGGGAATGTAGACTGGTGCAGCCACTATAGAAAACAGTACAGAATTTCCTCAAAAAACTGAAGATGGAACCTTTAGAGCCAGCAATCCCACAGCTGGGACTATACCCTAAGAATCCTGAATCACCAAGTCAAAAGAACCTATGCACCCCAAAGTTCATAGCAAGGTTACCTATAGTAGCCAAGTGCTAGAAACAGCC
The DNA here is from genome assembly GCA_028533065.1 of Trachops cirrhosus. Classification (NCBI taxonomy): domain Eukaryota; kingdom Metazoa; phylum Chordata; class Mammalia; order Chiroptera; family Phyllostomidae; genus Trachops; species Trachops cirrhosus. The sequence goes on from CM052544.1 coordinate 109,089,060, forward strand.
TAAGTGCCCACCGGTAGATGAGTGGATCAAAAAACTGTGGTACATTTACATAATGGAATATTACACAGCAGAAGGAACGAAGGAACTCCTACCCTTCACAACGGAGTGGATGGAACTGGAGAGCATTATGCTAAGTGAAATAAGCTAGGTGGCAAAAGACAAATATGATATGATCTCACCTGTAAGTGGAACCTAATCAACAAAACAAACAAATAAGCAAAATAGAACCAGAGACATGGGAATAAGGAACAAACTGACAGTGACCAGAGGAGAAGCAGGAGGGAGATAAAAGGGGAAAGAAGAGGAAGGGGCACAAAGGGAACACAAATAGGGGACTCATGGGCACAGACAATGGGGGGACTGGCTGTGGGAGTCAGGGGGGACAGGGTAGGGGTGAGCAATGAGGAAAAAGGTGGGACAACTGTAACTGAACACCATTTAAAAGCCTGTAAGTATTTAAATCGTAATTAAAAATTGAGAGTAAATAAGAGGCATGTCTCAACAAAGATTGAATTTTTCAATAAAAATTCTTGCTGAAAAATATTAAAGGATTTATTTGAAGGAAAAGATAATCAAACCATGAGAAATAAATGGAATTTAAAGAGCAAGAGAAAAATAAAAGCAATGAATGTATAATAAAATTGTATACATTTAAAATAGAAGACGGAGTATCAGGAGTTAATGGCCAATTATAGTTACCCTGTATTTGGATGAGGGAGTTCCTGCCTGTTTCTAGTTTGCCGAGATTTTAAATCATGAGTAAGCTTTTAGTTTTGTTAAGTATTTTGAATGCCACCATTTAAATAGTCATTTATTTAAAAATTATATAACAGTGTTGATTTTTGAATGTTAAAACAATTTAATTATAAGATAAATTCTTTTTAGTCAATATATCTTTTTACTTTTCAAAATTATAGTCTATTGTTTGATTCAAATTTTAACACATACTACTTTATTTGCTAATTTTTAAAAAAGATTTTTATTTATTTATATTTAGAAAGAGGGGAATGGAGGGAGAAAGAGAAGGAGAGAAACATCAATGTGTGGTTGCCCCTTGAGCGCCTTCCACTGGGGACCCGGCCCACAACCCAGGCATGTGCCCCAAATGGGAACCCACCCAGCAACCCTTTGGTTCTCAGGCTGGCACTCAATCCACTGAGCCACACCAGCCAGAGCTATTTGCTAATTTTTTGAAAGCAGTCTAGTCTGTGGTTTTTGTAGATACTTTATTCATTATAACACTTTGCTTGGTTTTGGTATCAGTATAATGCTGGCCTTGATGAGTAAGCTTAGAAGTGTCGCTTCTCTAGCTCTATGTTTTGAGAAATTCATTTAGAATTGGTGTTATTTCTTTCATATTTGCTTGGGAGAATTCACCGGTGAGGCCATGTTGGTCTACGGTTTTATTGCAGACAGCGGGAAGGCATCGGAGAGCTCCCCTCCCCCCATGCACACACACACAGAGAAGGCCCTGCCAGGGCCCAGAGAGAAGGCGGCTCCCTGCATACAGGAAGGGAGGTCTCACTACAAACCAACTGCGGCACCTATACTGGAACTTCCAGCCTCCAGAACTGTAAGAAAATAAGTGTCTGTTGTTTAAACCACCCACTCTATCACTTTGTCATGGCAGCCTGAGCAGACTACTGGGCTAAAGAAATGGGCAGGGAAATTTTATTTAAGAGATGAGAATAGACAAGAAAAACATTTGAATAAACCAAGAAGAAGCTAATTTTCCAGTAACTGATCTTCTGTGTTGATGCATAGTACTTGGTCAATGTTCTGTCAAACAATGAACACTTGGTGGGGGTGTGGGGAGCCCTGCAGGTGCTGTATCTATAACTCTCATCTTGGTTACAAGGGGCTGACAGTCTGCCCTCCCTTTGATTCAGTTGGTACATATTTTGGTTGGTTTTTTTTTTTTTAGTACTTAGGTTCTTGCAGAATTTTCAAATATTGCCTGTCTAACCGGTCACTGTGTATCTTCAAACAGTAATTAAAAACTTCCTGCTCAATTGAAAACTCCAGGAGTCTAGTAGCTGTTCTAGCTTAAAAACCTGACCCATGGAAGGCATTAATGAGATAAAAATTCATTGACTGAGGAAATAAATGGAGACAGAAAAAAAGCAAATTCACAAAGTTTAGCTTAGTGGCTAGTGTAGTATTAAAAAATTATATCCACAAGAAAAAACTGGAAAAATTGTTGATAAAAGAGCAAAATGCAAAACCAAGTGGTCATTTTAAAATAAAAACAAAGTATTTCAATATGGATATTATTAAAATTTAACCCTTCCTCTAAATTGAACAGAAGTCATTAGGTAAACCTACAGTTATAGTTTAAAATCTACTACTGAAAAGAAGTTAAGAAATGCTTTTTAAAAATTGACATACAGTTCTACAATGTGAGAATTAGATTACTCCAGAAAATGTGTTATAAAGAATTTTACAATTTATTACTGAGTGGATAATGAAATTAATTATTAAAGTGATTTTAAAATATAACTTAATAAACTTCACACATATGAATATCATCTAATCCCACATCCTACCATCAGCCTTTATCTTGCATCCTGCATCCTACATCCACAGGAAAATTCAATCTAGTCTTAATTTGTCCAGAAAAAGAGATGTCTCATTCTTTAAGAAACCACTTTGATACCCAGCCTAAAGCTCCAGAACACTTTTAAACCTTTTTCAAATGCTCTTATTGCATTGATTAAATTTTTAAAATGGATTTTTAAATGAGTTCTGTAAAGATAACAAAAACAAATCAGCTTTATTCTCAGAGACCCTGCTTTGCAGTTTTTCATACTGGCTTACTTCACTCCCAGTCTATATAAAATATTTTCAGAATATAACTAGTGTTTTGCACCTGGATATACAAGCACATTTGGAGAGTAAGAGGGGAATCTGGCTGACAGGATGTAAAATAGAGTCCTCAGTTATGGAGGATTTTGTTGATGGGGAAAACTGGACTCTTCCCCTTCTGGTCAGCAAAGCAAATTAGGAGGGTGTTGAAATTACATCTGTCTTGTCATCTCCCTGGCAGGGCACCTCTTGATAAGGCCTTCTGTTCCTCCCATTTCTTGGCAGCCTCTGTCTTTGGGATGTCTGGAAATAATGGAACTCTCAAGACTGAAAAATGAAGCCTGGCAGAGCTTCTGTAGTTCTTACTTAAAGATCTAAATCATATGTTTGCATCAGGTCATTTAAAGTAAACTTGAAGCTTGAACTACAACTGCTCAGCAATAGAATTGTTTTGTCAGCCCTGGCTTGATTGCAATTTCTTCTAGAAAACAAGGGATTGTAGTATTTTTGTTAAATCCATCCTATTGCCTTCAAAGAATATGATGCTTCACACTTTAGGTAAGAAAAGATGATACCCAGGCAGATAACTAGGTACCCATCATTGGAAGCTGATGCATTATCTTCGAATGTGGCAAAGGATGAGGATCTGATGGTATCTGGTTTTGTTCCACCCTTCACAGGCCTGATCTAAGCAGGAGCTCTCATTGACTTTGACTCTAGAATGAATGCCCGAATGCAATTCCACAGGGCGCAGAGCAAAGTAGGAATGAGTTTTGTACGTTTCGGTGTCAGTGTGACTCATGTAATATTCCCAAACATGTGTTCTCCGAGTGCTCAGCTTCTTGAAGAAAAGTTTGATAAACCTCTCCATGAGGCCTAGATTTTATTCCTCATGTTCAAAGCAATTAAAGCAATGCCATTTCTGTAAGCAGTGGAGGACTTCATCAAAGGCTTGCTTTTGTTAGTTTCATTTTAACCTTGACAAAAATATGACTAAATCTCCATTGTATAAACTAAATCTCCAAACTATGCTGAGTGAAAGAGACTTACACAAAAGGGTATATGTTGAATGAGTCCATTTATACAAAGTTCTGGAACAGGCTAAACGAATCCATGCTAAAGTATTCATCAAATTCCTATGAGCAGAAATGAGATGTGCATTTTGCTTTATTTCAAAATGTGTTCATTGGCAAATTCACCTCAAGTAAGAGCTGGTACTCAAAAAGGATACCTACTAGTGGGTAAAACTATATTTCTCAGCTAAGAGGTAGCAAACAAGGCATTTTTAAATTTCAATCTTTTAAACATTTTTAGTGTGGTAAAATACGCAATACATAAAATGTATCATTGTAATCACTTTAAAGTTTACAATTCTGTGGCATTAAGATATTCACAATGTTGCGCAAACGTCACCAGTGTCTGGTCCCAGAATGGTTTCATCAGCCCACAGGGAGATCCTGTGCCCACCCCGCAGTCCCTCCCTGGTTCCTACCTCCACAGGAAAACTCAATCTAGTTTAAGTTTGTCCAGGGAAAGAGATGTCTCAGATGCTTTCAGAAATCACTTCGATACCCAGCCTAGCATTATTTTTAAATGTATCTTTTTCCTCTTATTCATTCATTTCTTCAATGATGATTTTTTAAGTGCCTCCTATGTCCTGGCCTTGGGACAGGTGGGCAGATGCAGCATTGTCCAAGACAGAAACATAGGTGTCCCCCTTTAAATGACTCCTTTCCTGCCCTGTCTCACATGTAAGACAGAAAATACAAAGGGTAGGAACAGAGAGGTAAGGAGCTGGCGCTTGCAAAGGATAGCACTGGCAACAAAACTTGCAATATTTGTTTTCTAGTAACACTTTAAAAAATATTCTTCCTTTAGAAGGCCAGTCTTAGAAACAGACTTTCATGAAAAGTTTTCCATTTACTTTGAAAGAAAGACTTTGAAATAATTTGACAAATTATTTAATGGCATCAGCAAAGGAACGGGAATCAGGAACTTTTGATTCCGTGTCTGTGTACTGGTGACTTCCTGTGTGGGTTTAGGCAAATCTCTTAACTGTTTGCTGTGTTACTTATAGGGGTGTTCTTCTTTCTCAGAATGAGTAAAGAGTTCGATCTTCTAAATTAGAAGGGGCGTGCAGAATACACATTGCGGACTTTTTTGCAACGAGGGTAATAACCTACTTTCTGAATGACTGAGAGGCTCAGTCTGTCTCAGCATGACCTTTTGCCTGGCTTCATCGGCATCCACGCAAATCATGTTCGAAAGAGCAGCATGTGACAAATGCTGATCATAATCACACACCAAAAAATGATTCTACACATATTTTTAATGAGGAAGAGAATGGTTACATTGTCAGGCACATTCACAGGATCAACACCTCTCCACACATACACACACACACAATTTTCCTTAGATTTGCCAGTTCAGTTCTGACTTCCAATAGCAACTGTCCTTGACTAAGCATCACCGAAGTTTCTCCCTCTGAGCTACTTTTTCTCATACCTTCTATTTATACTATTATTATTATTATTATAATTCTATCCTCAGCAAAGGATGTATTTATTTCTGTTAGAGAGAGAGGAAGGGAGGGAGGGAGAGAGACAGAGAGAAAAAGAGAGAGACATCAATGTGAAAAATAATGATCATTTGCCTCCTATATGCACCCCAACTGAAGATCAAACTCACAACCTAGGTATGCACCCTGACCAGGGTTTGAACCCACAACATTTTGGTATAAGAGACAATGCTCCATCCAACTGAGCCACCAGGCCAGGGCTATTTGTACTATTCTACACTCATTTTTCTAGTTTGTCACAGTCTCTTTATAGGGCAATCTGGCAATACACAAAACAATTACTCTTAAATTAAAAGTGACATAATTTATTGTGAATATCTGCTTTTGGTAGTTATGCTAAAAATAAAATTTTGCATACTAGTAAAAAATAGATAAAAATTGCAGGGTAGTTTAATAGAAAAACAAAAAATAGAAATGACAATATCATAATAATCTGTATATACCCATTCGACCTATGACACATTCATAACATTAAAAACCAAGTAAGGTAGAACTTATACATATTGATATAGAATGTCATACTATACTAAATCATCGAGTAATCATTGAGCACCTACTGTATTCCAGGTAAGTTTTCTAAGTACTGGGATACAGTGAACAAAACGAAATTCCTGTCCTCTGGGAGGGATACATGGACAATAAACAAATATGTCAGATGATAGCGAATGCTTTGGAAAGTCACGAAGAGCTTAAGACAAATGGGCAGAGAGGTGGCAATGTACAAGCCAGGGTAAGTTAGGTTATGCTGTGGTACCAAACCCCACAATCAATAATACAGGTAACTTCTTGCTCACACCATAGACACATGACTTCCAGCTGGAGAGCCCTAGTTCTATGTAGGTGTCACTCAGGGACCCATGATGACAGGGCCTCCAGAAGGTCGTCAAGGCAGAAAAGAGGGAGAATGGAGGATCATGCACAGATTCTTCCATGCTTCCACAGGTCACTTTCACTTACATTCTGTGGCCAAAGGAAGTGGCATGGCCTCACCTAAATCCAAGGTGGAAAGGAAATGCAATCCTCACACCCACCATGTTCCAGAATGGAGAAGAGAACCTAAAAATCTGGGTGAGCAGGGCCACTGTCTACACAGGCTTATGGTACCATGAATCAAGCCCTCTCTGATAAGGTGACACCTGAGTGGGGATGGGAAGGCAGTGAGAAAATAAGCTCTGTGGACACCTGAGCGAAGAGCATTCTGGGCACATACAACAGCAGAGCACAGGGGTGAGGGAATTTTGCCTGGCTATCTCAGGACCACAAGGGCTGGCTGAGTGAGTGTGGGAGATGATGATCATGGTATGGCAATGATGCCACGGAAGTAGCTGAGATCTTTGCCTCAGTGAACTTCATGGGCTGCTTAGTCTGGGAATTTTGCTTTAATTCAGATGAGATGGACGAAAAGCAGGGGAATGACAAAATCTGTCCTATGCTTTTAAAAGATCATTCTGTCTACTGTGAGAAACAGGATGCAAAGTGGAAGCAGGGAGACAAATTAGAAGATTACTGCAATAATTCACAAGAGATGATTGTGGCTTGAGACAGGATGATCGCACAAGAGGGTCGGAAGTGGTCAGATCCTGCTTATATTTTTAGGCACCATACACAATGGAGAAAAGTGAGGAAAAAAGAAGATAAATAGTATAGGCATTATGATACCATTTGTGTAACTCCTAACTGTAGCTTGCTCTGGGCAATAACTAGCACTGGGAAGAAGGGGATAATTACTTTTATTGTATATTGTTCTTTATAATTGCATTTTTCTCTTTTTTGCCATTAGCATTTATAATGTTTCATGGCCTACAATAAACACATTAGAAATGTGGCCCTTGGATGAGCATATTTCAAACACAGGTAATTTCAAAAATATTATGAACTACAGGTTAGATATTGAAGGAATAGATTCAAATTACATGCATACAAATATTTCAGTGAAAGAGAACAGTGCATGCAGGCTATGAAAAACTATATCATATTATCTAATTGGATCCTCCCAATAACCCACAAATAGCTATCTGAAATTTATTCATTGGAACACTGATTCTTTCACTCAACATACTCAATTATTGAATACTTTACTATGCCAGTAATTACATTAGACACTGGGGGGAAATTACATGAAAGCGCAAAACAAATGTAACAAGCTCAAAGTATAAATAGTGCAAGACACGACTGCTTTAGAAAAATAAGAGAGTACTGCATTGAATCACATGAACCAGAGAAGACATAACAACTCAGAAGCAACAGGCCTACAATTCTCAACATTTACAATGCTTACTAGACTATCGTGTCCAGTCTGGGGCTCCAGACTACAACAGATATGAAATCTTGGAGACTTTTCACAAGAGAACCACAAAGACAATTAGAGGATTAGCAAGTAAAGTTTAGGAGGAAAAACTATAGAAAGGGGATTATTTAGCTTGCAAAAAGAATGTGAACGGTGATTCAATATTGACCTTTAGCATAGCCAACAGTTTTAAAAATCCCGACTAACTGTTCTCTACTTTCAACTGGGAAGAGAAAATAAGGAAATGGTTTAAAGCTGCAATGTCAAGTTAGACATAGCCAAGACTGAAGGTTGTCAGGTCCAGGTAAGAAGGCAGGGCATTTCTTCCTCAGGGGGCTTGGTCTTTAAAAAGATCAATTTTCATCTGCCTGAATGACTTCTCAAATCCCCTTCATCCTTCTGATTCTGTCTCTGGAGAAAGGGATTCCTTGACCTGGCTTAGCAATTCATTCCTATGCCAAATAGCCTTCAAGGTCAGGAAGCGCTCTAATATAATTCACCTAAATAGATCCGGCTTCAACTTGAATCCATTTCCTCTAGCTCTTCCTCTCTCTCAGTGGAGAGAAAGAAACATTTGTCATGGAGCTCCATTTCGGAACATTTCAAATAATTCAAGACAGCAATTTTGTGCTCTGGCCTTCCTTTCTCTGGGCCAAATGATTTCAATTCCTTCAATATTTCAAATTTTTTGCCCACCTTTTAATCTAGTTCCTTAAAGCATCAATCATAGCACCTCAGTCTGTAGTACTGAATTGAAGAGAAACTCTCCTGGAACCTCTGTGCTCTTCGCATCTCTCCTGTGCAGAGGAACAAGCTTTGATGAGGATGCAGAAGGGCACAATGTTTTATGCCTTGAAAGCTGAGTGATCTGTTCAGCTGAATAATCGGCTTCGATGATCCACACCCAGGACATCAGATCTTGGAATGGATTGCCTCTTCTACTTCCTAAAACTTAAATGTGTGTGGTTCCTGCATATGTTAGTCAAAAATCTTTGTTGCAAATGCCAAAAACCCCATTTGAACTACTTTAGAATAAAAACTGAATTTATGTAATCAAGCCACAGAGACAGGGGCATAGCTGAGCCTCAAAATTTGGATTCCAATATCAAACACAACCAGAAGGCTTTCATTTTTGTTCTTTTCACTCCTCACTATGATTCTGGTTCAATCTTTCCTCCCACTAACCAAGTCTGGGAGATGTTAACTCTTAAATATGAATTAAATGTGTGCCCTCCTCTCTATCCTGAAGTCAAAATCCAGCAATCTGTTCCTAATTATCTCTTACCAAAGTGATGCAAGGTCCTACCAAGAGACTCCCCTGTTCTCAGCCTCTTTCCTTCTCACCCATTTGAAATGGCATCGTGTCATTTCCCTGCTTGTAAACTCCGCAAAAGTCCAAACTTCTGCAACATTCAAGACCCCTGAAGCTCTGCATACTTCTGCTTTCTCTCACTTCAATCTCTCTTTATACTTCAACTATTCTGAACTACTTGCATTTTCCTGTTTTTGCCAGAGCCCCTTAAGTACCCAGGACTATCTGTTGCTAATGCTTGGGTCTGAATGCTTCTCTCTACTTGGTCTACCAGACAATTTTCTAAAACTCATCTTTCAAGAGGCAATTCAAATTGGATACCTTCTTTTAATGTCTCTAGTCAGAGTTAATTACTCCTGCAGAGGGGAGATGTTATAGTGCAATGATAAGCACTATTATAGAGTTCATTTTCCAATTATTTATTTTGTGTTACTTCATTCTTCTGCTTATGTTTTCTGCTAGAGTATGAACTCTTGGGGGGTACAGAGCTGATCTCTTTTTCATCCTCAAGCCCCACCCCTTTACTCATAAGCTATGTTACCCCAGTGTCTTCACTTCTAAAATGGGATGATGGTACCTACTAAAATGGGATTAACATACCTACTCCATAGGTTTGCTGCGAGGACTAAATAACAACAAATATAAAGTGCTTAAAATTTAAAAAAAATGCCTGGCATGGGAAGCACCCAGTGAATGTCAGTTGCTGTCTCTATTATTGTTATTTGTTGTACTTCTAGCATTGTGCTGGTTTGCTGTAATACTCGATAAATTGTGGATGAATAAAGGCATGGTTAGACCAGTGTAAGAAGAAACAAAGTAATGAATGTATCTGGTGGCATCTGAATCTCCAAAAACACTACTTCTGCAGCTTCATAATTTTCCTGAAGTTTTTTAATGCCAGTTGGGACTTGGTAGTAACCAAAATTTGTGATTAACAGAGAGATAGTGAATGATGTGTAAAAAGAGATTCAGTGATGCCACTGAGATTGACACTGACCTGACCTAGAGCCCTTTAATTATAGCCACGCTAGGTGACAGCTGAGCTCAGCTGGCTCCTAGCGAGACCCTGCACAGGCTGGACACCTGCACGTCCTTTCAGAGCATCTTGTCTCTGGGAAGGCCGAGACCTTCTGGGCAGGAAAATGACATTCCCACTACATAAGCTAGGCAATCACATCCCCTTCCCCCACCTCCCAGTATTCCCCATTCTACATTTCCATCAGCACTGGGGACAGAAGATTGCCCTTTTTGATGTAGTGTATCATCTTTCTGTACGAAATGTACTTGTGGGCTATAGAACTGAATCTTCATAATAATCCTAGGAGATTTTTTATTACTCTAAAGTATAAACCCAGTAACTAATAAACCAAAACCTATTGTGATACTTCTCTAAAATCTACTTTTAAGAGAACAAAGGACAAAAATAAGAAATACAGATGGAGTTTATCTTGGAGGTTTGTGCATCTAAAATGCCTTTGGAAAGAAGTAAATAAATGAGAGAAAACGACAGGCAGAGAGAGAAGGTAGCCAGGACTGCATTTGCTGAGAAAGAGCAATACAATGCAGACTTGAAAATAAAGATGGTGGCGCTTGAACTCTTATTGTTCCTAGCTATTTTCCACACCCTTCTATTGATCCCCCAGTCTTAATTAAATCATAGATTTTGGAGTCAGATATTTTGTTCTCAACTCTGCCAATGGCTGTGAATTGAGGCAAATATATGGGGAGGGGAGAGACAGAGTGTAAAAGAGAAAGACAGACATAGAGACAGGGCAAGAAAATATATGTATATATATGTAATTCCTCCTTTCTCTCATAAATTTTCAAGGTCTATCCATTTCGCCACTGAGAGAAGAGGAAATAGCAACATATATATGTTGTAAATCTTGTGGCTTGTGCACTGGAAAATCCCTGCAAGATAACCTAGTCCTATGTCCTCACATTACAAAATCAAAGTACTTACAAAACAAATATTATCAGTTGAAAAGTGTCTAAGCCTTGTCTTCTTCCATTAAAAGAATTTTGTAAAACTTTGCTCTCTTCCCAAATGTAATTAAACATGAAATAACTCAGGTATAGATAGCATAGTTCTTTATACGCATCCATAGATGTTGTATAAGAACGAGTGATACAATAAAAACCAAACAGCAAGTGAGAACACAGCCCCTGCCCATGTCTTCTCTCGACAGTAAGAACTACCACAGCTTGTGACACAATCGTGATGGCAGGTGTATTTCTGAAAGGGCTGAATGTCTGGGGCGCAAAATAAAGAACAAGCCAAGGCTCTGTCCTACTTCTTCCTCTAACAGGCTCGCACTTCATGCGCTTCTGCTGGTGGTCTGCCATCTGCCGTGACAATATTTTTCTTCTGTTAATACATGGCTTCTTAAATGGGAACCTTTTTATCCTATGCCCTGGAACCTTTTTATTCTATGAGGTTATAGCTTCTTTTCTTTACTTCATGGAGTTCAACTGTCGTAGTCCTTGAGGGAAAATAATAACCATGCTATGACAGATTTCTCAGCAGAATGGTTGATTCAGTCATAGAAATATGACTTACTGATAGAAATTTCTCCCTGGTCTTAAAATCGCAATGATTTCTACCAGCCAAACCTCTAAAACACTTTCGAGATGAGTGGAAAATGCTGGTATTTAACCAATACAGGCCTTTAAAAATTCTTTTAAAGATTTAACAAACTGTTTTACTTTGGTTTAAGCCAAATTAGGAGGGGGAAAAAAGTTTTTAACCTCATTGTAAGTGGACTTTTTAATGTTTTTTCTTCTTCTGAGTGTCATGGTAGAAAGAACCCTGGTCTAGATATGAGGGGATCTGGGTTTGAGTCACAGTAGTGTCCCTGGCCAATGTGGTGCTTTAGGAAAAACATTTACCCTTTTGGTCTACAAAAGGAAAGGCAATTCAACCAGACGGCATCTAGATTTATCCCACTATTGGCATTCCACTCTCAAACTGCATTATCAACCATTTCTGAAGCCCAAACTCTAACCTAATCTCGAGGAATCCTTTAAGATCTAGAGTCATTTATTCCCCCTGTCCTCTCCAAAAAAGGCCAAATAGTAATAGACATTGGTTGCTATCATAATTATTCCATGAATTTCTTTCAAAACAGCTGTGGTCTGTATAATAAAGACACGGAGGTAGGGAGAGGTGAGAGAGACAGAGAAAGAATTTAGACGACTTTGAAGAAAATAGGAGGTATCCTCAGAGGTAAAGGTGGCTCTGACCTGCAGATTTCCCCTGCAGTGACTCTGTTCTGAGAGAACGTGCTGGCAATGAGCCCAAAGGTCTGACGGCACACAGAGTGACGCCAAAACCCAGCAAGATCATACTGTCATACTCTGTCCCCAGACAGAGGGCAGAAGCAGGACCAGCAACCACGTGGGGCCACACCGGACTTCAGTCCCCTCCCTGAGCCTGTCGTGTTTTTGTGTTGTTTTGTTTTTCATTACTTACCGCCATGGAAAAGACTCAAATAGACTGACTTGGGGTCTGATCAGTTTCTTTTTTCGTTAGAAAATCCACTCTCTCTGTTTCTCTTTCTCTCTCGCCTATAAACTTTTATTTTATAGCCCTTTCTTCAGATTCCCTTCATCTTTCAATCATGTCTCACTCTCAGCCACATAAACAAAACTGCATTTTGTTTTTCATGCTCCTCTTATAAATGAGTGGATTCAAACTTAGACCTGAATTCAGACTTAGTCTCTGTTCTTTCCTCTCCTGGGACTTCTGGTGCTTTGCAATGTCTCCCCAAACTCTGATTTCACAGAATGAGGCAATGCCGTCCGGGAGGCGGGTTTTCCCAGCAGTGTTCAATCCCAGCTCTGCCCCCAACAGCTTTGAGAGCGGGGGAAGTTCAGCCCATCTCTTGTTCCCCTCTAAAAGTCTCCCTTCATTTACCTCTAAAGGTGAAAGGCAAATCCCTGCTTTGGAGAGTTTGCTGAGAAATTAGCTTGATAACATAAATGAACTCTAACACAGCTCCTGCCACAAACTAAAGATTTTTAAAATATTTACTTTTTATGTTCTCACTACTGTTATTGATACATTATATGAAGTTAAATCAGTCAGTAGGTAGAATTCAAATGAAGAAAAAATACAAAGTATAGTCCTTGATCTCAAAAAATTGAAATACAGTATGATACAATTTAAAATATTTACATTTCCTTAGTGATTTACATTGCTGGGAGAAATTAATTTGAAAAAAAATAAACTTTTTATAGATTCTAAACAATACCAAGCACCACAAATAGTGTCTAAGAGTAGTAAGTGCTTAATAAATATTTGAATAGATTAATAAATATCTCCCTCTAAAATGTTCTATCAAATCAGGGAAAACCAGAAAATGTCCACGTTTACTCTCTCTTCTTGTGAGCCGTCTGCCTGGCCCAAATCCCACAAGACTGCTGAAACTTTCTGATCAGCAGCTCCTTTCCTGGCCCTAACTTATTTATTCCCACGTGCTCCTAACTGCTAAAAGTGGGACTTGCAAATAGGGAACCCAATTATCTCCTCTGTTTGCTCGCTTTGGTCTGTCAGGAGATTGGGGTGATTAGATGTCTTTGAAGTACAGCATCCTGGTCATAAAAGAGGTAATGGTGCCTCCATCCTCTAGACAAAACTGCCCTATTAGCACTCTCCAATCCAACTCCAATCCAATCGTGGGTGTCCCTTTTAAGAGGAGAGAGTTTACTAAGTACAACTTAGTATCCTAGATTGGATCCTGGAACAAAAAGGGGACATTAGTGGAAAATCTGGTGAAATCCTAATGAAGTGTATAATTTAGTCAACAATATTGTATCCATGTAAATTTCATAATTTTGATGAGTGGACAATGGTTGTATAAGATGTTACCACTAGGGGAAGCTGAGTGAAAGATAAACAGTAAACCTTGTGCTATTTTTGCAACTTTTCTGTAAGTCTAAAATTATCCCTAAATAAAAAGTTTATTTAAAAAATATCAGGAGGAGGATCAAAGATACTGGCCCTTTGTTTGGGATATAGCGCCCAGAGCCACTGTAGGGAGCCATATGGTATAGTGGCAGGTGCAAGAGTGGTGGGTGTCATAATAACAGCAAACACATGCGGTGTTTGCGTATGTCGTGATCAAAGTGCCTTATCTACATTAACTTTCTTAATCTGCATAGTTATTGATGATGTAGGTGCTGTTGTTATACCAGTTTTGCAGATAAGGAAACTGAGGCTCCAAAAGGGTGAATTATCTTCCCCAAGTCGCCGAAGTAAGAAGATGCAAAGTGAGCATTTTGAACCTAGGCAGTTTAGGTCCCACTCCTATGCTGTTAACGTATACCATCTTGCTACTACAGAAAGATAGAGTAACAAATAAAAAGAAACTAAATGCATTATAGGAAAGATGAATTAGAAATGAGAGTAGAAAATGGAATGATGCACAGTAAAAAGACGCAAGGGTACAGATGACTTGTGTTTTCATGCCAGCTCTACCACTAACAAGCTGTGATAACTTCAGCAGTCACATTTTTTGAGCCTCTATTTTTTAATTTTTTTTTTATTTATTTTTAGAAAGAGGGGAAGGGAAGGAGAAAGAGAGGAAGAGAAACATCATGTGTGGTTGCCTCTCACATGGCCCTCACTAGGGACCTGGCCTGCAATCCAGGCATGTGCCCTGACTGGGAATTGAACCAGCGACCCTTTGGTTCACAGCCCACACTCATTCCACTGAGCTACACCAGCCAGGGCAAGCCTCTATTTTTTTTTTTTTAAGGTAATGGCTAAGGGAAATAAGCCAGGAAGTGAAACATAAATACCATATGGTCTCACCTATAAGTAGAACCTTATCAAGAAAATAAACAAATAAGCAAAAAAGAACCAGAGATGTGGAAATAAAGAATAAACTGATAGTGACCAGAGGGGAGAGGGGAGGAGGGCAATGGGGTAAAGAAGAGGAAGGGTCAAGTCAAGAAACATGTACAAAGGACCCCTGGACAAGGACAACAGGGTGGGGATTGCCTTTGGGAGTGGGGATTGGAAGGGGCAGGGGAGACCAACGGGGTAACAGGGGAAAAGTGGTGACAACTGTAACTGAACAACAATAAAAAATAAAAGAAGATAAAGGTGATGATGGTACCAGGGGCAGACAATTAGAACCAAAATAATGCTTTAAAGTAGGAAATACAAACCATCAGCCACTTCTGCCAGAATGAGTTAAGGTGGGAGCAACATCAACCTGGATATTTCCTTAATTAATTGAGTCAAAAAGATGAGCAATTTAATTTTTTAAAAATGAGTAACAAATCACCTGATACTTCCCAGTGCAATAAAAATGAAGTAGTTGTAATTAAATAGTTAATGTAACTTAATGCCACAATAATTAAATAACCAAGTGAAAATAAAAGTGAACATCTGCATGTACTGGGCAGAGAATCAAAGCTGCTGAAGCGGAGGTGAAAATCATGGTTATGTGTTTTCTGCCCTCAGTGTTTGGAAAGTGCTTGAGGTGACACAGACTTCAAAGATAATTCTGATAACAGGTGATGATAACTGATATGACTGAGAAATGACTAAAGAGGAAGGTTCATCTGACCCAGACTAAAGAAAACTGTCTGGAGAATAAGGAACATTTTTTTCTGGTAGAGAAGAGGGGAAGAACAGTGTAGGAAAAGAGAACTAATTGTCCATTCACAGAAAAGACTGGGAAAGAATGAAGAATTCTGAGAGGCTGCATCAGTTGTATGGAAGGAAATTGAGAGGAGTGGAGGTGGGGCCATCAATATAAATTCAGCATGATTAACAAAGACCAAGAAAGGGAATCAAATGAGGTTTGTAAGCGGGAATCCACTTTGATTTTAAGGAATGGTGTTAACTATATTCTTGTACCCTGAACTAATCAGGTCACATCTGCAACATTTGGTTCAATTATAAGTGTCCCATTTTGAGAAAAATATTAACAAATGGAAGCATATGCAGAGAGGCTACTAAGATAGCAAGTGAGCTGAAAATTCTCTTTAGGAATTATAAAAGAGCACGTTTAACTAATTTCAGCTGGTATAGTCAAAACTCCACCTCTTACCCTTGATGTCAACCTGATTCCTCACACAATTTCACCCAAACCCATCAGTTGTCTTCATTACTATGCATGGAAGCGTTATTTTCTTACCTAAGGGTGCAGAAAGTCAGAGTGGGTGCACATGTGTGAGAAAAGGAGGAGATAACTAGAGAATGGAGAAGGACAGAAGAACATCTCTATCCTATCAGTCCTTTGGATTAGGCATAAATCTACTGTAGAGAAATGGGAAGCGGCTAACGGGAGTATTGAGGGCACTTTATGATGTGACAGAGAGTGGTTTCTGGCATCTGAAGATAACTTAAGGCACAGAAAGGAGGGAGATGCCCTCTTCCCCTTGCTGGCGTGGTGCCCGGCACCATTTTTTGTAAGGATTGTAAACCTGTGTTTTTCATGGTGCTCCGTGATAAGAAGTAAGGAAAAGTCTGAGACTAAGCAGGACTGAGGCACACAGTTGTACTGCTGGAAAACATGAAAAGTCCTTTGAATATCTCCAGATAGAACCAAGGGCAATTTGAGGATGAGGGCCAAAGTGCTATAACATCACAGGTAGACACTATCAAGCCGATAGACAGTTGGCTACCAGTGGAATACGGTCCACCTTAAAAGAGAGTAAACTAAAGGAAGATGACTAAATCCTGTTACAAAGAATGAAATACCAGATGAACAGGCCAGGAAGAATGGACAAAAATAATACAGAATTGAATTTTTTAATGAGATGCAGTTACGGGGTATTTATAGTAGAATTGCAAGAGTTTGAGCTTTACAGGAGTTTTAAGCAACCTGAAGCTAAGCTGCCAGCTCCCTACGAGGTAGAAGAAGATGGCAGACTTAGCTGAGAAAAGTTCCAATTTCCATTGTGTATAATTTTAAGTCTAACAAGGATGAAAACTAAAGAACTGTTGTAAGAAAAAAAAAATAGGCCAGGAAAGTTTAAATTAATAGCTAATGTAGAAAAATAACTTGAGGAAGTCACACTGTCTCCAGGTGGCACAAAAGAGCAAGTTAACACAACTTTGACAAGCCATCCATCCTATAGCCAAGAAAATGGTAACTTTGTAGACATAGCAAAATACCTCTGCATTAACATGTGATAAACACACACACACACACACATTTCTCTGGCCTTCAAACACATGGAGATCCTGTTGTTGCCTAATTTTCCTGGTTCTGAAAACTGCAAATTCTTGACACATGCACCTATGCATTAATGAAATATTGTCTTTTGTTCTTCCAGGATGACTAAAATTAAACATACTGCTGTCTTCACATGCCTTTGCTAACCCTGGTGCCACGAACTCAGAATTTCAGTCTTGAGGGTTAGGAAAACTGACAAGAAGATACAGGTGTGGGCAAAATAGTGCAGGGCATGTGTTCCCACCTAGTAAGTGGCATTGGATATGGACACCCAACCAGACAGAGTCCGAGACCCCAGGTATAAGAAACTAGTGTCACTACTCCCCCAGGATACTCCTTTACAGTCAACTGCTGGGAAAGCATCTCACTCCTGTTTCCAATCCAGAGACTAGAGTGGATACCTTGGGAACTTCTGGCACACACAGGATATGAGTATGTCAGTGTCAGCCCATACATTAAATGCTAGTACAGCGTATTTCTCTTATTTCTACATTGAAAAATAAAAGCTACTTCCCTATGGAGTAGATACAGCCTTTTGGAAACCACTGCTCTCTAAACCTTGTTGATTGTCCACTACATCACTAAAATTAATTTAAATGTGCTTTTCATATGTTTGTTGCTTTATGTTGTATAGACATATAAAACTGTACCATTAGATATACTCCAAAATATGCACAAACATATATATCAAAGAAAAAATGAAAATTAAATGAATGGTATTTGTAAATACTTTTATTTTGCTGTATTTATTAATGATACAATATTAATAATGCTTTAAATAATGATATAAATTTAATGGTAAAAGTTAGTGCCCTGGTAAGTACAATAACAATAGTTTTCGAAATCTTATTTAAAAGTCTGTCACAGCTTAAAAAGATACTTATAAAAGCATATACATATACCAATGGAAGAAGTGCATTTTTTGCCATTTTTTAGTCGCACCTGCAGATAATCAAGTTTCGTGTTTTTAATAAAGCTGGTAAAATTCCTTCTTCCCACACATTAATGAAAAATTGGTTAATCTAAATTAATACAAATGTGTACATTTTTCTATTCTTTATAAATTTATCAGAATGACAGGTTAAAAAGATTATATAGGTTTCAAGTGCAAATTTTCTTTTTTTCCCTTTTTTTTCCTCTTTTTTTTCTGGCTCAGAACAATTAGGTGTTCTCATCAACAAACTCAAGTGTACATTTTCTATGGTACGTGACCTGAATATGGCAATACATTTTAAATTTATTTTAATAAACTGATAAAATTTATGAAACATTTAAAATTTGTTAAATTTTTAAAAATTGTATTTACAAGTTTTTAACTGTATTGTATAAGGATTTTTTTTTTTTACTGGAGACTCACTTGAATGCTATTTAGCAACAAAATTCACACAATTCCAAGCACCTTTTTTTCAAAATATTCTCTTCATAACATACATATTTTTTAAAATCTTCTCCCTGCATCACTTTAAAGTGAAGAATTGGGTATGTATAGATTTTCATAACTGTTAGTGAGTCACCTTACCAAAGCTGTCAGTCATTGTAGAAAGCTTACAAAGTATGTCAGGCTCACTTTTTGAAAAGAAAAGTCTGTATCACCACTCTTTAAATGTATCAGTCCTTTTAAATATAATGAGATAGCAGGTAGCTGTCACCAATATCCATTGTTCTCTTCTTTGGTTAAAAGAGTCTTTAGCTGGGCACACGGACACAGCTCCCATTCACACTCTGTGATCCTTGCAGCTGGGTATGGCCACAGGGATAAATTCTGGCAAATGGGAGGTGAGCTTATGTGAAATGAGACCTCCTGACTGTCCCCTCCTCTTCCCCAGATCCCCTTTCCTCGAGGGCTGCAAGGTGGACATGGCACTGAGCTGTCTTTAATCACACAAATGAGAGAAACACCTTGAACTGGAAGAGCAACAAGACAGAATAAACTAGTGTCTTCTACCATCATTAAGCTGTCATTCTAGCCCTGGATTGTACAACTTAGATTATTTTACAAGAAAGAGCAAAGTAGATATAAAAGTTCTAACATATCTTTTCTGTCCCATAGTGGATCGCCTCAAGCAATGGCACTTTGGAGAACATTGCTGAAGATGAGCACCTGGCTGACGCAAAGAAGTCTGGGAGAGTTCACCAAAAGGAATGATCTAGAAACAAGGCTTTCTCCCTCATTTTCTTTATGTTCCACTCCTTTTACTTTTTCTGATAATATTGCCTCAAAACTTAATTCCAGACAATTTAATGTGTTCAAAAATGAATTTGCCTGCCCTTTTAAAAATATATATGCACAGTTTTCACCAAAATGCTACACTGGAAATATCAAATCCACATATTATTTGTAACATGATTTATTTAATACTTTAAATATGTGTTTGAATATATCCTGTGCCAAATTTGACAATACCTCTCATTTTCCATTTATTATTCTTTTCTTTGTTCAGTTTTCTCCATTTCTGAAAGTGTACCATTTACAGTCCCTTACTGATATGTATTTTTACTTCCATTCTTAATACTATAAGGGTATTTTTCTCACCACTAGGTCTTCTTTATAAGCTTTGTGTGACAAGAGTATATTTTTACTGAAAAAAATTTGAATTTTCCATGTAGACTTGTTAGATATCTCCTGAGAAGGACTTGTGCCTACTTTTAAATTGAAACTGATGCTAATTAGTCCTCAGATACACCTGACCTCCAAGTGTGTGCACAGGAGCATAACATAATGCCTGCATATGTCCGGAAGCAGTGTCACATAGGATACATTGCCTGGACCCTAAACCCTGGCTTTATCATTTACTAGCTGAACAAACTTGGGCAAATTGCTTAATCATTCCATAAATCCATTTCCTGGGAAGTAAAATGAGAATAATAATAATTGTGCTTAATTATAGGGTTGCTATGAGGATTAAATCATGGCAAGTGCTTAGAATAGTAACTGGTATGTAGCAACTGGTATAACTGTTATTATTTTAATCAACTGCCTCATTAGATTTATCCTGGCTGGTCAGTATCTCTGAAAATCCAGCATTAAGCATTCAGTGTAAAGGTGTAAGTAGCACAGAAGTTTTGGAGATTCTATCAAACTAGACGAGTCAGTGTGAGAGACGGAGTTTTACCAGTAGACAAAACCAATTTGTTTTCTCACCCAGGTGGAGGTCCCCAAATAACGATTCATTAGAACACAGCCATTCCCACTCAATCACATATCGTCTGTGGCTACTTTTGTGCTACAACACAATTGTATAATTG
The DNA here is from genome assembly GCA_028533065.1 of Trachops cirrhosus. Taxonomy (NCBI): domain Eukaryota; kingdom Metazoa; phylum Chordata; class Mammalia; order Chiroptera; family Phyllostomidae; genus Trachops; species Trachops cirrhosus. The sequence goes on from CM052544.1 coordinate 109,109,483, forward strand.
CAATGGAGACTGTGCAGCCCACTAAGAAATAAAAAAATATTTAGGATCTAGCCCTTTACAGAAAACGTTTGCCAACACTGCTCTAGGCCAGAGTTCAAAGTTCTTTCTACTCAAAGGCCACCAGGATGCCTGTGCCCCTCATGTGCCTAAAAAGGACAGCCGTCTCTCACACTCGCATACACTCAGAACGCCTTTCTGTTCTCAGGCCGGAGCTGTTCATCTCAATGTGCCTCTCAAGCAGCACCGTCACCATTATGAGGTTTCTTTAACTGGTTTCTCATTGCCCATCAGCTCACAACTCCACTGCAGTGCACATACATTCTCCATGTCTTAGAGGTGCTCAACTCCTGCCTACACTGCCTGGTAGGAAATCCTGGTGGATTGGGAAATGCTAGGAAAAGAAGAGTCACCAAGGAGTGTAAAGACAGTTGGTGTTCAGGCACATTGGTGAGCAGTGGTAGAGAGGCCCCATTCATTTCTAATGGGCGAGGGGCCCTCTACTATTTAAAATCTACTGACCAGCTGCCAAGGGGCTTCCTCCCAATCTAAGTCAGGCCACCCAAAATAAAAAGAAGAATTTAGAATTTCTGATTTTAGTTTTCTGAGATGGAAAGGATTCTAGGGATTCTAACAGTGGTTTTCAAAGTATAATTCAAAGATCCTGGGATCGTCTGAGACCTCTTCAGTGGCTGTGAGGTTAAAACTACTTACATAATAACAGTAAGTTATATGCCTTTTTAAAACTCTTTCTCTTACAAGGAGACAGTGCATTTTCCAAAGGCTACATGACCTGTGATATCACAAAACAATGAATGTAGAAGCCCACATAATAATCTAGCTGTTTTCTATTAAACCAGACATTAAAGATATTTGGAAAAGCCATCTCTTTTTTTTCTAAAAGTGTAAATACTTTTTATAAAATAATTTATTTATATGAATATAAATTGGGCCTATTTCATATTAAATTATTTATCAAATAGATATGTCTTAATTTCTCAATTTGAGTTTCTTCTCTGGTAAACATGCTGATAAAGCAGCTCACTGCATAAAGAGGCATGATTCATAGCATTTGCTAATTTCCATGATGTAAATACTCCCTCCATGTTGAATTGGAGCTACCAACGGTTTCACTACAAGGCTGTAGAAGTCTTGAGTAATTAACAGTTGACTCTCACAGCACGAACACCAGATTAGCACCTAAACATATAGCTCCACAAGCCCCTAAATACCTTTGGAGTGGGAAGGGGTCCTGAGACCACAATGTTTAACCACTATTGCTTCAATAGAACCCCTCACTCCTTCCACCAATGAGGCAGAGAGACACTGATCCTCATCTCTGAGGTAAGTGTCAGCCCCAGGTACCAGAATGATCAAGTACAGGGCTTGCACCAGAACCCAGCCCTCTTTGCTTCTATTTCTCAAAGCTGAACTGGAAAGAAAACAAACATTTTCCCAGCACACTTAAGTACATAAACCTGGTTTGATGTGAAAGCCAGGGGAGGGGTGGCAGTAGGTAGTAAAGGTGAGAAAAGAACCGTGAAAAAAAATAATTTTTATCATAAGTCTAAAAGGATAAATGATATAGAAAACAAGGATTTTTTAAGATAAAAAAATTAAAGAATATTAAAAAGGGAATTCACTAGAGATTGTTGTTCATTTTTTAAAAATGAAAAAATTCTAAAGATAAGCAAAATTAACAGGAAAAGTAGCCTCCTAAGGCCAAACCCTCTTTATTCCTTATATCTCTATCCAGCAAAAAGAATGTTTTTAGAAAATCCTTTCAAAAGAAATAAATTGTAAATCAAATAAACACATGGCATTATGCAGTTTCCCTTTATTTGAAGGACAAGGGTACAATAGTTCACTTTGAAGGAGAGCAATTGCAGCCTGATGCCCTTAGGGTATACTCTATGCATTTCACTGTAAATAAAAGTCCATCTCTAACCTTACAAGCAAGAAGGGGATGGAAAGAAGTATCCCAAGTCATGAAAGACAAGGACCTACATCCCAGATTGCTCTATCCAGCAAAGCTTTCATTTAGAATGGAAGGGCAGATCAAGTGCTT
>CM052544.1:109112047-109140500 GCA_028533065.1 Trachops cirrhosus
AGGTAAAACTCAAATATAATGTAAAATAAGGTGACTAAAATGTGCCTTTCTCAGGATAGAATTAATAATAAATGTTTATTAAATTATTTTTTGTTTTTAAATTTCATTATATTGTCACTGTCATTTCTTCTACTAAAGCATAAACTCTCGTAAGTGTGACTTCTCTACGACAGCCTTGCATACATTAGTCTGATACCAACTGGAGTACATAATAATTGAACAAAAGACTTTGAATCAAAACAAAATCTATCACCAACTGTAAGATTGTTAATTACCTCTCTTGGGCACCTGTTTTTACTATAACTGAACAGCAGGATACTGCGTGACTCCAAACAATGTTTAAAAAGAAGAATAAAAGCAATTTCCACAGAACAAGTTAAAGATTGACTGACTCTGTTTTGTTGGTTTGTGTTGCAAACTTAATGCTATTTAAATGTATTTTTTATAGTGTGTTAATAACAGTCATAAAAAAAAGAAGAAATTGACAACATACAGTTATGTTATAACAAGCAGATGGTGGCTGGAGATGGGCTGTTCTCCAACTGTTCCCCTTCTTTTCCAATTCATGATCAGCAACAAGAATAAACATTTGTGCTCCATGAATCTGCCATAATACTCCAGATATAAGGTACAGTACCTCAGTGTCTTCCCAGATGAAAACTCCATAAACAATCCTTTACCATTCTAAACGTAGCATTGCTAATCCAAACTGCAAGTGGTGATTTAGAAAGTTCAGGAGGATCTTTTAGAATTGTAGACAGCATTTTGTCTATCGCAAGGGTATCCTGCTCACAGCCCGGGGGGCCACATGCCACCCAGGATGGCTATGAATGCAGCCCAACACAAAATCGTAAATTTACTTAAAACACAATAAAATGTTTTTGTGATTATATGTTGCAATGTATTTAATGTGTGAGCCAAGATAACTCTTCTTCCAGTATGGCCCAGAGACGCCAAAGGTTGGGCACACCTGGTCTGCTGCCTCCATTAGAAAAGACTGTCCAATAGTAATGCACAGGCATAATTTATTAACAAAGATATCATTTTCTTCCCCTCAAAATTTCTTTTAAGATAACTTGTTTTAATAACCATTGTAATAGACTATACCAATCACAATAGTGTAAATATTTGTAGTCTAGTTTATGGTGTATTTTTGGTGACAGAAATTGGTACCAATCTTTAAAATACATTTGGGGTCACATTAGGGACTTTCTTAGAGAAACATACACTGTGTGTCAAACAGATTCACCCAATCGTAGTAGACTTGTGATCTGTGTTTAATAGTTGGTTTGATGCCATGCAAATTAACATCTGCTCTGCTTATCTTCACCACATCTAGAGTTACTACACTTTTGGCAGCCCATTATATTGGGTCACTGCAGAAAAAACTGTAGCATGAAAGAAGGTGAACTTTTCCATCCCCAAATCACTATTTATAAAAATTTAACATAAATTGTATGTATCAATCTTGGTCATCAATAGGCTCCTAAAGTCTTCACAGCCCCCTTCATTTTCTCCAAGGAAACCTACATTGTACATAGAATCTGATATAAATTCATATTGATGTACAATGGATTGCCACGCATTATAGCTGTGGAGCAATGTGCATTTCACTGAGAAAAACACTTTAAGCTAGTCCCCTCTTCCATGATTGCTGCTACGGCCTCAGCTCACACCCTGACAAGTTCTTATCAGGACTCCCACAGCAGCTTTTGAAACAATCTCCCTTTCTCCATAGCCTGCTGCCCCTCGAATCCAACTCACACAACATCAGCAACACCTTCTTTTTAAAAATTCTAATTCTTTTACTCCCTCTGCCTCAAAAGGTTCCCCATTTAGCACGTGATAAAACTAACCTTTACTTAATTTTCTGATCTTATCTCATCTTATACCATTCTTCCATCTAACAAGTGCTAGCAACTTTCAAACACTTCACAATGCTTTATGTTGCCAGGTTCTGTTCTGGTTTTTGTTCGTTTTGTGTCTTGCTTGCTTTTGGTCTGGGCACCATTGATCCACCTGGTGAAGCTTGATGGTCCTTCAAAACAGCTCTAGCATAAGGTCCTCTCTGAAGGCTCTCTTGGCACCTTTTAGGAACTCAACTGGACAATTTACATATCTGTGTCTCTAAGTTTCTCATCCTAGACTTTAAGTGCTTAAGGCCAAGGTCTATGTCTTAATCTGTGCCTTATTTGTCTTTGCAATTCAAAGAGTGGAGCATTCTAGTCCCTATGTATGTGTGTTAGTTGAATAAAGTGAAATAACATAAATGCAATTATTAAATTTCAAGCATCATTAAACCAATAGAGGAAATGTTTTTTGATATGGAAGTTTCACGCTTGGGGCAAAAGATGTATACAGACTGCTTAATCATAAGGCTTGTGTACAGAAAGTCTGTATTACTTAAATACATACCACAGAAGATGCTTTCTAGGGGTCTTTCCAGCATGTATTTTACTTTCCTCTCCTTTTGTTAATGATGTGGCATGGTCTAGATGGAAGTTATTTGTGTTCACCTGAAGAGGTAAGCCTTACTTTCCTCCTTCTGGAAAGAAAACTCTCACCCTCCAGCTACAGTGGTTGGTTCAGAGGTAGTCACATGACTTACCTCAGGCCAGTCAAAGCCAATGAACTCAGTTTTGGAATTCTAGGCAAGTTATCTAGAGAGTGAATTTTTGTTTCCACAGTGATATACGTGAGAAAACATTACCTAAGGAAACAAAGGCAGTCGGTCTGTGGTGTTGAGAGAATGACCTGCTTTGGAATAGAGTCAACACTAAGAACTTTAGAGTGAACATTAAAAAATAGAGATAATCTGAATGTTGGTAATTCATATATACATACCAGCTTTGGCCAAGCTGCTCTTACGTTATTTATTATAAACTAAGTATTTCCTTTTTATTCTATTTTTTACAAAGTTTTATCTTTATAGAAAAATTACACAGAAACTACAGTGAGATCCCATATACACCCTTTCTTCCCATTCACAGTTTCTCCTTTTGTGATTATCATTCATTAGTGTGGTATATTAGTAGCAATAGATAAACTATTACTGATACATTATTATTAACTGAAGTCCACAGGTTTCATTAGATTCACTCTTCATGTTGCGTACTTACATGGGCTTTGAGAAATGGATAATGTCAAGTATCCACCATTACAGTATCATACAGAATAGTTCCAAGCCCTAAAAAATCCCACGTGCCTTTTGGTATTCACCCATGCCAACTTCCCACATAAACTCCTGACAACCACTGGCAATTTTACTACTTCCATAGTTTTGGTTTTGTCCAGAGTGTCAAATGGTTAAGTCACATAAAAGTTAGTTTTTTCAGACTGGGTTCTTTTACTTAATAAGACATATTTAATATGCCTTATTCAATTTGCCATGTTGCCCTGGCTGGTGTGGCTCAGTGGACTGAGTGATGGACTGTGAAGCAAAGGGTTGCTGGTTCAATTCCCAGGCAGAGCACATGCCTGGGTTGCAGGCCAGTAGGGATTGCATGAGAGGCAACCATACATTGATGTTTTTCTCCCTTTCTTTCTCTTTCCTTCCTCTTTCTCTAAAAATAAATAAAATCTTTTTAAAAATAATTTTAAAAAAAGTTTTGCCATGTCTTTTCATGACTTGGTAGCTCATTTCTTTTTATCACTGAAAATAATATTTCATTGTTTGGACTTTCTATAATTTGTTTATGTGTTCACCTACTGATGAACATCTTGGTTGCTTCCACGTTTGGGCAGTTATAAATAAAGCTTCCATAGACACGCATGTACAGGTGTGGAATAATTTTCAACTCAAGTTGAGTAAATACCTAGGAGTGCAACTGCTACATTATATAATTAGCCTATGTTTAGCTTTGTAAAATCTGCCAAATTATCTTCCAAAGTGACTATAGCATTTTGCATTTCCTAGCAATCAATGAGAGTTTGTTACTTTACATTTTCACCAACATTTGTGTCATTTTTAAGTCAGTTTTATGTAAATTTTAGTTATCAGTTTCTCATAGAATAAGAACAAAAAGGGAAAAAAACACATAGGCACGTCCATGATACTTACATTAGTCTTCTAGTTTTTTTCATTTATTAAATGTGTGATTTTGGACATGCTACTTAACCTCTCTGAGTCCCAGTTTTCCTTACTGGTACAGAAAACAGAGGGAATGATTCTTCCCAAGATGGCCATGAACCCTGAGCACAAATGACAACTAATGATCAATATTTAAAAGAAAGACAGGGGCAGGGGACACTGGATGGAGCTGAGCAAAGGAGAAAAAAGTAGGGACAACTATAATAGCATAAAAAATAAAATATACCATCATTAAAACCACCACCACAACAACAACTCAAGAGTTAGATTATCACCCTGGAAATTAGAAAAATTTGAGGAGAAATAAAGGTGTGTTGTTAAATCTTTTTTTCTAATGAACCTCAGATCAATTTAATTTCCTCTTTTGTGTTTCATTGCTGAAGGGTAAGTCTCAGAAATCTCTCTTCCAAATGGTAGATCTGAACTCTAGGACTTTCTACTTACCCCCATTTGGTTCACCCCGAGCATTTAATGTACTGTTTAATCAAGCATAAAAATACCATTCTGTTTTGTGTTCCTTTTCTTGAAACTTGAACAGTGGTATAGTCACTTTTAAGTAGAAAAAAACATGAAATGAAAGTAAGATAATGCTATTTTTTTACAAAGTGGATTTGCTTAGAAAGGACATGGAAGGAAGGAGAAGAAGGGAGGAACACATGGTAGAAGGAAGAAGGCAGGCAGGCAGGTGAGCCAGAAATAAGTCATTTCTTTAATCTTAAACCTTATTTTTTCTAAAAAGTAGTTGCAATTTTGTATATGCATTCTCTGTCAGTGAAAAGGAAATATTAGATATTAAAATGTAAAGTAACCCAGAGAGAACATTTCTATTAGAGTAACAGCTCAGGAAATGTCACCACCAGCTAGAAACTTCTATCTTATTTAGTGTCCTAATGGTCATGAGTGAAGGCAGAACAGTAGGAGCCTAGCTCATAAAAGGGAAACTTAAAGATGCCCCCTTTAGGACTTCACAAATGGTGTTGGTGATTCAGATCCATAAAGGAAACTTGCATCATAAGCATTCATTACAGCATGCTAAGCTTCACCCAAAGAGAAATCCAAAGTGTCAAATCATTTACATATCATAATTTATTTCATGTCCCAAGCTTGGCAAGAATCAATAAAAGAAAGGAAAGTGTTGGGAGCATGAGCTGTAGAAGAAACTAAGTGAGGCAGAGACGCAAAGCTTCAGAAACCACAATTGAACAAGACTGTTAAAGAGTCTGGTCTATTCAGCACAAAGCACAATGGCCAAGAAGAAAATAAATTGAGAATCAATAACCTCAAATTCTGAAACCGCCTGAGAACTTCGAATGGGGATATTTATCTTTCCTTTTTAAGGCGATACACAACAGGGTCACGGAGCTGCATGGAAACCACAACCTAGGAAATTTTATCTTCCCTGACGACCTCACAAATCTTATTTGCCTTGTGCCACAGACATGACTGGAGCTGTATATGTATCTTCACGTGAGAAACATGCCCCTCAAAAGGCTGGAACTAAAGGTTAAACTCCACTCTAATTCTGTGCGTTTTTATTTCATTTTTGCGTTCCAAAAGTCTTTTTCCAAAATGTGTTAGAAACAGAAGGAAACACAAATCAGTACTTTCAATCTCCCAAATCTGTTTATGTCTTCCTCTGGTTTGCCTGCTAGTAGGAAAAAAAAAAACCTAAATTCTCAAAAGATTAATGAGTTCACATCATCAAAAACAGTTTACTTGAGGCCAGCAGATCTTTCACTAACAAAAGAAAAATATTCCATAATTTAATCCGAAATCTCTGGATTTCATTATTGCCTCCTTTGTATTCAGCATGTCTCTCAAAATTGTCAAAAGTCCTAAAGTCTTTCTCATGGTCACAGATACTCATGTAGAAAGCATTTTCCTTCATCAGTGGAGAAATAGCACTCTAATGTTATAGTAGTGTCTGCCAATAAGATACTCCAGGACTATCTTTGGGGGACTGGGAAGGGTGTCAGGGAGACTCTCTGTGAATACACCCTCAATTCTATCCCGCATTTGCAGAAGAAAGGAGAGTTAGGATATTTTTAAAGGTTACTGCACACACCTAAAATTAGATAAAACAAATAAATATAAGTAAAGCTTTCTCTAAGGATACTGTTTCTCAGAAATGCCTCAGAAGTGAGGCTTACTCAAGAGAAGCTTTTTGTTTCAACAAGACAGGACAGTGCAGTGACCTTAAACTGGATGTCGTATAGCTCTAAATGGTCTAACCGTTCTAATCGAATTTACCCTAGCTTGGTCCCCATGATTCTAATTGTTAGCCATAGTACTACGGGAGGCTTAGCAAATATCCAAAGGAAAAAACGTCCAAGCTTTCTCAGAGCCCTTCCTTCTCGGACACTCACCATTTCAGTTTGTGTTCATTTTCGCCTAAAGAGCCACTTTGTGTGGAAACAGAGACTAGAGAGACAGAGATGGAGAAGACCAGTTTTGAGAAGATTGTGTGGTTCACTCCCTCAGACAAGTGAACGTCTGAATCACCCAGAATAAATACCTAGATTCTTGGAGACCAAAGAGAGGGAAGAGATTCAAGAAAGAGGAAAGATTTATTGAGCACCTAATAAATGTAATCTCAACATCTGCTATTTCCCTTGATACCGAATTCCATCACCTTCACGTTAAAAACTTTCTTCCTTGTGCCTGTTTCTAAGAGTTCTTCCTTTATTTTTCCTATAATTTATTATATTTTTGTTGTCCAGAATTATAGAGAATACAGTTCAGCAGGCCTCCTTGATTTAATATATTAGCCCAGATGAAGACCATAATCAAAGTACTCTTTGTACTTCCCGAAGCCCACAAACCAATCCCATTAGTCATTCCTTGCGTAATCATTTTCATTCTTTTAAGTATCTTGTAATTTTCCATTTTCACACATCTTTTTAGATATAGAAAAATAAAATTAAAAGATTACTTCCCAGCCCTTTGCCTATTGTATTCTTTTCTCTACAGTAAACCAGGTAGGCTTATGTTCACAATAGCATCATGCTGCTGACTCAGAGTTTACTCAGTCAGGCCCGAGGTCCTTTCCTTTTTGTTCTTCTGCATAGATCTTTTTCAAATTCTATCTAGAATGTTTACATTTCTGTCCCTAAGTAACAGCACAAACATATTGTGGTCATAACCAGAGGATGTAGGCAACGAAAGACAACAGGTTTTACAGAATAATCACATGGAGAATTGTACTAGCTTCCTCTCGTACCCAAGTTTGAAAACAAGCTTCAAAAATTTTTTGAATCAATTTCGATGAATTTGTCCATTTTTTAATGTTAACATCTCACTGAGAAAAGGTAAAATCTTATGGTGATCAACAAATTACCGCAGCTAATCTTAGTTCTTTATAGAAAGCTGTGAAATATAGAAGAAATTATCCTTTAAAGAAGCAAAGATTTGTAAAACTAAATGAATAAATTAAAAAGTTTGATTAAAGTTTATATCATGAATAAAATCTGGAAATACTATGAAAGTTAGTATAAATTTCATTTTTTAAATGCAAAGAACAAAACAACAACAAAAAGCAAGAGACAGAAAGCTAGCTCCTCAGCCTCTGGGTAGCTTTCAGTGCCAATGTTTCGGGATGTTTCTATATCTAGGAATAGATGATGAAACACTCAGCCTTAGATCAAAGCTAAATGGAAGGAGTGATGTGCCCCAATAAAATTCAGTCTTTATGGTATATGTACCAGTTTAGAACTACACCCAGTTTTTATAAACACAAAAAAGTCATTACTATATTAACTATCAGAAATAGTCATTATTTTTAGCTATTAGGTTATTTTCGGCTTGCATACTGAGACACTGCTTGACTTATCCTCATATAATCTAAGCATATATGAAGTCTGTCCTGAAAAAGTCCAACCATTGTTAATATAAAAAGAATGGTCTGTGTGACATCCATGTTACCTGGCAGCCAAGGAGAGTGGACTGGAATACATACATGTGAACAATGAAGACTTCACTGTACTAGCCAGTGGAGGTGGCAGACACCATTGAGTGAGCATGTGTACTGTGGCCATCTCATTCGGAATGACTGAATGAGTAGAACAACAGATCTGCATCAAATTTTGTAAAGCTTGAACATTCTTCCACAGAAACTATTTGCATGATTCAGAAGGCCACAGCTATGGGCAACTGGTGATTGGCAGCTTCATCATGACAACATGCCTGCTCATGTATCCCACCTCATGTAGAGTTTTTTATGAAACATCAATCGCCCCCATGACTCAGACCCCCTACAGCCCAGATTTGCTGCCCTAGTGACTTCTCGCTTTTCCCAGAACTAAAATCATCTTTGAAAGGGAAGAGATTGCAGACTATTGATGTGATGAGATTCAGGAAAATACAATAGGGCAGCTGATGGAGATCCTAACAAAGGATTTTGCATAGTGTTTTGAATAGTGGAAGAGACACTGGGACAACTGTGTGAGGTCCCAAGGTGCCTACTTTGAAGGGGATTGAGGTGCCATTGTCCTATGTCCAATGTTTCTTGTATCTTGTATCTTCTTCAATAAATGTCTTTGTTTTTCATATGACATGGCTGGATACCTTCTGGACAGAATTCATACACTTTTTTTTAGATTGGAATTTTTGGGGACCTAACTCAGCAAACTACAGGAACTCAAATTTTACTCTTTCTTCAACACTGCCATTCATTTGGTCTCATAAGCTCAAAATGCCAAATACTTTTGATACAAATTCTTCCTTCGTGTCATATAGTCAGTTGTCAACAAGACTTGTCAAAGTTGAACTTGAATTATTATTCAATATTTCCTCTTTTCACCAATGACCAAGACACACTGCACCTCCTTAATCTCAATAGTCTGCTGATTATTTCAACACTTCTCAAATGATCTTTTGACATAAGTTGATCTTTTTGCTGTTAGAGTAATAGTTTTTAATTATTTCTTTATAGTTCCACTTTTTTGTGCACAATCTTTCTGACTTCTCTATTATTTAGAACATTGTTACAAATTCCTGAACACTTGGTTGTGTAAGAAAACGTAGTCACACGACTACACACAAGCACTCAGAAGACAAAGATGCGCAGTCTCCATCCTGGGCAGCCATGGACAAGATAAAGTCAGTCTAACATCTGTCCATCACCACAAAGACACAAACAGATCTTGGTAATAATTAGTAGTTTCTGCATAGTCATACAAAGACTTTGTAATTGTTTGGCTTTAATTTTAAATGACTGTGGTAATAGCATTTTCAGATTGAAAGACTTGTAGTATGATTAGTCTAGCAACCTTATTTTTTTTTAAACTATGCTCTGCTGAGGCTTAATATTCAGCCAAGTTGCCCCTAGGCTGCCTCTGGGCAAAAAAGTAGTTGAGCAATAAGAATTCTGACTCCTCAATTCCTCTTCAACAAGAATAGCATTATTTTTACTGTATTATATACATTCTATACTGCACAGGTTAATCATAGACATTTTCTCATCCTGGGATAGATGTTCTTTTGAATAGCCCATTTACATTATTTGAACAATTATATTTTTAAGGTCAAATCATACTGAAAGCAGAAGCCTGTATCTCTTCTGAGATATTATTGCACAAGCAAGAAGAAAACTGGAAAAAAAATAACCTGGTATGTATTCAAGAAAATGCTTTCTGTTCTGAACGTGAGAGGAGATTTTTTTTTTATTTAGAATGCAGAGAAGAATGTGATTTATAGATAGGTACACTCAAATAATAGTCAAGGGAAACTTTGGTCTGAACTTAGATCCCAATATTTTTACCTCCCTGACTAGTATTTATGACTTCCTATTAAGTCACACAGTGCTGGAGGGGACAAGAAATGGTATTCCCTGAGTTCCCCAAGCCTTCTCCACACCTATCTACTTAATTTTTTCTCCTTGCCTGATACATGGTTTTTGGTATTTAGGATCTTAGAACATTTTCAATAGACAAAAAGCTGACCTCTGACATCTACCACGCAGTTATAATTTCAATTCCAAGAGAACACCCACTCGATCACTTTGACAGTAATCTTTGCCAAAGCTTTAATACATAGGGTGAAATCTCCCAAGGCTAGAACTGTTTCTTGGCAGAGGGACATGAAGGGGATGGAAAATGCTTTGAAAGAAGGTTTTTATTGTTCTTTTTAAAAATTTTTACATGTTAAAGCTTTATATTTGCCAAGTGCTTCTTCCAGGTTCAGCCAGCAATGTCTAAAGGATAGAAACTGTATGCCCTTATGAGATTTTGCTACAATGGAATTTATTAAAGGACTTCATGTGGTTTGCACCTTCAGAGATAGCCAAAAGGCCTTGGCACTCACATTCCCAACTTGGCTCCTGTGATGTTTGTAGTCTTCCACTTCCTCTCTCAGCATTTAGGTATAGAATCCATGTTACTATAATATTTTGGCTCATTTCTTTCCTTATAATTAGATTCTATTTGTGATTATTCAGTCTTTCTATTTTCAAAATATATATTATTTCTAATTTTATTTCTTTTTCATTTTATCAAAGCACCCATTGAAATCTGGATACATGAAGGACAAAACATAAACAAACCATCATTTTTTTCTAGCCATATAAACCCTGTCGGAGGCATTTCTTCTGGCCAAATCCAGGATCTATTTTCTATTCTAGACTTTATTTTGCTTTTCTATTAATTCTCATTTGGGGCTTCCATAATAATAATAATTTATTATACCACCCCACACAGTTCCCCACTACTCATTCCTTAACCCTCACCCTCAAATCTGTAACTGAGCACTCTTTTTAATAATTAAAAAATAAAAATCTGGATGAATGTGTATTATGTAGTGTGACTGACCTAGAACATATACTGAATTTATGTGGCACCCTCCAGAGAAAAATATTTTATTTTAGTAAACTGTTTATGCTTGTTAATGTTTCTACTCTCCCCAAATAATGGAGAGATAAAATGATAGCTCACTAAGGTACTGAGTCTTAAAAATCAAAGGTGGAGGGATGATGGTTTAAAAAAACCCACATCTTCCTTTTTGGAGTCTCAACCCTCAACCCCTCAACCCCCTTACATGGCTTGGTGGTGTAAGTTCAAACCATTTTATTTGTGAATACTAATTAAATACCCAAATAGCATTTCAAAGAATAGAGATCAAAACTACTATGATCTACTACTATGGAACTACTATGACTAAGAAATATTTTTCTTTTTAAAATAAGGCAAATACTTTGGGTAAATTAAAACTGAAGCATCTGCTTTTGTGGTAAATAAAAGTTGTTAGGGAAATTAAAATACCTATTGGCAAGTTTAGCATGTGAAACTATTTCAAATTCTGGACATTGTGTTTAAGATGGTAACATGAGGGTGATTATATTTATTGTTCAAGCTGGGGCACTTTCAAGAGTAAACAAGAGCATTACTAATAATGATGTTGAATAACAGATATAAGGTAAGACTATCTTCAAACAAATTGAGATATATGATCATCCTGTAAAATTCAGATACACTTTGTATACTTACAAATAAATATAGCCCAAAATTCCATAACTATTTTAATAAAAATGTTAAAAGATACTCAGATGTCTTAAACAGTAGAAAGAAAAAATGAAGATAAATTACAAGAAGACTACTTTATATAGAAAGCATCAAAAAGCAGAAAGAGCTACAATTATAATTAAATAATACACTATTAGTACATTGGGACAGAAAAAGCAAGGGACAACTGGAATAAATAAAGATGTCTCTTTTAATTCAAAATAAAATTGAGTTAAAAGTGGAATCATATCTTTAAAAATTCTGGTCTAAGTCAACACAATTAAATTTTTTAAAAAAGGTACAAGTTGACCATCTAAGAGTATCTTTATCTATCAGATAATTTAGCCATTAACTTCTACAGCATGAACTCCAGGCTGATAGATGCAGGGGCCTTAGTAACTACTGTGTGTCTGGTTAACAGTGTACACCCTTCTGGGATATGAGCACACACAATACTTACAAAGAAGCTTAAGATATTTTTCTTATTAACTAAAAGGGAGCTGAAAGTACATAAAGGAGTAAAATGTTTCTTATAAATATTTACATCCTAAGGCATTTAGTCAATGCCTGTTTCACATGAAAATAGGCTAGAATTTGTCCCAAGAACACGATCAAGATCTAGTCCACGTTCACAAAAAACAGCAACGTTCCTTTCTTCTGTAAAAGACTGCCCTCTGAAATTTGTAAGTATCATAGAATTCTAAACTAGGAGAATCATAATTGATTTTAAAGCTAAAATATAATAAATCTATCATTAAGAAAATATTCAACTTATTCAAATATGTTTGAATCATTAATAATAACATTTTCTAATTTAACATACTATTCATAATATTTGCTCTATTTAGAGAGGCTTGTAAAACAAAAGGACAATATTCATTTTGTTATCATTGGAACAAAAATCAAATACTCTCACAAGTTGTTTCTACTTTCAAAACTGCATGTCTGTTTACATTATCTCATCTGTGTTTAGCAAACTGTAAACAAATATTTCATTCTGTAATAATAAGTAAATTCATACTTATAACAATAACTAGTATAAATCTGTTTATATTCCCCATATCTTCTACCTCAATTTTCATAACTGAAAAGCTAAAGTGTCTATTTTTTTTCTGTTGGTGCCCTTTCAAACAATGATTCCATAATTTTCTACATAAAATCACAGAAATATTTTTCAACTGATACAGAATTTCTGGTTTTCCACTGATATAAGAAAACAAAATGTGTCCTATTTCCCTAACATGTCAATATCAGTAAGTGAAGTTATTACTTCCTTCACCAGATAAAAATTAACGCGAACCAACTCTAACAGAAAGCAGAGTACTGGTCTGGGGCTGGGTGTTTTCCCTAAAGACAGTATGCGCACCAAGTCTGAATGTAGGTATTTTTCATCTGAAACCCTATAGTTTTCAGATGAGATCAAATAGGTTTTAATGCTAATCAAATCGCTATTTTTTATTTTATTATACAAATAGTTAGCTTTAGGGTCTTGGGAAATAATTTTTTTCCCATTTTGTTTTGCTTGGTTTCAACTTTAAAAATGTCTCTTCCCTTTGTGTTTCCCCAGTGCTGGGACTCCTGGGAATGATAAGCGCCTTCCCTCCCCTCGATTTTTGGCCTGTTTAAAACCTCCCTGGGTCCCCATACCACCAAAAGCACTGTGGTTAGAGCAGGCACGATTTGGTGGGACTATTAATTCGTTTGAGGCTATAATTTTTGTTCCAGTAACTAACACTTCATTAAGTTTCATTATGAAAGGAAATATTCACAGAGAATTTAACTGATGAGTGGAAAATTACTAAGTTTCCAACCAGTTTGATTCACGCTAAATGTAAAGCTTATTAATATGGTTGGTCTGTGTTTTGAATTTTTAAAATTTTTTAATCATAAGGGAATAAAAACAGGGCATATTTGTAAGCTTTTAAGTTTACCAGAGAAGAGCAAAAATGGCATAAAAAATAGTTAATTATGCTTTAAAAATGTGTCAGCCTCTATTTCATTGAAATTGAGTGCAAACACATGCTCTGTTTTCTTTAAAATACATATATTACATCCTGGACTTGATGCTTTCATTTAAGCACAGAAATTCAGTCTTGTTTCATTTTATTCATTCATTCATTCAACAACTATTTACTGAACATCCACTTTGTTCAAAGCATTGGACTGAAATATTAAGGTAAATAAAACCAATAGCTCCCTCAAGAATCAACTTTACAGACAGTGATAAAGAGATTACATAACTAAAGTCAAGTTCATTTTATTATAATCATGTCAAGATTATTTTATTATAATCATGTTAAGTGTCATGAAGATAAAGCCGAGGGTACTAAGAATGCTTCCCAAAAAGAAAACACATCATTTAAAATTACACCTAAAAATGAGCAGATATGGCTTAGCTAAAGGTAGGAAAGATACTTAATTTAACATGAACAGATGATCAAAGGGGGAAATAGCATGACTCATTCAAGAAGATGAAAAGAAAACTAAAACAGCTACTGAAACTGGAACACAAAGAACTAAGTAGAACAAAGTGCTGACGTTGGAATCAGATGGTTTGGATTCAAATTTTGGGGATTTGCAGGATAAGGACAATAACAGTATTGACTCTGTAGTTGTTAAAGGGATTAAAGAGTTTATACACTTACAAGTTTATGATAGTGCCAGGCACAGATGAAAAGCTACAGAAATGTTAGCTCTGTTTATTACTAAGGTTGACAAAATCCCAACAAGAGCCTAAAATATATTACTTACTGTACTTTTCTTTTCCTGTGCTATGAGGTCTGTCAAGAAGGTACCCAGTCATGTAATATGAAAAATAGAGACATTTACTGAAGAACATACAAGATACAAGAAACATTGTACATAGGATAATGACACTTCAGTCCCCCTCAAAGTAGGCACCTTGGGACCTCACACAGTTCTCCCAGTCACCATCTAAATGCCCATGGTGTTTTCCTGAATCTCATTGATGGTCTGAAATCTCCCTTTCAAAGGTGATTTTAGTTCTGGGAAAAGCCAGAAATCTCAAAGTGCCAAATCCGGGCTGTAGGGGGACTGAGTCATCTGGTTGATTTGATGTTTCATCATAAAACTCTGTATGAGATGTGGTGCATGAGTGGGCATGTTGTCCTGATGAGCTGCCAATCACCAGTTGCCCGTAGCTGTGGCCTTCTGAATCATGCAAATAGTCTCTGTGGAGGATGTTCAAGCTTCACAAAATTTGATGCAGATCTGCTGTTTTACTCATTCAGTCATTCCGAATGAGATGTCCACAGTACACATGCTCACTCAATGGTGTCTGCCACCTCCACTGGCTAGTACAGTGAAGTCGTCATTGTTCATGCATGCACACTCCAGTCCACTCTCCTTGGCTGCCAGGTAACATGGATGTCACACAGACCATTCTTTTTATATTAACAATGGTTGGAATTTTTCAGGACAGACCTCACATATCCTCAGTTACATGGTAGGATGAGAACAAAAATTCTTTGTACACACACAATACATATTGAACAAATTAAAGCAAGTAGACATCCTGGTTGAAGCATCAGCATACATTACCAAAATGCCCTTCATAAAATCTCTCTCCAACTACAGTCCCAGGAAATTCAGCCTTTTTTGTTGTTGTTGTTCCTGCAGTGGTCATTGTATCATTTTTTAACTTAGTTTTGCTTTAGCAATGCAAAGTTTTTTAGACTGGAAAACATTGTTTTCTATATTTACTAAGCCTAGAATTGACTTTAATTATTATGACCAAACTTTTATAGTAACAATCCGTTTAAGAATTATTTTAAATGCAGACATACGGTGCAAGAGTAGGAGGATCCTTAATACAGAATAATGCTGTATAAATATATGTATGTTTTAAACTGAACTGTTAACTTTAAATTCTCAATGATTTTCATAATATTGGTTCATTTCCTTTTCTTCCTTCCTTTTTATTTAATGTCTTACTATTTTTATGCATTCCTTACTATGTGACTAACATAAACTATATTCTCCATGTTGTGGGGGGCTTTTTTTTTGAGTCTTGGCTATTCAGATTTATTTAGATTCTTTTTCTTTTACTTTTGGTCAATTATTTTCTCTTCCCTGATTGTCTTTGAAGACTGTACTATTTAGGGCCTCCCTGTTGTAGAAGGATTAGCAAAGCCAGTTATTGTCAAATCATTTGTTATCAATGCAGGAGATGATTCCAGCCCTGCCCTTTGACCCAAGGTCATAAAGGTCTCACATGTAAATGCAGAATTTACCGCAGACACACCAGTAAACTCACTGATAGTGATGTTCTTAGCCCACGTGCTTAACTGACATTCCTAGTGCAACAGAAACTCAGGCTCGGATAAATCCCTCTCTGTTCCTTTGGAAGGTTTCCCAGCTTTACTGATGTTCACTCAGGAAGAGATTCAGGATTTCTCTAAATTTATCTGAAAATGAAACTACTCAGGGGAGTAACTACAATCCATTTATAGTCTGGCTCTGCATGACCATCTATCCTGAAATTTGCCTGCAATCATCAAAGACTAAAAGTATTTGGTCCTGAAGCCCAAACTAATATTTGCCTTATTTGGTTTCTCAATTCTGTGTTAGGTCTCCAAACCCATTTGGTCCCCCCATTATCTTAATTTTAAAATATGTAATGCTTTTTATTAGGCACTATCATGAACTGCCTCCTTCCTAATTGTTTTCTGTTCTACATTTTTCTCATTGTAAAATTAATAAGATTATGAAAAATCAAGGCAGCCGAATAATACATATCCATCATCACCCACTTCTTTAAGAAGATTCTTGTGATCATTTCAGCATATTTTCTCTGTAAATTTCTAAAACTAATGTAATTTTTTTCCTTATACAGTTAAACTCCAGAAATAACAGTATTTCTCTTTTGAAAGTGAAATCTATAAAGCGTCTATATCCACCAGTCTTCCCCTTAATCTTTGTAGCATTTTCAAATATAAAGAGGAACATATGTTTTACAGATCCCACCATTTCCAGGACAATATATTTTTCCAGTTTAAAAAAGTACAACGAGAAAGTTACACATTGAAAATCAATAACCATCTCTAGACAATAGGAGAGAAAGATGCCTGAAGCTGAACAAGGGCACAAACTGGTATTCTTTCTAAATTTTTGCATTTAGAGGAAAAGACACATACCACAAAGGCACTAAGCTCTCCTTGACTTTTTACTTTGCCAAGAAAATTTGCCATCCTGCTTAAATTATATTTCATAATCCCGGGGATTTTAAAGATAAATTACACACCAAGTCATTGTGGTTGAATGTGGATCTATCCACTTAGGGATGTTTACAAACATATACAATTATCTAAAGTGTGTTAACTGTGACTATTCAATGAAGAAGTAGTATTTCTGTCAGCATATGGAGATATGCTAACATTCAGATAAAAGCTGATGTGTTGTCTGATTTCCAAAATGCACTAGAGATGTTACCACACGGGACCACATCTATAAAAAGCACACTTAAATAAACAGAATGAAAAAAATTTACTTTGGAGTTATTTAGTAATTGTTGCATTCCTCTGAGGTTTGTTTATTCATAGGATGAGCATAAGTTTGTAGAAACAAAGTCCATGGTCAAGAGATTCTCTTTTACTTACTTTTCTGTTTCAAATCCTAGGTTGACCAGAAGAAGAGGTAACTATTAAAGATATTGTTTTTACTTTTTCTTCTTTTTTTTAGTGCCAACAATCAGGCAATAGATAAACACTGGGACAGAAGTGTGATATTATGACTTTTCCAAAGAGCTATCAAAACTAATGACTTTGAGGGCTTGAAAATTATTGCTCTACAATCTTCAATATGTTTTGGACATCACCCAATTTACATGTGAGATTTCTCCCTTTGTACCATGAGAAAAACTGAAGGAAGAATTAATACTGTCTATAGATTTTCTAGAAATACTGTACTGTCAAATACTGTATTCAGTTTCTAAAACCACAGAGTACAAATGAGAGGTATGGGAGAGATTTGCCAGTAGTAGACAAAGAAGAAAATCCACTGAAATAAGTCACACCTTGCTTAACTTCTCCTATGGGATGGACATTTTGATCATTATTGTTTGAACTTTCTATCACACACTGCTTCTTATTTTTCTTCATTTTTTATCATGTGAAACAATGATCTTCATCTTATCATCATGTAGTCAAGTTGTCTACATATTGAGGTGTGTGTTGTGAAAATCATTAACTCATAGGAGAAAATAGTAAAACCTATTTATATTCATTTTTATCAAAGAAAAGAAAAAACTCTTAGTAATATTTAGTATGTGAATTGATTGTGTTATGGGTATATAATGTATAAATAAATATACATTTATTAGAAATACACACACTATATATCCCTACTATAGAGGCAGAAAAATCAATAGTTTGCATCCCTTTGTCTCTACCAATAACAATACTGCTGTATTAGAAAATGTCATTGGGAAAGTAAGCAAAAACCCACTCTGCCCAACCCTTGCTTGTCTTCTTCCAACTTGGAGAGAAGCATGTTTCTAGCAGACCTCTAGTAAAATAAGACCTGCTTGTATAAGGGTCTGCTTTCTGAGAGAGTATTTTATGCTTGAGTCAGGAGTTTTATGGCTTTGTTTTAGTAAAGGCTATTTTGATAGTCAGTCTCCCAGAAGACCCCCGCCTCCCAGTTTGAGTGTTTGTTTAGTCTCTTCCACACTGAATACAGCTGACAGATGTAACCCCCAGAATACTGGGTAAATTTCAGTGTGCAACTTCTAAGGAGAGGTTATAAAAGACATTGTGACTTTCACTTGGGTCTCTTGGATTACTTGCTCTGAGAAAGCCAGTTGCCATGTCATGACTATACTCAAGCAGCCCTAAGATGAAGAATTACATCTTTCTAGAACATTCAAACCAGGAACCAAGGCCTCTTGACAATACCCAACAAGGAATTGAGCATTACTAGCAACAGCTAGCAAGCAATTGACACCTCCTACCAATAGCTGTATGAGTGAGACATCTTGGAAGCAAATCCACCAATCTTAGTCAGCTCTTCAGATGATTGTGGACCCAGGCAATATCATGAATACAACCTCAGACAAAACCATGAGCCAGAAAGACTTAACTCAGCTACTCTCTACTGAACCACAGAAACTCTTAACTAATAAAGGTTTGTTGTTTTCAGTTTCAGTTTGGGGGTATTTTGTTATTTGGCAATACATAATTAATATCTCTGTTCAATCATCCCTAGTCTAACACAGAATTTAAATATATACATCAAAACACTGGACAAACCATATTAAAATAATGATAAAAATACATCATCTCCTCGACTTTTGATGTCATAATATTCATAAAAAACAGAGAAGGAAAACTGATGAGTAAGCTTGTGGATGATATAGCTAGGATCTCAGAAGAATAGAAGTCAAATTATCGAAGTGAAATATCTGTTCACTTTTTCAAAAATTTTCAAATATTCTAGGTAATTTAATTCTCGATAATTCCAAGACAGTGTTGAGCCTAACCCTCTAGTCTATTTCTCAATGAGAATAATAGAATTTAGTTCCTATTTCTCTGAGCTCTACATACATTATTTTTTCACATTTTACTTTCTTTTTGAACTTTGAAGAAAAACCTGATTGCATTAATCTCATATTATCACAGCACTTAATTATATTTTGTTTAATCTGTACGAATCTCATATAATCTAATAAAATTTTCCAGGTGGTTTTCCAAACATGTTCTTAATCCTCTCTCATTGAAACAAATGATTCTTAAAGAAATGATGTTGAGTCTTTCGTTGTTCCTCAAAGTGATTAGAATTATGTTCTGCATACAGGAAAGAACTGATCAATAAATGTGGTTAACTAACGGAAAAAATACACAGTAATCTTTGGTAAGGAATTACACTAATATCTAATATAGACCAGTAAAGTAAATTAGCATAGATGATATTCTTCTGTGGCCCAAATAATGAACACATTAGCATAATAATGAACCATCAACCTCCTGGTCATGTCCACACTGGCATCATACTACAGCATGAGTATTCATCTCCACCAAATTTAGCTCTTACAGTTTACAGCTATAATTATAGCCATTTGTCCTTTAAATAAGAAATTCAAAGATATGTTTGATTTCATTAAATACCATTGAAAATAGTAAACATCTAGAACCAGCAGGATTGCAATGTCTTACTTACATTTGATGCCCAGAGTTCTGTAGGAGGCCCACGGTGTCCACGTGCAACCCACGGCTTCACTGGCCCACGTGTCCGGCAGATGATTAGACCAGAGGTTTTCCGGGGAGTCCCATCCATTAGCTGGCCTGAGACCTATAATGGGATGAGAAAAAGTTGATTGGATCAATCCATTCTTATTTTATAAATCTGAATTTGTTACTCAAAGGGGTCGTGTATACTAAATAGTTGTGGTTGGGCCACATGCAAACTCATGAGAAATGCAGAAAGAAAGCTGATGAACAGAGGAAAGAATACAGCAGTCTCACGTAGAAAAGGACAGAGTCCTCGAGACTCTTGAGGGTGAGATCCATCTTATTTTTTGACTTCATTATTTCTGGTTCCATTTCACTTGAAATTTACTGTATGTCAATACCTGTTCCTCTGCATCTTTATAGTAACTCTCATTCCCTTTTAACCTGAGCAACTCTGAGTGGGTCTTTATTCCTCATTTCAAAAGAAACCTTTGGCTGTAACATTCTTTTTGGCTAAATATAGAAGTAAATGGGAATATTATTATATCAGTAAAGTAGCATCAATAAAGATGAATGCAGAGCCACTTCAGAGGAATAAAAATGAGATAAACCTTAACCTATTCCTCTTGCCTAAAGAGACTTTCTCACAGTAACCACATTTACTATTATAATTCAACTACTATATTTAGAAAGATGATTCCCAAATCTAATCTTTAACCCAGATCCTTCACTGAGAAAGTCAGATTGTCTCCTAGACCTCGCTACCTAAATGTCTAATGGCATTTATATTCAGCAAGTTAAAAATAGAGGGCATTGTTCCCCCTTAATTAATTCTGGTCTAGTCTTGTCTATCTTGAGTAACCTCACCATCTTACGCAAGCTAGAACTTAAATTCACTCTTCAACTTTCACACCCTCATTTTGGTCTTCTCCCTGCCCTTGTATACCTATCTGCTAAGACCACCACTTGATCTCTTTAACATTTCTCAAACACGTATCCTTTGCTGTAGTCATAGCATTACTACTCTAGGTCATCATCTCACCTCTGACGAAGACAAAGCAGAGGTAATGCGCTCGCTTTCCTGTCTTCTAGTACATAAGGTTCGAAACCAAAGTATTCGTCATTGAAACTGTCGTTCCCTTCTACATAGAAATATGAAATGGAAGTGGAGTAAATGTCACTTTCTCCTTATTGCTGCTTCCAAACTATTTTCTCTCCTTTCTCTCCAAAATCACCCAGTGCTCCTGCCAGGATGAATCTCATGTCATTATCTCTATCACCTAGTAATCCTCGTTTTGTTATCCATTCACTCCTAAGCTTTTCCCTTGACTTCTCAGGGTTTTGATTGTTTGGCCTGTTTGACTTAACACACAGGTTGTGACTTCCTTCTTACTGATTTCAACATTCACATATGAGATCTTCCCAACAACCCTGGCATCAACTGGCATAACTTCTTTTCTCCAATGATCTATTTTTTATCTATATGTCAACCTTGCCTTACCAAAACAGGCATATCCTTCATCCTCTCCATTATAAACATCCCATTGTCTCTTCATGATCTCCTTTATTTTCCATTCACTCCCTTTCGTTTGCCAGTTCCTTCACCAATACCAGGACTCTCCACCGATCCTAATAATATTTTGTGCCTCCCATTCTCCAACTTAGTTTCTCTTTGCCCTGTTTATGTTATACTATATATCATTAGAAACACCTCTCAACATAAGCCCTAAAGTCTCTTGCCTCTCCTTCTATCATCTCACTGGCCTTGAAAGATGTCAAGCCTGGATGAAATAAAATTCTTTTTTTAATTTTTTTATTTTAATGAAATAAAACTCTTCTTATATTCTGTGATATTCCCATGTAGCTAAATGTGGTAGGAGAAAAGCACCAACTCATTACTTCAGATTGCCACATAGAAATGTATTTATCTTCCCAATTCATCCATTCTCCTACTTTCCTAGATAATGATTTTATACTTTCTTCTGTTTCTTCAAACTTTCAGCACTTTCTCCCTTCCTGATGAGAGAATGGAAACCATTAGAAGAGCTGCTCGTTTGCACATCTAGCCTTCCTACATCTGAACCCACCAACTTGGTCCTTACTTTTCTAGATTAAACAAAATAACAGCAGGCTATTTAAGGCCAATCTTCCCACTTGTGCATGGAAGCTATCTGCTCTCTCCACTCAAGAATGTCCTTCTAGCAATATTCTCCCTGTCTTCTGCCCATCAGCTTGTTTCTGTCTATTGGGTAATTGCATCAGACTCTAAGCGTGGTGTAACAGACCTCCATCTTACAAAGCAACTCCCCTTTAGGCATATATCTCTTTACAGCTATGCTACTGCCCCATGTCCTTGCTCCACTATACTGCCAAACGTCTCTAAAGAGTGGCTTGTTATCCTACCCCTAATTCCTCTTCCCATTTTCTCCTCAACCTACTTCAGTCAGGCTTCCTTCACAACAAATCCACCCTTTCCAGGTCATCAATGACCTACACACTGCCAAATCCATGAATTCTCACTTCTTGTCTTGCACAAACTATCTGCACTCTCCACTTTTTGAAATCTATTCTTTCCTTACTTGGGAGCTTCCAAATTGTCTTTCCTCTCCTTCTATCCCCTCTGACCTGTTTGCTAATAGTCATTTATCCTATTTTCTAACACCTTCTTTCATTGCCAATGTCTAAACATTGGAGTTCCCAAAAAACATTTGAAACTGACATCCCAGGAATAGGTAAAATGCTCTCAAAAAAAAAGATTCCCCGATGAACTTGACCTCTGTGTTCAGTAACATTTATTACAAGTTCACTTAGACAAAAAGAGAAAAAGCCAGAAAGAATAGTACTGACACAAGGAAACTTTCCAGCACTTGAATAGTTTTAGGTTCAAAAGGGCTGATGACACAGCAGGAATTAAGCCTTTATCCCTAAAGCTAGGTCTGGTTAATATTTCATGGAACCACCTCTCCTCAGAAGTAACCAAATTAATTCAGTGGCTACAGTGAGATCTGAGAGCACACAGCTTCCTCACATACACAGTTTACAGAGGCCCAGCTTCCTGTGAAAGCTGCTGGAGCTCTGTCAACACGAGGGAGTCGCCCAGTGGATGATCCTCTAATGCCATGCTGGTAGCAAACGAAAGTGGGGAACAGAGTTTGTAGAACAGCCCCGGGGAAACTAATACAACCAAAGCACTCTCCAGAATCCTGTCAATCTTTGTGTACGTTTGTTTGTTTGGTTGTTTGTTTGTTTGTTTGTTTCCAGTGGATCCCCCTTCCCAATGGAATTCTATTTGGAAATCCAACGTATAAAACAGGAAAAAGTAGATCTAATCCGATTGAAATAGGATGGGGAGTGCAGAGCTCTGCTTCACCCTTTTGGGTCCCCCATTTCCCATTGTGTCTCCTATATTTTTGCTGAACTCCAGGGCTTTGCCAAACATACTCTGAGAAAAAATAGATGCAAGCCATTTCTGTGAAGCTTTCAATTTTTTCATTTTATTTTTAGATTTAGAATAAAGATCACTAAATATTTTTATATAAATGAAATAAAGGCTAGATATTGTTAACCAAAAATTCTTTAAGCAAAGACATCATTTCTGGTTGTCAGTCAACTTTGTCAGGTAGCCAACTTAGGAAAGCTATGGAATACAACACACAGAAAAGTTAATTGACTATTTAAATTTGTTTAAGAAAGAGTTAATAGCATCTGTGATTCACCAGACAGGATAGGTCCTGGGAATACAGAGACAGCATGTAGGGCTCAGAGGTCAAAAGCTTTTGTGTACCAAGTTGTGTCACATTTACTTAACACTACGCCATAAATCTCCACATTCTAGGACACATCAGCTTGGGTGGCGGGAGCCCACTCTCTTTGCCGGGATCATCTCCAAATAAGTATTTTAGGAAGTTTCCTGGGATGTTTCTATGTATCAACCGAGCATATCTGGTCATCTCTTCCTGCCAGTGGGATGGGAACTCACACACGCTATTCAAGGCCCCAAGTCAGAAAAATGACATTATGATATTTACTCAATCCCTCCCCCACCTGCCTGTTTAGCTCACACACAGCCCATCATGCTGCTGAAGAAAGCAGAAACCCTGGTTGGAGTCACCAAAGCATACTGAGCATTCGTGGTCTTCATCCCCTGCCATCCTATAAGGCCACGATGGTAGTATGGGGTGTGCCTTTCCTCACTGGCCTTGGGCAGAGCTGTCTGATGACACAGGCCATGGTGTATCCAGGGAAGGAGAGGTTCAAAGTGGCCAGCTTTTGTTGTGAAGTCAGAAAGGTGAGCCGCCGCAGTGCAACCTGGCCCACCAGAGTTCAGGTGCTGCTAGGTGGAACGAACACTCACCCTCACACTCTGCCCTCTGCCTGGCTTAAGCTCCATCCGCGCCTGTGTAAGCACATCAAAGATGTTTTATATGGGAGGGTGGAGGAGAAAGAGGAGGCAAGAGGAGAGAAATGGACAGTGAATCACAAAAGAGGAAAGAGGAAAGAAAGAAAACCATTTAGGAGATTTTTATGGTAATTAAAATGAGAAACAATGAATATCTAAATTCAGAGACAGAAAGAACTGGAAGAGGCTAAAAATCTGAGTAAATCTTGAGAGAGAACACCATCCAACTGAGAAAAGTATAGTTCATAAATCAAAACTTGTGTGATTGTATTTATTACTGTTTGGAGTCAAGATGATTCTTAAAAAGCCAAAAAGATTTTTTCTTTAGAGCAGTTATTCACACATTTATGAATCCAGGGACAACTCTCTTTCTAGAAAAAGACTGTGACCCCTGAATTCAATGCCTCTGTGGCTATAAAACCAACTTTTGGGCTCCCTGGGGCCTGGCTACTCAGAGTGTGGTCTGTGGACTTGCAGTGTCTAGGAACTTGTTTAAATGCTGAATCTCAAGCCCCACCCAACACCTTGTTAATCGGGTAATTCTTTTGCACATTATGGTTTGCAAAACACTGCCAAAGAGGACTAGAAAGGCAGAATTACTTCAAAACACAAGTGGCCCCTATAGAAACATACAGCAAATGTCACAAACAGAAAGCTTGGGTTAGTGTAACCCACAGGGAAACCGAGCTCAGAAACAAAAATCACATCTGTTAAACAGAGCATATAAACATCTTCCTAACCAGATAGAGTTCCATCACATTCAGCACGAAAATACTACTCAATAAAATAAAATATAACAAAAGTGTAAATGTAAAATGTGAATGATTGACATGTAGTGAGATATGTAGAGAAGTATAGGGTAGCATTAACCTGGACAAAATGCCTTTTAAAAAATGAGTGTCCATTGCAACCATAAAAGTATATAAGACAACATTACTACCAAGTAGGAAAACAACTGCAAAATGATATCTAGATAAGAAAAACAAAGAAGGACCAGGACCAGAACTTTGCCTCTGACCACTCAGAACTGGATTATTCATTTCTAATCAAAATAGCTCTTCGTTTAAAATCAGCATTTGTAGAATAAATGATGTAATTAGGTACAGACAGATGTAAATAAACTGCTAAGTAAATCCGTGAATCATTTTCCTTCTGGTGTTCCATTTTTTTTTCTTTCCAAAGGAAGAACCCAATTTATGTGTAAAATTTGGCCAAGTCCCGTATTTATTGCTCCTAAAGCAGTGTTATTTAACCCATGCTCCCTAGATAGATCACCTGCAGAATCATATGAGAGCACTTAGTAAAAATCAGTCTCCTCGATTCAACTTCAGACAATGATTCATAATCTCTGAGGACAAAGCCTAATAATAGATATACTTAATAAAATGCATAGGTGATCTTCATTCATTCGTTCAATATTGTACTGTGTCGGTCATTGGTGCAATGAACAAGATAAACATATTTTCAGTATAGAAAACAAAAAAAAATAACCATTCTTACTAAGGTGATCAGGAATGCCCCTCTTGGGAGATAACTTGGACCACTGGGACTCTTGGCCCAGATTCAGAGGAAACTGACGTCAGTAGTAGCAGCTAGCCAATTTTAAATTATAGATGCTGCCTTTGTGGGGCCCCAAAAGCTAGGGTGATGTGTTCAGTGATACAGGAGTTAGTTTTAGACATTGTCAGTATTAGAAGTCATCACCATGACTCTCTGGAACTGGGAAGCAGGAAACAGCAAAGCTAGAAGGCATCAAAAATGGTAAACCATCGAGCACATGAGATACCCCATTAGCATCCTTGGAATTATTCCAGGAAAATAATAGAACTAAAGGATCTACAGAGCAGGTAGAGAACAAACAGGAGGAATGCGGTTAGTAACTTTTTTATGACAGTATTCTTTCTACTCTTTACTTTCCATATTGCCTCTCTACCCCTTCTCTTCACCCTGTATATCCTCAGAAACAGGAGTTTGACTTGATTTATAGAAACTTTGAAAATAGCTTCTTAAGGACCTTGTAATCTGAGAGTAAGAGTAGATTTTCAAAACACCCTGTCTAAATAGCTGGGTATTAAGTTTGTAGACTATATAGAAACATTTTAGTCATAGAATATGATACTCATGACAAGCACATTAGGAATTTCTGATACCTTTTTCAGGGTAGGCAGATACTATTTACAGAGTCATACAAAGTCCTAGGACTATTTGGAAAAGCATCAAAATACCTACCCTGGCCCTCCAAAATCATTATATACTCAAAAAGTGAAGGCATAGTCAATTTTTAATATAAGAGTACTTTTTTCATTGTATTTCTTCCTATAAAATTATTCAGTCAATGTTTTCTTTAGTGGCACTATGTGCTCAGAATTGGAACATAGAAAAATTATGTGGGTCACAATGCCGAGACCCAAAAGCTACAAATTTCATGAAACAAGAGAATGTGAATTGATCTACACAGATAGTGAACAACAGAAGCAAAACTACATAACCAGTTATATCTGCTTGGTACTATAAGGGCGGCAAGGTTGAGTCAGGATGGATGGTGAGTATAGTTATAGAGGTAGATGGAATTTGTCAGAAAAGACCAAGTGAGAAAAGAAGGAAGAAAGAACTCAGCAATGTTTTCAATGATTACAAAGCAGGATCAAGATGTTAAGAATGTCATTCTAAGTGGAAAGGATGGCTGCAAAAGAGGAAGTATAATATTACCATGAAATGCATGAGAAAGAAACAAACAGAAATTCTGGGAAGCTGGCTCAAGCAGTGTTTGAAACAAGGTACAAAAGAAAAATGAGAGGATTTGAATCTGCAGAGAGTATGACTAGGTACTAATCTGATATGCAATTGTGAAGAGATTTACAAAATAATCCAAAAATGAGTGAGAAAGATTATTCCTCTCATGCCAGCACACAACTAAAATTATATGGAGACGCTGTACCGAATAAAAGAAAATTACATCCATTAACTTGGAAAGAAAACTATAGAAGAAATGATATTCTTTAGTAAAATGTAAAGAAAATACATTTTAAAGGCATCTTGGGCTTCAAAAAAGTAATAGAAAAGAGAAGAAGCAGTAAAGGTGTGCATTTTCATGACTGATCGAGCCAGAAATTAAATATAATACATTTCACCATTATAAAACATGACTGAGAAGTGAATAACTAAAAACTGAGAATTAGTTTTTTTTATAACATTAACTTCAAAAAGATGCATTTATACAAGTTTTAGGTCCTAAACATAACAAAAAGACTACACAACATACCTGAAACTATTTAATCCTTAGAACTACATATATGAAAGATATGTATATATGTTTTTATATATAAATATATCTTACTATATATAAATATATATATTTCTTTCACAGATTTATAGATACTAACATTTTCCATACATAACTGATGTGTTTTAAAATACCTAGGAAATAGAAATTCTTAACTAAATTGCTACTGAAATTGCATAAGTTAGAAATTCAGTCAAATACACAAAAGTGTGATTTTATTTTTACTAAACCTCAGACTTGGGACAAAGGGTAAGTGTTTCCAAGAACCACGCCCCCTCTTTTTTGTAACATTCTAGGATCATTTAGGGCAGAGAAAGAATAAAGATGCCACCATTGAATGGATTCCAAACACTCTTAAGGAGACCGTATATAGAGGACAAAGGGCAGTGTAGATGCACCATCCACATAAGAGGTAAGAAACATCTGATACCCTCTTTGTGGCTCAGACTACAACTTCAGATTGATAATACGGAACAAGTATCTACCTGTAGAGACACCACTTCATCTACAGCATGAAAGTCCCAGTGAAAATTTCCCTCATTGGTGCGCTGTTATTGTCACCCCATTTAGAGTGAGTACTTAAGCAATTGAACACAAGCTACACTTTGAAAGCTCAAATAGAACAAGGATTTTTTGTCTTTTTGTTAACTGCTCAGTACATAGAAGAGCAATTGGCCTACAGCTGGTGCTCAGTAAATATTTAAATACATAGTGCACGGAAACAAAGCAGGGTTCTCATCCAGGTCTCAGTCGATCTAAAATGCTAAGCCTGACAGTGTCGCTGTGCATTCTCAGTGAATTTAGATCTTCTAATTACTGTATTCATATTTTCAGTCTGACTCATCTTGGAAAAAATCTCCTGTTTCTTGAGACTTTCCTTTCATTTATTCTAAATATGTAACTTTCATTCAAAAAGTGGTGGTGGGGGGTTCCTTTTGTGCAGCAATCCCAGCAGTGAAACAGCAGGGTTATCAGCCATCAGTTTCCCCCATTTTAAAAAAA
>CM052544.1:109141000-109189905 GCA_028533065.1 Trachops cirrhosus
AAAAAAATCCCTGGAGTTCCCTTCAACGTCTCCACTAACTTCTTGGATATTACCACCCACCTAAGGTCACTAGGGATACACTAAGTCCCATTTTCCTTTCCATCAACTGGAGCTAATTCCTCCCCAGGGGATTCTAGTACACCCCACCCCTGGCCAACTGAATCAGAATTTCTGAAGGAGACCTAAGCATTGCATTTTTTAAATACCTCCCCACCCCGCTGATAACGTTGTGCATCCGAGGCTGAGAAACACTGCTTCGTTTTGACTAGTATTTCTCAAACTTTAGTGCGCATGTGTTCACCCGGAATCTCGTTAAACAGCAAATGCTGACCCAGTAGTTCTGAGTTCGGGGTCTGCGATCCCGCATTTCTAACAGGCTCCCAGATGACGCATAACGCGTATTTATACAAAGTGCCCTTCAATCTTCTTAAGAGAAGGGGTATCCCTTTTTCCTCCATATCACTGTGGTCCACAGGGGTAGTGACTAGTTTAGTTACTTTTAGCAATCTTTTTTTTCCTTTAACCTTACACTTTCCCCAAGCCCTCTTCACTTGTTTTTTCTCCATAGACCTGATGATCCTTTTCTCTTGGAGTCTGGCTCTTGGAAAAATCACACTTGCCTGAGGGAAGGAAAAGGATAATATTTAAACTTTCCCAGAAAAGGAGAGAAAATGTTTTATCTCTAGCAAATGCATAGAATAAAATCAAGACAGTTAAGTTTCCACGTTAAGGCAACTTACAAGCACTTAGCGAGACAGTTTATTCATCTGAAAGTCCCATCCTACATTCTATAAGATACAGCCAAGGGATTAAGAAGCAAAACAAAACAAAACCAAAAACCCTCACAGATACAACTGTATGGTGATTACCACAGGGGCAGTGGGGAAGGGGACTCAGGGCAGGAGGGGAATGAATGGTATCACAAGGAAACAACTTTGAGTGGTGAACATACAATACAATACCTAGATGATGTATTACAAAATTGTACACTTGAAACATATAATTTTATTAGCCAATGTTACCACAATAAACTCAATATTTTTTTAAAGATACAATCATGGAAAAAATTGTCGAGAGAGAGAGAGAGACGGATGGATAGATAGACAGAAAGAGAGTGCTTATAAGAGCGAATAATTTAACTCTTAAAGAAAAAATATATTCTGGTAAAACACTCTTTGATCTCTCTATCGCTCTCCTACCACAATCATTTTGAAGACCTTTATGACAGCACTTCTACTTCTGGATAAAAATATCTAAAGAAGCTTTTAAAAGTAGCAAAGCTAAAACAATTGCTTCAGACTCCCGATCCAAGCCCGAACATCTGTGATTTCAGTCCCCTACTCAAGCACGTGGAGCGGGCTATGAATCACTGACGGCCGTGGAAGGCCGTGCCGAGGTTGGGGTCCTACGTTTTGAAGCCTCCAAAAGGAACTGGTTATAAAAACGGAAGCTTAAAGAAAGCTCAAAAGATTTTGAAAGTGTAATGGATATAATTCAACAATCACAAATTTAAAAAAAAAGTAAACAAAGAATGAAAGGGAACATTTTCTAACCTGATTAAGTATTCTACCAAACATCTGTAGCAAACATCGTGTTAAATGATGGAACTTTAAACGTGTGCCCTTTAAAATACACTGTAATTTGAAAATGACCATATTGCTGCTATTACTTAACACTGTACCAAAGATCCTAGCTAAAGGGCAAAGCAAGAGAAAAGGTATAATAATTAGAATATATAAAAAACTCATTAAGTGCAGACAATATAATTATCCTCATGGAAAATCTTTATAGAACATTTTAGATCTAATAAGAAACTTTCAAAGGTTTTCTTAATATAAGGGCAAATTTTTAAAAAAATCAATGGCATTCCTCTTCAGCAGTTACACTAATTACAAAATCTTGCAAATATTTGGAAAGTTAGCATTTATAAAACACTGATAGATTGTAGTACTATATAGTTCAGCACTATAAACAATAAATTCTTGCTATATGTGTCAACAAGAAGAAATTACAAAAATAAAATTTTGGAAAGTTTCACAAAGCATTCCAAATGATACATTTATTAATGTTGATAAGCAAATAAATTAATATTATATACATATATTGTAGTAATACCAATACATTTATCAATTTATTAATACCCATACTAAAAATATATAAAGGTGAATGAGAACTACATTGAATTGACACAGCAGCTTCGAGATAACTGTTGCCTCAGGAAAGATCGGGGAATAAAATAGGAAAGAAGGAAGAAAGGGACTGTTAACAAGTGTTTGTAATATTGTATTGTATTTTATGTTTTAGTATTTTTTATTGATCATGTTATTACAGTCATCCCATTTTTTCTCCCCTTTATTTCCCTCCACCCTGCAACACCCCTCCCATTAGCATTCCTCCCCTTAGTTCATGTCCATGGGTCATACATGTAAGTTCTTTGGCTTCCCCATTTCTTACACTATTCTTAACCTCCCCCTGTCTATTTTGTACCTACAATTTATGTTTCTTAGTCCCTGTGCCTTTTACCCTGTACCCCACCTCCCTTTCCTCACTGATAACTCTCCATGTGATCTCCATTTCTGTGATTCCATTCCTGTTCTAGTTGTTTGCTTTGTTTTTGTTTTTGTCTTTTAAGTTCAGTTGTTGATATTTCTAAGTTGGTTGTCATTTTACTGTTCATAGTTTTGATCTTCCTTTTTTAAAAAAATATTTTTTATTTATTTTTAGACAGAGGGGAAGGGAGGGAGAGAGGGAGACATCAATGTGTGGTTGACTCACATGCACCACTACTGGGGACCTGGCCTGCAACCGAGGCATTTGCCCTGACTAGGAATCAGACTGGTTTGCAGGTCAGAGCTCAATCCACTGAGCCATACTAGACAGGGCTGGCCTTCTATTTCTTAGATAAGTCCCTTTAACATCTCATATAATAAGGGCTTAGTGATAATGAACTCCTTCAACTTGACCTTATCTGTCAAGCACTTCATCTGCCCTTCCATTCTAAATGATAGCTTTGTTGGATACAGTAATCTTGGATGTAGGTCCTTGCCTTTCATGACTTTGAATACTTCTTTCCAGCCCCTTCTTGCCTATAAGGTTTCTTTTGAGAAATCAACTGATAGTCTTATAGGCACGCCTTTGTAGGTGACTGTCTCTTTTCCCCTTACTGCTTTTAAGATTCTCTCATTTTTAATATGGGTAACTTAATTATGATGAGTCTTGGTGTGTTCCTCCTTGGGTCCAACTTCTTTGGGACTCTCTGAGCTTCCTGGACTTCCTGGAAGACTATTTCCTTCACCAGATTGGGTAAGTGTTCCTTCATTATTTTTTCAAATAGGTTTTCAATTTCTTGCTCTTCCAAAGCAAAGAGAAAATCAAAATGTTGCCTTTACCATGAACGTTTGTGAGGTTATCCACTGTGCTTTTTGATATGCATGAGATATGTTATAATGAAAATTACTTTTAAAACCGTGGCGAGAGAACTGGGAGAATAACCATGGTCTGAGAAAATCATACAGCATGAGGAAAATCACACATATTCCACAAGAATGTGCAATATCTCAGTCCCTTTGGCCTGCTATAACAGGCCTTTATAGGCTTATAAAGAGCAGAAATTTGTTCCTCAAAGTTTTGAAGGCTGGGAAGTCCACAATCAAGGTACTAACACATTTGCTGTTTCAGAGTACTTTCTAACTGTAACTTAACATGGTGAAAGAAAGGAGGGGCCTCTAGGGCCTCCTTTATAAGGGCTTTAATCCCATCCTGAGGGTTCCACCCTCAAGACCTAATCACCTTCCAAAGGCCCCACCTTTAGTGCCATCACCTTGGGGTTAGGGTTTCAACATATGTATTGGAATGGGAGAAGGTTTGGAACCACACGGATATTCAGTCCATAGCAGAAGGTCTAGAGTGTCAAGGGAGCCATCTGATTGGGTGGTTAAAAGCTCAGTGCTTCATTAATGATACAGAGAGATCTGATCAGGTCACTGGGGAGAAGTAGGGATGCCTCAGGGCCCATGGAAATAAAAAGAAGGCAGGCTCTCTCTGGCTCTCAGGCTCTTCTTCCTTGAGGATGCCTGGATGATCAGTCTATAGCTGCCTACATTCCCCAAAGGATGGCATTTTGGATGGGCAGGAACTTCGGGCACAGCCTAAAATCGGGCTGGCCTGGCAAAGGGTGCAGGTTTATTCTTCCGGGGTCCTACGGGGACGAGCTCTGAGGCAGAAGCCTGCCATTCTTCCAAAGTTGGGTAGCTTTTACATCTTACATCATTTTAGTTTGTAAACTAACCTATAGAAATAAGATAAACAAAAACAGGGGAATGATAGGAGAACCCAGGTGTTAATTGATAGGCTTAAGGGATTAAAGCTATTACTAAAGACTTAGAGACTTTAGCCGTAATGGATAGGCCTAAGTGACTAATTCTTGTGGAAAGTTGTTATTCCAAAACTGTGAAGCTTTTGAATAAGGACTCCTTTCCCTTATCACTGAATCTTCACCTCTGGAATTTTTCCCAGAGGGTGGCACTGGGCAGCAGGACCCCAATGTGGTGGGGTACCGAACTGGTTCGTTAACACCAGTAAACTTGTAAGAAGAACGGATAAGACTTTGGAAACTAGTATCAAGTGTTTATGAGTTTGAATTTCTTCTTCTGATCACTGATTTGCTGTGTGGACATGAACAATCTTAACCACACTAAGCCTCCAGATTTTCATCTGTAAATGTTAGTAATAGTAGTTCCTACTCAGGGGATTATTTTGAAGATTAAATGAGATATGAAGAGTTTATTATAAATCTTGATGACCTGGTCATTTACTTTACCTCTCTCAGACCTGAGCTGATTTGGTAAAATAATGTTCCAGGAACAATAAATTCAGTCCATTTTTGGGATCCAGCTGTGCTTCCAAAGCATTTACAGTATCATTGGGCAAAGCACGGAGTGGGAGTCAGATAAATGGTCCTTCACGTCCAGGTTCCTCCACTTAAATTACTTCAATCTCTTTATTTCAAGACTAAAACAATGGAGATAATAAAATGCTTTCCACAAATCTGTCCTAAGTACTGAATGGATAAAGTATGCGAGAATACGATACCTCCCATAAACCGTCAGATCTACCTTTTCTCCTGCTAAGATTATTCCAAGGGTGTGATACTCCTCAGGTCTAGGCAAAAGTGCGTGTGTAAGGAAGCAACAAAATAAAACTCTTCCTTCCTTTCTCAGAGCAGCTCTTGAATTTTTGGCTCATTACCTTTGAGAATCTTCCTCATCAATCTTCTGCAACAGGATCCCTGGAGGCTTCGTTCTCGTATCTTATCTAGTTCAACAAACTAGTTATATTATCTTTTCCTGTTTTTATCTGCAGGTTTCCAAGCGTATTTGCCTAAATTTCCATGCCTCATTTGCAAGGCAGAAAATTGCTGTTACGTAAGGCTTGGCTGCAGACTATGCCAGGGCACATGATTAGTCTGGAGTCCTCTGAAAGAGGTGAGATAACCTCAGCCAGGGAGGCTTATCTGGCTTGTTTTTACAAATGGAAAACAAGTTGCTGAATAAGGGTTTATCTCAAAGAGGAGAGCTACTTGAACAATTCAGATAACTTCCTATTTGCCAACCGACTTTCTGTTATCAGGAAATACTACACCAAGAGCCTGACTGTATAAAAGATGTGGAAATTTTCAGCAGGCATTGATATTCCAGCTAGAAAGATGACGTTGTTTAAAGAACAGACAAGTGTTGAAATGCTATTAAAAGTGTACAAAGTACCCGCCAGTCAAAAACACCGGAGCAAGCTGTCGCAGAGAGGCTCATGTATCAACGGCACTGTGACTTTTTGTTTGCCTTTATCACAGCTTGGTGTATAAAGAGCCATTTACCTGCCTGAGGCCGAGGCACTTGTCATTTCCCGGTTTCCTTTGAAAAGGTGTATTTCTGAGTCCTGTGCCTCATTGATGCTTTCTATGCAAGACCTTTTGTAGTAGTGGTGTTCCCCGAGATGGCCAAGAAATGCAGAAGATACATTTGGAACTCCTTAAGATCAAAAGCCTCCTGTGAAAACTGAGGGGGTGGAGAGGGACACAAATTCCAAAGGCTTCAAGGGAAAGCTTCAAGGGAAAGGACAACACATGCTCATTTTCAGCCGATAAACCAATGCACAAAATGCAAGCGGTTTATCCCACCAAAGAGAAAGTTTTCCCGGGTAGATGCTGTTTCCTGGCCCACGCATCGGCAAGGGGGCTCCTGCCTGGCAAGGAAAATACCACAAAGGAGAGGGATGAATAAATGTTACAAGGAGGCCCAGAAATGTGGAGTTAAAAAGGCTAAAGGCTGACAGTGGGAGGAAGCAGATGGCACTTGGGTGAAGCTGTGCAGGAAGTTTAATGAAGTCGCCACAGACCTGGCAACTCCTAAACAGCAGCCCCAATCTAGCATTTAAGTGCGCGTCCTAACACTCACAGGAACAAGTAGTTGGAGGAAATGCTGAAAGTAAAAATAAACAATAATGAGTCTTTTGTATGTGGCAAGCTGCACATAGACCAACTATGCTTCTGGTGGGTTTTCATTATGCAAAGGAAATCCGTTCCATATGAAACAGGACACTTTTTTGAAATCAGCTGGCAGTAAATTTGGATAATAAAGAAGAGCCTCTCGTTTTGAATACATTTATGAAATAAGATTGACAAAATGCAGAAAAGGTGTAAAGTACTGAGGTAGAAAATAGCTAAGTCATTTACCAGCAGAAAGTTTGAGAGAAAAATGAAACTTTTAGCGAAATCTAAATCTATCTTTAGGAACTTGAGACTCTTAAAATATCTATAGAAGAAATTTTGTCTGTGAAAAAGTAATTCTAAATCTCTTATGCAGGATATAAATTCTCAGGCCCAGTTCACTTCAGAATTCAGCTGTGGCTCAAAATCAGGGTACTGTATTCTTCCTAATCTGAGGGGGACACATTCGAAGACCCCCAGCAGATGCCCGAAGTCACAGCTAGTACCAAACTCTGTATACACTCTGTTTCTTCCTACACATACATGTATATGCTTATGATAAAGCTTAAGTTATAAATTAGGCACAGTAAGAGACTCACGGCAATAACTAATAATAAAATAAAACAATTATTGCAATATACTATATGAAAAGTTATGTGAATGCGGTCTCTCTCTCAAAATATATTGTACTGAACTCACCCTTCTTCCCGTGATGAAGTGAGGTGTTACAGTGCCTACACGATGAGAGGAAGTGAGGTGAGTGAGGTAGGCATTGTGATGCAGAGTTAGGCTACTACTGACACGCTCACCATACATCAGAGACAGGATCTCCCTCATCTTGATCAACCTGTGATGATGTCAATTGTTGGATCCAGGAGCAGATGATGTCGAAGGTGGGGGGAATTTAATATGTTCAGATCCTGGATGATTGAAGTTAGCTAAAACCATAGAAATCAAAACCTTGGGTAGGAGAGTTCACCGCATGGGCCAGGAGGAAGGGCATAACCTTAAACAGCTTTTCGTGTTCTGAGACTCAGTTTTGCTCTCACTGTAAAATGAAAATGATGTTGATCTTTTGAGTTTGTTGTGAGAATTAAACAAGAATGTTTATGAATGCTTTAGCACTTCCTTGGCATGGAGGTGATACTTAACAACTGGAGTCAGTCATTATCAATGTCATCATCACTATCACCAGGATGGTAACTCACTTTGCCCCAAGACCTGAGACACAAGGATTTTTGCCTGAATTCTAAGGGGATTGCCTGCAATTAAAATAGAGATAAAAAACTAAAACATTTTCTAAAGAAAAGTGACATGGTTCAGTGAGAGCAAGCAGTGTCAACAGCATTAACGCTCACATGCCAGCAGGGCCCAGGGCTATGAAGTAGCAGCAGTGTCAAATCGGGGGAAAGCTCGTCAGGATGCCCCAGCACTAAAGCAATTACAGCGAGTATCCAAACACGGCATTAAGTAGTATACATTTACTTGTTGAGACAGTTATTTATTTTGCAGTTCTGTTACTTCCTGATTAATTCAACAAGAAAGTATCAGCCAGTGCCAATAACACTGTCTTTTTTGACACTTCTTTAACACTTAATTAATCCCCCTACTAATAAAGACAGAACAGACCTCCGGTCTAAAGTTCTTAAAGGCAAGCATCTCTACTTAAATTTATTTACATGATTTGTTCTCACAGTATTCATTTTTTATGACTGCCTTTCATTTATAACAATGTATTGCTTAACCAATTAACGTAGCAATAAAGAATTTGCCTTCAAAATACACAGACGTGCATAAAAAATGTGAGTGTATGTAAAGAAGACTATTAGGTAAATCATTGTTTATCCTGACATTAGTTGAATGTTCTTGATAAGGTTGCTTAAACTTTCTATGCCCTATACTTTCTTACTTACAATATAGAGTAATTATACCTCATAGGGCTTTAAAAGGATTAATCAAATAATGTGAGCGAAGTGTTTAACAGAATGCCCAGTACATAGTAATACAGCTTTAATAAATACTTGCCATGATTTTAGAGGAAGTCAGTTCTTGAGTTCAAAATATGGTCCACCATTCTATGCAACCAATCTTGATATTTAATAGTCTGGTTATTAAAATTATCCTCTACCAGAAAGGGGGTGATTAATGCCATTATGGAATAAACAGTACATGATGCATATAACCATACAGAGTTGTCAAATATCTCACTCCCAACAACTGACAGGCTTTTTAAGAATTAAGCAAGGCCATCCAGTATATCAGAAAAGAGAATCACATAGCTGTACATGATGGAATGTTAACCAAATTAACACCAAGTACTCCAGACACCATCCAATGTGCTTCTGAGTTCTCAAACGTTGAAGAACGCAAAGGGAGAGCTGTAATTACAAACTGAAGATAAAGGAAGACAGGGAATGGAAGGGCCCACCCAAGGGACTCCCTTTAGAGTATTGCAGCAATTAAACAAGAACAGAAACTGACTCTGCCTAACATAAACAAGTTAAATCTTTTTGAAAAGTAATTGGGGAGAGCTGGAGTACCAGGCTGGAGAAGGAGCGGGAGGGGTGACTCAGCAGGCCCTGGAACAGAGGTAGCCTCAGATGAGGGAAGGCTGCTTAGGGTGCTGCTCTTTGGAGAGGATGGAATTCTTACCATTTCACTATCCTTCCCTTTCTGTGAAAATTTCATGTTTAGAAAGAACCCTCTTAGTCTAGCGCATGGCAGATCCCTATTCCACAGCCAAGAGACATCAGGAACCTTTCAACAACCCCATCAGAACATATCCTGCAGGAAAAAGGTAATTTTAATAAAGAGAATCAAGGTTCCAGTGAGATGGGAAAACCGATACTGAACAGCCAAAGAAAACGCATAGCCACTGCAAGAAGGATGAGATCCAGGTCAAAGGCTTCTGTCTCCATTAGCTCTCAAGACTATCTTTCAGAATGTCATAGGTTTTTGGTTTATATTTAATTCCAAAACACAAGTCCAATGACAATAGTGATTGGCAGAAAGAGCTACCCTCTCGCCTTTGCTGGATAGCTTAATTTTCTCCTGGAGAACCACCTCTACCATTCTTCACCCAGATCTTTGCTGTGAGAGGCTGACCAAAATAGATTTGCCTTAACCAATTCCTTACTCTCTCTAGTCCAACTGGATTTGCCCAGTGGCAGGAGATTGAAGGTTGGAGAACTCAGGAAGGTCAGAGTATTCCCTTATCTCCCCACTGAGTGAATTACAGTCAATCCCTCTGTCACATCCCTCCATCACGTACTTTCTCCAGGTTTGAGTCATTTCTCCCCCTACTCCTTAAGATCCAAGCCTGATAATGGTTCCCCACTGTTACCCCTTAGGTCCTCTCACTATTCCTTATTGGTTTCCCGAAACCTGTCCGTACCTTTGTA
Organism: Trachops cirrhosus; assembly: GCA_028533065.1. NCBI lineage: Eukaryota > Metazoa > Chordata > Mammalia > Chiroptera > Phyllostomidae > Trachops > Trachops cirrhosus. The sequence continues at coordinate 109,150,886 of CM052544.1, forward strand.
AATACCTCCTGTTTTAAAGGGTGAGTTTCAAGTTTAAGAGTTGCGTTTGGTTTTATACAGGCCCAGACTGACACATCTTTCCTAGACTACCATTTCAAAGACCAGCTTTCCAAACAAAACATTTTCCTTTGCTCATTGGTATCTAAATACTTACAACAGAATGACAAAAAGAATTTTATTTGACAAAGTTTAGAAGTTTAATATTTTATTTAGTCATTGATTGATTCATACTTCACCTTTGTCTGAAATTATAACAGAAGGAAACCCATAGAAAAAAGACAAAGTTATAAGTTAATAACTTGATAATAAAGAAATTAAGGATAATGACTATAAGCATGGCAACTGTAGGGGTAGAATCAGGCTTCAGCTTCTGGACAAAGCAAATCAAGTCTTGATAAAGGAATTATTTATTCTTATTGGCAAGCAAAAATATTAAAGTGCAAATGCCCAGTGATATTCCACTCTGACAACTTCACTGAACGAAAGGTATCAACAGCAGGTGAAGTTCAATGAGTCAAGGCCAGCTCTTTCCTTATGTAAGTGGGTTTCAATGGAGTGGTCAGGAGGGGAAGAGGAGGAAGAATATGCGAACAGTACGTGGGGAGAATGTCAGCAAAGGGGCGATGGGACAAAAAATGAGAGAGGGGAGAAATAAGACAACCATCAGAGATATCAATGATTTTCTGAGGGTCTATCTTTCCATTTGACTAGGTGGAAACAACCAGAAAACTGAGCAGAAACACCCGGAAATTTGCTGTCTCAGATAATATATTGAGATTTGTGTTTGGGGCTTAGTTTTTTGTTTTTGTTTGTTTCTTATGGTTTTGTTTTTGCTTTTGCTTGTTTGTTGTTTTATTTTTTAAAAAATATGGCCAAGTTCATTCATGAGGAAACTTTACACTGATAAGATTTCTAACATGAAGCTTCCCTATAGACAATCCTATGTGATTTACATTTTTTTCTGCCCAAATTTTAATAACCATACTAACTACTGTTGATTAGGTAGAAGGATTCTAGGCAGAGAGAAGAGATCCTGAGCGTTCTCAACAACAGGAGCAGAAGGAAAAGCAGGTCCTTCTCTAATGCTTACGAGGCCCCCATATGCCTTATGCCTACATTTCTAGCTGTAAATCAATCTAACAAGTTAATAAATAAAATGTGTTTAGTTTTACTAACTTCTTACCAACTCACAGAATTGACTCAAAGGTAAAGTTATTGGATCCTGAGAAGTTCCAGAGCAGACCATGAAGGTGCTGGTGGGTCCAAATCTAACCCAATCCCCTTGCTTTCCCCCTTCATCTAACCACCCTGACTCCACCCTTTACTGTGAAGGGTGCTATGCATATACACATTGTTATGGACTAAATATTTGTACCCCCTCCCAAATTCCTATGTCGAAGCCCTAACCGCCAGTGCTATATTTGAAGTAAGGTACTAATACAAGCTCAAGGAAGTCATGAGGGTGAGACACTGATAAAATAGATTAGTGTCCTTATAAGAATAGCCCTCTTCCAATTCCCCCTCCCCCACCAACACACACATCTGTACACACACACTGAGGAAGGGCCATAACAGCACATAGGTAACAAGGCGGCAGACTACAAGCCAGGAAGGGAGCCCTCACCAGAAACCAAATTGGTTAGAACCTTGATCTTAGACTTCTAGCCTCCAAAACTGAGAGAAAAATAAATTTCTGTTGTTTAAGCCACCCAGTTTATGGTGTGTAGGGGGAAAAACATATTTATCAAATCAATCAATAGACTTTGACAATACTGTATAGGTAAAGATATTTAAAGCAATGTCAAATGTAAGATTTTTGACAAATGAGAAAGTTTACATCTTCAATGTGTCCGTCCTATATTCATTATCTTTCTCCTTCATTAACTCTCATAATTGAAACTTGGTTTGAAATATGAAATGCAATCGGGCTGCCAAGGGGATAAAGCTGTTGTCTCTGCTTAGTGTGAAAGTCATTCTAACTCTGCTAAGTAAACTCCCATCAGTAAAAGTGCAAAGTCCACGTACACCTTGAAGAATTTCCATTTCCAGGATAACCAAAGGAGTAATCCTGCAAAACGATACCTCACTGCTTGTTTGCAGCATACTAAATTCCTAATGACATTCCTCCGCCCCCATGGAGAAGACGCACTCATTCTTACAGACTAAGCAAATGCCTATTTAGGGCACAGAGCTAAAAAAGCATGCAGGCTAATGAAATAATATTTCACATCTCACATTTCCATGTGGCAGAACAGGAATAGAAAGAAATCCTACTAAAGCTGGTACTGACATTCTTACATGTGCAGCCATTAACACATGCTAAAACAGGCTTTTTACAGAGTTTATGTATTTTTCTCCAAAGGAATATAAAATACTGGTCTCCAAAGCAGCCCATCATACTCTGTCCTCTTTAACTTAGGGGTCGTCAAAGCAGCAAGAGATGCTCTGGAACCTTGCCACTGTCGTGAATGCCTTGAGTAGGGAAAAGGGAAGACAATATAAATCAGTATGATGTTTATGTTACTTTTTGGTTTTTTTTAGTTCTCACAGAACCATGCAATATTGATTTAGGGTACAATTAGCCCAAAGTAGTCTATGCATCATTAAAAGGTGGAGTTGAGGGCCTGCTTATCCTTTATTGTTTATGTTGCCCAAGAGTATGCTGTTAACAACAGTATGCCGTTAAAAAGCTCGGTGAGAGCAAGCAATGCAAATCCACTCTCCAGCAGTATTGATAAACTTAACTGGTAAAAGTGTCGCAGACTCTGGCTAGACCCGGGTGGGTATATGCTGTGCTTGAAATGATTCCTTTGGGGAGTACTGAAGAATTTGATGTCATCCAGCCTTTTAAAATATATTAAAATGAAGTCCAGACATTATCATAATAATTCATATCATCTAGAGTCTGGCACTATTGATTAGTCACCAGAGAATGAAGCCATAAGAACCATACATAGAGCCTCAGGACCCCGCTATGTTTTTACCACAGAACTCCTAAATGCCAAGTGCGAGAGGTGTTGACTCCAACTGTGGCCTATCAAAAATCACTGGGTAGGTTTTAAAAATATTATCTTAGAAGCTTCTTTGACAATGTGTCTAAGCTCATCATTCACCCTTCAAGACTACATTGAAGACACAATATGTGTGAATGAGCTAATGTGGACATTTCCAAAAAAGTTTACACTAGGCATAAAAATATCTTAGTCATCATTGTATCCCAACTCCTTAGTGCAGTAGCTGGTCCAAAATAGGCTCTCAATTAAATAGTCAACTAAAATAGAATGATTTTCTATTAAATAGTAAAAAAGATGATACACCTTAGGGAAGACACTGATTCTTACCACAAACTTTATTTTCATCAAAACAAGTTTATTACGGGACATTGTCAGTGGATTCCTCAAATGGCAAGTTACAAGGAGTGTGGTAGACTGATTACGTTAATGCCCCTTACCCAATTCTTCCCTTTCTGTGTTCCGGTCTCGTCATAGAAATGTATCATCTCCCCAGCTCTGACATAGGTTCTGGTGGTGTGAAATTCTTTGGCTAAATGTTCGGTTTATTGTTTTGTGCCACTGATGATTTGTGATTGTTTGTTATGCAGCATTAGCTAACTAATACAGGGAGCTAGTTTAAACCTCCTACATTTTGGTTGTGTGCTAGGTCTTCTGGAAGATGGAAGTGACCTTTTTTTGCTATAAAGTGGGAAAAATAGGAGGTTTAGAATCTACTCCACCTAAGCCATTCCTGGCTTAACACCTTTTTGGTAAAGTTCTACATAATATGCATTATTATCTACTTTTTCATATTTAGTATTCAATGCCATACCATTTTCTTTTGCTTCACAATATCTATGCTGCTGCTAAAAACATGAGAGTAGGGCATCACAATTCTGTTTAGGAGTTGAACTGATCATGAACCTGTTCAAGAATTTTTTTCCCTAGGCCAAGCAGAATCTTTGGCACGTCACCAAGTAGTACAGAAATATCTTCTGTGCAGTGCTTATGATTATAATAGATTGAACTCCTTGAAGATATAAGTTGGGTTTTATTTATTTATCATAATTTTGGAGAAAGCACTTGATATTAACAACTTAGCATTTGTCAAATGAGTGGATCAGTGATCAAGTACACATTCATTTCTGAAGGCACTCCTGAAACAGCCTGGTTAACTCTCATGGGAAGGGTACAGCTAAAAAGGGCGGAGAACTGAAACTAACCCGCCTATGGGAGACGAGGCATCTTGTCAATATACTGCGCTCTAGACCATGGAGTTTTAACGAGAATCAGTACTGTCACAACTTGCCTTGTCAGTCTGCACTTAGATAGGTGAATGCTCTACTATATGTACCTCTCTTGGTTATTTTTTACTATAAGTCTAGTCTTTATCAGGAATCGTAATATTCATGTCTCTATAATCAGACCAGAGTGAGTCTGAGTTTGCTCATTCATTCATTCATCTATCATCATATTGAACTCCATTTCAATGATGTGCATATTCTCCAAAAATTTGTAGTCAATTCAAGTGTGATCTCTTTAAACAAATAATTTTAAAAATAATAGTAAGAGCAATACCAGAGAACAATTGTAGAAAAAAACCCTATGTTCTCTAATTTCTCTTCAGTCAGAACTCTTAAAGAAGAGATGACATTTCTGTAGAATCTTAAAGAATGAAAGAGTTCATTCAATGCCCGCATTGGGTACTCACTATATATTGGGTTGGGATAAGGGAAAACTACAGCAAGTAAGAAAAATAAGGTTGTTTCACTAATGATGGAATCATAGACAAAACTGCAAATACAATGTATTTTAACAAATAAATAATATTAGAAAGTCATCACATCTAATAAGAAGAAAAAGTAGAGAAGATATAGGGATCTTGTCTTAGCCATCTTTCTGTCATTGAACTGATATAGTTACTGGTACATGGTTTAAACAACAAAAATCTTATTAAATGAATATGTGGAGGTCACAAAACCTCTATTACAAGGTCCAAGAGTTGTTGACCTAGAAAGGGTATTAGCAGCCTACCCCGCTTTAAAAATGTCCCTCTCATAATGACCTAAAGGCAAAATAACTGTTAGGAGAACTGTGCCCAGAACTCAGGCCTCCAGAATGTAGCCTGCAACTCAATAAAACATACTGTCTCTCTGAGTGCATGTAGGGATTGAGAGGAAGAGGGTGTTGGAAATGGTATCCATAAATCAGTCAGAAAGCAGAACCTCCTCTAAGTAGCTAAAGAAGGAAAACATGAATTCAGACTGAATATATTGGTAATCGAAGAGATGAAAAGCTAAACAAGAGATTGTGATGCCACCCACACCTTAGCCGGATGCTCCTAACACTCCTAAGGATGGGGTAACAGGGGAGCTGGAGCCTCCTGCTGCAAGCTAGAAACAATTCAGCGTACCCGGTAGGAAATGGGAAGTAGAACCTCATTGGGAAGTTCTCCACCCAGAGCTGGAGTCACAGAGGACAAGCAGCACTGCTAGAGGCGATGCCTGAAGCACAATGCCTGAGACAGGGAGGAGAGGAGTACTCTCTGGTTCAGTGGCATGCCGGTAATGAAGTTCTCTGTATGCCAGACAAACAAAAGAAGATCCAGTCTGTAGTGTTTGACAATTTCCATGGTGTATATACTTCCAACATGGTTGATTTCAAAGTACCAAGTATTAACAACCCACTTGAAAAATGAGTAAGTATTTCACAATCTTCTTGCTAACCAGTTTGAGCTGGCTCCTGCACACTGCTGGTGCTTCTACCTTTCCTTAGATCAAAGCTTCCTTCCCTGGAGCCGAGGGAAAGGCAGCCTGAGAAATGTATGAAATGTTCCTGGACCCTGGTCACAGCATTCACAGAGACTGCAATGATCTGCTCCAGGAGTGCCGTTCACACTTTATTCTTTGCGAATGTTGCCCTAAAATTGTGCACCTTTCTGCTCTGCGCGTGCTCAACACAAAAATATTTCTGTTTTCTGGCTGCAGGACCCACAAAAAATATACAAGTGAAAATAAACAAATAAAAACAAACCTTAAAGGAACGCTTAGCTCTAGAATCTGGCATTGGTACTTCAGCTACGCCAATAAGGAAGGATTCATCAGGTTTAGAAAGTGTAGAAAACGGTGACTGTTTTCTGACCACTGCAACTGTTAAAGTGGAAATTCCACTTTTATGCCCTAAGGAAAATGCTTAGCTTTCATAGCTACAGAGGCTGTTAAATGGTATTACATATGGACTGTCAGGATGCCCATGATTTATGCACTGTAGGAAACACTTTTCAAATGTAACTCATCTAGAGTTATTCTTTCAACCAAGAAAAAAAACCAAGGGCGTAAAACCATCCTGCCACTGTCACAGCTTGGAAAAATTACATTAAATAAGTTGAGACATGATTCATCCTAGCTCCAGCGTTTTTAAGGTAAAGGCTTATCTCTGATTGCTATTTATGACTATACCAAACATTTCTTCTAGATTTTTCTTTAGACTTTCAATAGTCTATGTCATGAATGTGTGACCTCTTAAGAAATCTCAGAATATGTGTCTATGGGATCATTTCTCCTTTTCACTTGCTTATTCTAAAATACAAAGAAATTTTATCTGAAATTAAAATAGTAATGGGTTCGCTTTGGATGGGGTTTATCTTCAAAGAGCTGGGATCTAAAACAAGAACTGCTGTTGATTTTGTTTTTAATATCCATAATTTCCCCCAAACATCCTCTGGGAAAGGATTTGAAAGGAGGTGAGATTTTCCATTTACATTACACCGAGCAGTTCAATCCATTCTGTTTTTATGTCTTGGAGCTATATTGGGGACTACTTTTAAATTTATTCTATCCTAAAATGCTCACTCTTAAAACAATGGGTTAGATTTTTACATTGTCATAGGTATGTTATGTGTGATAAATATTTAATAATATTTCTACCTTACAGAAATCTCAGCATATAAAAGTAAAACAATAGTTGGGCACACACACTTTTCTGAATTACCAGTTTGGTAAAGTTGATTGCTCTGAGATCTGAATGTCTCATACATGACTACCAAATGCAATACTCACAGCTCCATAACCAATACCGGAGAAGCTAAGCAGAAAGAACCTTCTGGAAATACAGGAGCTATATATTATATAGATAATATATACTAGATTGTAACATTTGTGAATCGAGTAATTCAAAATAATCAAAAGATATGAAAATGTTAACATTTACTTTAGAGTCTTAAAAGCCAATCACCTGAGACTAAGTTTTGGAAGAGGCCTTAATGAATTAGATGTTTTGATATAAGATGCATATCTTATATCACAATAATAGTGACTTCGTTTTCTGTTATAAGTAACGCTTTCTACCTACTGAACCATTATAGTTCCCAAATTGTGCACTGAGTGCCCAGAATAGACCTTCCTTGGGGAGGGTGTGTATGCGTGTGTATCCGTTTGTTAGTAAAATGCACGGCAGTGCTCATTTGCTTTTTTTCACCTCTAGAAATTCTTTAAGTTTGGACATTCTGGTGTACACTTTGCTAGCAATTTTCTACGAAACCCTAAACAATTAACTTAATCTACTTACATTTTAGTTATTCGCAAAGGGGAAAAATAATATTGATATGAATCACACTATTACTCACAGAAATTATGAAGAAATTATTTTTCAACCATCCAAAAATAAAAACACACCAAAACAGTATTCATTCAGAATTTTTCTGAGACTTTCAAATCATTTCACAATCCAGAGCAACTAAGTCCTGACTTAGTCACCTGATAGAACTACAGTAACTTTAAAAATGATTTATTCCCATAATTGATGTAGCTTACGTATTGAAAGCATTAGATTAATCAAGTAGATAAATTATTCTTGTTAAGAGTATATTATAGAGAGTACGCATGTTTATTCTGTAACACATGACATTATAATGAACCAGAAAGAGTCTACACCCATCCATGGCATTTCATCTTCATTTAAACTCTGTACATTCCCATTGCTGCCCTTGTTGTATTTTTTCCATAAGAGAATCAAATGTGTTTGCTGTTGTAAATACTATTTGAGCGATTCTGAAATTTAATTCCAAAACCTGTACTACATATTATTACAACCACCATTTACCAAATAAAAGCATCTTTTCTGATATATGACATCTTACACATTTCTACCACAAACAGATTCCTACAGGTGAAACCAGTCAAAATTCCAGTAAAATGCTATCTTTCTTCCAGTAAACAGCTTTATTATTATTCTCATTTTGCATCATCCTTTTAGGTGAGAATTTGTAATATGCTTAAACATACATTCATATTTGTCTTAGGTTTTCCTATTTTATTTGTGTGTATAGTGTTCTCTTTTAATGAACTATTCACAAAGTGAAACAGTGAGTAACCTTCAGGTATTTTTGTGAACACATAAGGTTGGGAATTATTTTCCAAGGACTGGTGGAGCAGTCTCCTGGCAGGGCTTCATCTATTATTTGCTGTTAATGAATAAGTACTGCAACAATATCAAGAAAGACTTAAAATATGTATGTTGAAATAAGTTGCCATTAAAAAGTCCAAATCTCTCTTTGTAAAAAGCTAACTTCTAATTTGTATAGAAAGCTGCAGAATCCCAGAGGCTATGTGAAAATCCCCACAGAGCTTTCTGAGAAACTGACTTAAGCATAGCAATTATTGCATTGTTTGTGGTTACAGCGCCGTTGGCGTCTCTTTGATGTGTCCTTAGGAACAGAAAGAAAATTGTCATAGTCAGGATTTTAATTTTTTCTTCCTTTCATACCTAATATCTTAGCATTAATAACTTTATAGTATGAGAGCTATAGAGTTTTTGAACAGTAAAGAAAAAGGGAAATATTAAGCATATTTAACAGCCCATGCAATATGGATAATGTCTCATCTGAATGATGCCAAAATACAGCAGCAGCCAATGGGAATGGATACTTTCTGTAAACAATGCAGGCAAACCAACTGAATATCAGCCTTGGTGCAGGCTCATCGCATCAGAGAAACTTCCTGAAACACAACCAGTTTCATTTTTTCTTCCTTATGTTATTGCCCATGAGTGCATTCCTCATCTCTGGTATTCAAAGAGCTATATGTAATATATAAATAATATACATACATATATATACACATACATAGTCTTGTAAGTGTCAAAGAGGCAGCAAAACAATAAAGAATTATGAAGCACCAAGGGGAAAAACATTGAGGACTAAGAAAGAAAGATGGTTTGGAATCTGCTTTTTTCCTAATGGGATTTATTGATCCAGGGAAATTATGGCATTTGTTTTGTCAGATTCACAAGCAAGGGGAGACAGAAATCAAAGCCCAGCTTGTATCAGGTGAGAAGCTGAACAGGAAACAGCTAAATGGACAACACTCTTGAGGTGAGGATGCAGTATATCCTATGTGGATTTATACTCGATTGTAATCTCCTAAACTATTCAAGGAAATTTTAAACCTTGAAAATGGATTAAGGTTGTGCTGGAGATTGTGACCACAAATCTCCTAGCAAAAACAAATGCTAATCCTCTCTGGAGAAAAGTATTTCCATTATAGACTTCAATTTATTTCTGAAAATATTTTAATTAAATACATTGTGCAGCACATAGCTAATGATGGCAAGTCACTCAAGGAGAAGAGACCTCACGAGCACGGATCAGCAAAAATAACAGACAGCAGCAAACCTGCACAGAATTTAGAGTTTGGAAATACTCAGTGCAGATCGTACAATAAATCTGTGTTTATATTTGGAGAACTAAGAGACTGACTATGAAACTATAAGCTATGAATTGTGAGATAGAGGATCTGAAAACAAAATACATATTCTAGAATAATATGTGTTGAAATAAATAAGTAACCCAATGGACATGTTTTAAGGGGAAACTCAATGCAAATAAGGGGAGAATTACTGAATTGAAAGACAGGTTAGCAAGAAAATACTCTGAGTGCTGCATAGAGCAGCAAAAATATAGAAAACACAGAAAGAGGGTAAGAAAGAGTGATGACGGTGAGAAAGTCAAACATAAGTTTAACCAAAATCCAGGATAAAAGAATGAGGATCATACAGAAACAGTATTTAAAGAGAAAGCTGAAATTTTCAGAAAACTAATTAAGACATCATTACAAATATGCAAATAGTTCCAAGAAATGTCAAGCAGATTAAGTAAAATTAAATGGTTGATTTAAATCCTAATTTATAATAAGATATATTAAAGATAAATATACTACATATTTTAGTTGAGTCACATAATCTAGTCTTTTTTTTAAAGAGGGACCATGAAAATCCTAATAAAATATTAGCTGTAATAGTATCAGATAAGATATAGCTTATGGAGAAACATTGGTAGAATCAAAAGTCACTTCATTATAACAAACAGTCCAGTTAACCAGGAAGGTATTATAATTTTATAGTTTATAGAATAATAGTATAACCTCAAAATTTATAAAAATAGACCAACCTGTAATTAGGTAGATGATTTTAATACACTTCTCCCAATAAGATAGTAAAGTCAGACAAGAAGGCAATAAATATAAAGAAAAATCTAACAATATAATTTTGGAACACCGTTAAAATTGACCATATACTAGATCATAAGACAGGTAGCAATAAATATCAAAGGACTGAAAATCACAGAGAATATGTTCTCTGGCCACAAGTCAAGTTAGAAATCGGCTAAAGGTAAAAGAAAACATATAATAATTTGTTAAATTTAAAATATTTTAAAAAACAAAAAAGCTTAATAAATTTAGAAACTAAACTGTTTTAGTTAAATAACATTTTTAAATAACCCAGTTAATAAAAAAGGAAATTATAATAAAAATTTAAAAACATTTTATAACTAAGACGTAATAACAATACTATACATCAGACTTCGTGGGGTATACGTAGATTGGGCTACAGACTACGTATCAAGTTTTAATTCAGGAAAGAGTATTAGTTCCACATATTGTTTCCTGATAGAACCTAGGAGGGCTTTTGTGGGGAAGGGGAAGTCAGAAAGAAAGGGTCAAGAGCATTTAGTCACTTAAACTATCTACTAACTCCATTTTATAATAGTATTTTATTATAACATCACAGACTCAATCCTGAGACATCCTCCCAGTTGTCTAGAAATACAAGTACTTTTGTTCTTTCTCTTTAATTATCATCTAATTCCTAGTGAACTTCAAAAATCAAGTTACAGAAGACTATTACTTTCTACAATATAAGACAACACTTAAATTATCATCTGCTGTGATTTTTATATCTAGTACTGTTTACTGACCATGTCAGTAGAGGATAGCATAGACAAAAAAAAAAACCCAAAACAAAACTGAATTTGGTACTAAGTGCCACTCCATTGTGTCCATCAGGCTGGGGCTAGAGTGAGATAAATGAGGCACCTAGCTGTCAAATTTTAGGAGGCAGTCACTCTTGGAGTGTGCAAGCATCCAAGAATGAGCCCAGTTAAATTTTGTACCCTTGGTCTTTCATTGGCTTCACCCTAGTTCCAGCCCTGAAATGCACCGCTCTAATAGAAGGAGAGGGACTGGATTTAGAACAGATGCAAACAGTGGATCTAGGAAGTAAAATTAGAAATGACTAAAACAGGATAAATATTGTAATGAGGGTGGGGGGGTGCACCCTTCTAAGCGTTCAGTAGTTTATGTAATTGTTCAGCGTGTTTAGAAGCGGGGAGTTGTGATCACTTGAGTTAGTGTCATGGAAGCAATTCAGGCTGCGCAGCTAAAGCTACTGATGACATGAACCTCAAAGCCTCAACCTAGAACGTCTATGTGATCTCATTCTCACCTAGAGCGGAAAGCTTCCCACCTCCAGTACATGCTTGTCTTTATTCTTGACCCTGGACTTTTCAAAAGTGCCAGGAGCCAACAAATGTAGGCTTATGTGCAGGGACAATCAACCCTCCACCAAGGGAGAGAAGGAACCAGTGGATAAAAGTTCCATCCCAAGGTTTCTCAACTTATCTCTGATAGAAAACCAGTCACCTCCCTCCCTCCCTCTCTCCCTCCCTTCCACTGTTCACCCACAGGGAACGAATACTTTCACTTCTATTAAATCCCACACTCAAATGTTGCAGCAATGTCAAACTGCTATAACAGATACTTAAACCTTACTTGACTTTCTGCACTTGTTGAGCACTGGTAACAAATGCTCTGGGCACTTTGAAAGGCACCACTTTTGCCTTTGTCCTACAGGACAGCAATTCTGGAAGCCATCCTGTGGCTTCTCAGGAGATTCTGGCCAAATCAAGCCCCATTTCCTACAGCAGTGATCTTAATAACTCTCTCTTATATTGACCTTTCCTCCTGCCCTGCCTAACTCTCCCTACCCTCTCGCTCCCCCTTCTGCATCGTGCCAACCCCCACCCCAAACCAATGACCTGCACAAGTAAAGTCCTCCTCTCAGGTCCTGCTTCCTGGGAACCAAAACTAAGACACTAGAATGCCCACAGTCCTGGGATTAGAAGACTAATACGGAGGAAAGTCATAAAATACAGATAGTGCATTCATACAGAAGGAGAGGCAAAAGTGACAGAGACCATTCCCAAGGTAATCAGAGAGAAATCCTCATCACATCTGTCACTGCTCCAGTGAAGGTAACAAATTATAGACACTTCCTGATATTTCTCGACTCTCTCGAGAAATAGTAAAGGGAATATGCCTTCTTTATTTGTTAGTTATTATTTTCTTTTATATAAACCAGTATATATAAAATTCTGGTTAGATATGTTTACTATAAAAATGCAAAGAATCTCATTAAAATATATGGATTCTGTCATTACCTAAAACAAATTATTAAAATTCTCTATGCTTTAGTTATCTTATCTAGAAAAATTAGTCTGAAATTAGAATATATTTGATATACATCTTGCTAGGATTAAAATAGAGTCCAAGTGAAGCATTTGGTAAATTAGATATTGTTAAATAATTATTCTTTTATCTGTCATTATTTTCCTTTTCACTCATTACACTCCAATCTTAATGACCTTCCTGTTCCTAAACCCACTAAGTTCTTTCCTGTTCTGATATGCCTGGAATATTCTGCATCTTCTAACAATTCACATCCTCATTAGTTATAGGTTAACTCATGGTCATCTTTAAATAAGTATATTTGTGACTTTCTCAAGATAGTACTTTTGACACCTTAACCTAGATCCACCATTAAAAGACTCTTATTCTTCCCTATACTTTCTTTTGTAACACTTATTACAATTGCATTTAAGAAAAACTGTTTTATCATGTTTTCTGAATTTCACCCTGTTCTCCATCATTTATATGGAGGAAGAAAACTTGTCCAGTACATTCCTGTGCCTACTCTAATGTCTGGAATATAATTGGTAAACACAGTAAGGTACTGTATAGACACGCTCTTTCTGTCCCCATCTTATTTGAGGCTATGTCATGCCTAGAATAAAATAACAGGTTGCAAGTCAGCCCACCTTTCAAAGTGATTTGTTAGACCACCAAAATGAGACTGACACAGGGAATAGCTAAAGGTCAGTTTGTGACCCCCACCCAACAGCCATATGAAAAGCCCGACTGGGATATTGAAGAGAAGCAGCCACAGGAGACAGTTCTTCTCCCTCACCTCTGAGAAGAGCTTCTAGAACACCCGTGGGATGATTGATACGTGTGCCCTAGAGTTGAGTGCACGTGTGACAGTTGTCTGAAACACACCAGAGAAATTGAATCATAAGAGGCTGGGCTGTGCTGGCAGTGAGGAATGAATGACTATTTCTTGCCAGGCTGGAATCATTTTACATTCCTCTCAGGTGGACTTCCTGAAATGATGATGTGATCCTAACAAAAGGGGTACACCCTTCTTGCCTGGGGCAAGAGGGCCAGCCAGAAGCTATGACTAATCCGTATCACAAGAAATTTAGGGGAACATTTCCAGTGGGAGCTGTCTGCAGGCACAAGCAATGAAAGTGTTTCATGAGACAACAATTCCAGGAGGACTTTTCCCTCTCTCACATCTCCTTCCTGCTCTGGTCCGCTCTCTAGTCCTGGGGCGGACAGACAGCCTCAGGATGACAGGGCGGAAGAGGAAAGAGGGAGAGCTCGAATGGAAACCTCCCTTCCCGCTGCAGGTTCCAGCTTGAAGCAGATCCGAGCCGGGGAAACAATAATTTCCTATTAAGTTTAGAGTTCTAATTTTACATTGGAGTGAAAACAATAATTACCAAATAAGAGTTTCTTTAGGGCTGAAAATGCCAAGAGGACTTTAATTATATAAAAATGACTAGAAAAGTCACAGACCCATCTCAAAAGTACACTCAAGATATGAGAAAGAATAAGCACAACAGCGTGTGTTTCTATTAAAAACGGTCATAGTGGGGTAGAAGAAAAACTGTTTTCTATGGAGTTTCTATGAAGTTACTCTCTATAGACGTGGATTCTTTCAACATAATGTTTACTTTTGAATAGATGAAAAAATGAGCATAGTTCTATTACCAATGTTCATTTTACCAATGTATTGATGAATACTTACAGCATACATGTTAAATGACAAGCAGCTTTTCCTTTGTGCTTCAAAATTAAGCATACAAATTATTGATTATTTTTATGTTATAAATTATTATAACTACTGGCTATATTTATTGTGTTAATGACACTAAGAAATTGCAAAGTATTAAAATGTACATTTGTAAGCAGGATTAATAACTTGACTAATTTTTTTTGAGTTTATTAACCATGGTATACTACCTAGATCTAAAAAACTACTCCAGCCTTCATTAAAGTTTTAAACAGTTATGAAATAGCAGTAGCCGCAACACAGCTTCAATATTTTATGCAATATCTTTAATCACCTCATTATAATTTACAGTATAGCTTGTAAAATTATTACAGATGTGCATTATTAATATGTAATATTATCTTTTTAAAATATATATCATAGATGCATTTAAATCCTTTGCTTGAAGGTAAATACTAAAGTTTGTTTTATGACTGCTACATGTAATATAATTTTATTTTAAATTTATGTTTCACACTTAGTTTTCCAACCCAGATTATTGCCACGGCTTAATAACTATTGTGACAACTACCCTTTGGATTTTTGGGTATATAGATAATTTCTCCCTGGTATTTATAGGACTATTCACAAATATTCAAGTTTTCCTTATGGATATGAGGCAAGATTTTATTTTCCTTTTCCCTTTGAGAATAAACATGGTCCTCTGACTTGCTTTGGCTACAGAGATAAAGTGGAACTACTGTGTCACTTCCAGAAAAATATTTTATCCCTACACCCCCGCTCTGTCTCTCTCTTCCTTCCTCTCTAAGTAAAAAAAGAAAAAAATATATTTAAGAACCCCCGTGCAATTTCCTGGATCTTGGAAGCATGCTTTCAACCTGGGACCCTCCCTGCCTTAGCACCCATGCCCACCCACTGTAGTCACGAAACGTGAGTGAGAAATAAATGTTCTTACACTCAGACATAACACTTTGAAAACTATTCACTCCTGTAGCACAAACTAGACCCAGAGATGGCAAAAATTTTCCAGTAAAGGGCCAGATAATAAGTATCCTAGGCTTTTGGGGCCATAAAGTTGAGGGGGAGCAGAGTTTGCCTCCCTAAAATCTGTATTTAAGGGATATTGATTATTTTTACAAAATGAGTCAGGAAAAAAAATGTTTGACCTTCTGAATCACCTAAAAGAATTTATATATAAATCAAGGACTTGCTCCAGGAAGGTGGCTATCATTGTACGTAACTATAATTTAATATTGAAGAAAGCACAATAGACAGGTAAAAACCAAGCAAGGCCCATTTGATCAAAACCTTCTCTGGGTCCCATTGTGAAAGATGGCCCAGCGAATATTTGTTTACCAAACATTTGTTTTTCCATCCCCATGTGAATTTCCTTCCTCCCCGTGGAAGTCCCCCGACACCTTAGCTCAAGGTGACCTGTAGGCCTCAGTTGCTCAATTCGTCCTCAGGCCCCGTATTCTTATGGAACCCCCTTATGTACATACTGGGGTGGCCAAAAAGTCTGTTCAGTTTTTTTTGTAAAATAAAAGACACATTTTCCATTTTCACCAATAACTTTATTAATTTAGATATTTTTAGTATGTTGGCTATCTCCTAAGTGGTATAACATTGATTTTTCTCAATTAATGTCTTGATTTGGGCACTACTAACTTCAACTGGTCTACCCAACCATGGAGCATCTATCATCCAGCAAGAAATCTCTAGCATGAAACTCTGCAAACCACTTTTGACACATTCAATCAGTCACTGCACCTTCTCCATACACTGCACAAATCTTTTTTTTGTTTTTCAGTTGCATTTTTACTTTTATTGGAATAATAAAGTATAATATGCCAAAAATGTCGAATAGTTTCTTCTATCTTCAATATTAAAATGGCTACACAAAAATTCACCAATTTTGATGTTTTTTTTAAATGTATGCTGAAAGGACAGCTGTCACAATTCAATCTAACAAAATTGTTTTGAGTGAAGTTAAGAACAACTAAGCACTCCTAAAGCCATTTTACGGGGAAAAAAAAGACAAACAAACTTTTGGCTAACCCAATACATAATTCAACTTGGTTATTTTCTGTTAATCTAGCTCACATTGATCTTATTATTAGACTAGGCAGAAGAGCTAAGAAAAGAAGAGAAATATTTCCCTCCCCAACAAGGTCTCTGTCGCAACTACTCAACTGTAATGGAAAAGTAGCCACAGGGGAAGAAGGTAAAGGAATAGGTGTGACTATGTTCCAATGAAATCTATTTACAAAAACGGTTGGTGTTGGTGAGTCAATCTGGTCTGTGGGATCCCTAGTTTTCCAATACCTAGTCTGACCTGACTGATACAGTCTCATAATGAAGTCATAGGAAATACATGTGGTGAATTTAAAATCATGGATTTTGATTTATTACCCTGGTTTGTTTTAATATTTCCAAACTAGCACTCCCAAGGAAGTTTTCAGATTCATTGTGGTTTTTATTTTCCATGTGTTTTCTAAATAGTATTAGAACTATGTTTAATTTAAATGAAAAATAAATGTTTGTACACACTTGAATTGAAATATTCAAATATAGTCCTTAGGCTAACCAAATTTCTTGGCAAGACTTGGAAAACATTGTTTTATATTTCAATTATTCAATTATATGAAAATTAACCATTGCAATATGTCAGTCTTTAAAGTTGGATAGACATTCTGATATGGCAGAAAAATTTTCCTCCACCCTTCTAAATTCTCTGGCTGGTCTAATAATCAAATTAACATGAGACAGATTAACAGGAAAAAATAAATTTAATTACATACGTACAGAGACCCTATGAGAATATAAGACCCAAGGGCAAGACTAGCAATTGAGACTTACATGCCATCCCAAGCTAAGGAAGGCTTAGGGGGCAGGGGGCTTCAAAGATGATGAGGGTAATTCACAGGACAATAAGGAGAAAAGAAATTTGGTAATTAGATTTTTGTCCTGCCATACAGATACGTCATTCAGATAGTGTTATCTCTGGTGATAGCTCTCTGGATCTGCTGGGCCTGGATTGCCTTCAACCCAAAATACTGCACATGCCAAGGCAGCACATATTGGAGAGGCTCACTCTAAGCCTCTTCAGTCTTTCCCCCCAAACTCAGTGGCATCGTACAGAGAATCCACGTTAAAGAATCCACGTTTACCCACAAACACAGATACATAGAGTGCAGATGGTTGGAAAGGACAATATCTGAGAAAGAATCACTTCTCTCCAAGGGAACAATATCCTACAAGTTCAATCAATACAGTCTGAATCCCTTTTATTCCTTGTGACTTACACTGATTTTTAACTGAATAAAATGTATTTGCATTCCTCATTCTTTTTTCTCAGAGTAACTTCATCCACATTTAAAACAAATGAAGTGAAAAAGTTAAAATATAAGTGAAGTATTGAGCATTAATGTAATAAGTAATCACATATTTCAATGAATGTACTACTTCTTGGCTGTTAGCTCCCAGACCTGTAAAGGAGTCATTAAGTTTTATTCTACACAATTCGATAAATGGATTTTTGACAAGGAAAATTGTAATAATTCCTTTGTATCCATTCCTTTTTCTTTCATGTAAAAGCCTTTTAGCCTTGGGGTTATTAGTATCGTAGATTTTATGCTTCTGAAAGTGTTGATAAATTGGCTGGCCTACAAGAATACTCACTTAATTAAATTTTTTCTATTCATAAATGATTTAAAAAATTAGGTCAAATTATAGACTAAATGCTTCCTAATGTCCTTAATTCTCATTCTGGTAAAGGTGCACAGAGGTTAACACAAGCAGCTTATAGTGTTGAACTTTCTTGAGTGTGTGCGTTGGTGTGCAATATAAACCTCCAACCACGTAAAACGTGCATTTGCTCTGCTTTTCTAGATTCATCCTGAAAGAAATATTTAGAGTCTGGTATTAAATCCATCAACATTGTGGGTTTTAATGAATATGCCACCCAGCCTTCCATGCACTATTCTAAATAATTAAAGATTCAAAAATCCCTGGTTTGATTTTTACCATGTAGATACATTTATTCCACTCATTAGTGGAACATCGTAGAACAGAGCCCAAATTAACAAAATGCAAAGAATGTCATCCCAGCAGGAACCTTGGGACGTGCAATGGATTTCTGTCCCGGAATTCTGTGAGAGCTCATTTGGGTACTCTCACTAGGCTGTGGTAGTTACATTTATGTGTCCAACCTCTGGCTTAATCTTATGATTTTTCTCCACAACAAGGTTAAAAGACCTTACAAATAAACACAGTGTGTGGATGACTGTTTTTATTTTTCTTTTGATACTTTTCCCCTACAGGCTTGATTTGTAATTAAAAAGTTACTTACATGGAGGTCTCGCAATATCCCCCATTCTCTTATATTTTAGAAGAATTTCTGTTGCTGAGGAGTGGAAAATTCTTATTGCTTAAACTTACACAAACAAATGTCTTCTTTATAAGAGCTATTAATGTCTTTAAAACATAGTCTTCCAGATAGAAAGATAAAGTCATTAAAAAAAAACCACCATGAGCTATGTTATTCATTTTTAAACTACATGTTCAGAAAAAGAGTAGAATTTGCAGTCCCAAAATCTTATTTTGGCACAAGACTTATTTTGAGCTGATTAATATTTTTTAAAGTAGCAGACACAGAAGAAACTCTGGAAACCAAATAGAAGTTACCCTTTCATAAGAGACATTTACATTTATAAGGGAAATCTCCATTTGTAAGGCTGTCTCACTCCCTGTACTAGGAAGAGGCTCCCAGTACTAGGAAGAGGAAGGTGACTACATCTCTAGAAACTCTTACCAATGAAGAAAACAACCTCGATCTGCTTCACAACCATAACCTGTTACTCATTACTGTGCTTTTCCTGGTGACCTCTATTAACAGACACCACCCCCCCCACACACACCCACAACATCTTTCCTCTGTCATTAGCCTGAGATGGTATTTAAGGTGATGACTTCGATCATTGGGGGAATTACTCAGTTCTGCTGAACATCTCCATGTACACGGGAGGTAAACATGGTACTACACTCTGTCCATTGTTCTCCTGTCTAATCCACTTTTTATTACAGGGGGTCTCTGCCAAGAAGCTAGAATGGCAGAGGGTAAATTATCTTTCTTTTCCTACAGTTCAAATCCATATAGTATCTATATTGAATATACCATAAAGTAAGAAAATTTATCTCCCTATACTTTATCTTATTTTTCCTCCTAAAATCACGTTTTTATTAATTATATTATCATGATATGTATGTATATGTAGACCTCATGCACTGCATAATGACATTTTGATCAACAATAGATGATATCCACATCCGTGGTCCCATATTAAAATGGAGCTGAAAAATTTCTATCACTAGTGACATCATGGCAATCAAAATGTTACAATGCAACACAGTACCCACGTGTTGGTGTTGATGCTGGTGTAGATAAACTTACTACACTTCCAGTCATATAAAAGTATAGCGCATAAAATTATACATAGTACATGATTCTTGATAATGACAGTAAACAACTCTGTTACTAGTATATGTATTTTCTATGCTATACTTTTTAATCATAATTATATTTTTTTAATTTATTGATTAATTTTAAAGAGAGAGGAAGGGAGAAAGAAAGAGAAAAAGAGAGAAAGGATGAGAGAGAGATTTGTTGTTCCACTTATTCATGCATTCATTGGGTGATTTTTGTATGTGCTCTGACTGGGATCAAACTCAAAACCTTGGCATATGAGGACAATGCTGTAACCACTGAAGCTTCCCACCCAGAGCTATTGTTATTTTATAGTGTTCTCTTTCTACTTATGAAAACAAAACGTTTGTCGTTAAACAGTGTTGTATATTATGTTAGCATCAACCTCATATATGCCATGTTAACTGCATCTTTTTTTTGCAGAATCAAACAATTGTTTTATTTTTTAATTAATTTATTTTCCTTATAATTAATATACAGTATTTCTGTATTAAAATTTTACAAGTAGCATCATGCACAATGGACCCTGTCAATTCACACACACACCTTTCCCCGGCCTTTCCCCTTCCACCCATGCCCAACCTAACCCCACATTCAAACTAAATAAGCACATGAAATTAAATTCACCCAAAATTTTTAATGAAATTATGTATAAGAAAAGGGTTGGAACATTTATTTGAGATGAAGGGGTTCAGAAGTCCATCCCAAGATACATCTCCGTGGTGTGAGAATTGTTTTATGCTAAAGGCAAGGGAGAGTGTGTGGGCTCAGGAGGCACGCCAGCCTTTCCCATCCCCTTAACTACTTAGAAGAACTTAAATGAGGGAACTTCCCCATAATCAGAGATAATCAGAGGTAAACTTTTGACCTATCTGCATGGCAGGGCAAACTACTAATTACTGAACATCTGCTCTTCTTATCAAACGGCAATGACCTCCTAGCCTCAGAGGCCCCAAGGTGCCTCACCTCATCCTTAGCTCGGAACACCGTATATGACAAAGTCTATCCGGAAAAGTCCAGCCATTGTTAATAAGAAGTTTGTGCGACATCCATGTAACCTGGCAGCCAAGCAGAGTGGGCTGGAATGTACATGCCTGAACAATGACGACTTCACTGTACTAGTCAGTGGGGGTGATAGACGGCATTGAGTGAGTATGTGTACTGTGTGGCCATGGCATTCAAAATGACTGAGTAGAGCAACAAATCTGCATCCAATTTTGCATTAAGTTTGAACATTCCTCCACAGAAACTAGTCAGATGATTCAGAAGCCTGCAGCTATGAACTGGTGATTGGCAGCTTGTTCATGACAATACATCCAGGCAATTATCACCTCTCAAGCAGAATTTTTTGATGAAACATCAAATCAGCCAGTTGACTCAGGCCTGCTACAGCTCAGATTTGGCACCCTGTGACTTCTGGTTTTTCCCAAAACTAAAATCACCTTTGAAAGGGAGAAGATTTCAGACCATCAATGAGATTCAGGAAAATACAACAGGGCTGCTGATGGCGATTAGAGAACTGTGTGAGGTCCCAAGGTGCCTACTTTGAAGGGGACTGAGGTGTCATTGTCCTCTGTACAATGTATCTTGTATCTTGTGTCTTCTTCAATAAATGTCTCTATTCTTCATAGTACATGGCTGGATACTTTCTGGACAGGTCTCACATACATCCTTTTAACTTTCTGTCCCAAACCTCTCCTGTATACATACATAGGTAATTAATTGTGGTTATCTTCTCTTACTATCTCTCTCATGTAAATTTAATTATCAGACTCCCCCCAAAAATATAAAGGGTAAAGGAAATTTCTTCCCCCTACATAGAGCAAAAGAATAAACCAGAAATACATTTAGAAAGTTGAGTGAAACATATTTTTAATATTTTCAACTTTCCTTCTCATCTTAAGAGTATTTAAAACCTATTATGTTCATAAATTCTTTTGATGAGACATATGCTCACTGCTTAAGGTTTAACACTCCTCTCCATTTCTAGCTCCCAATTCCTGTGTTGTAAGCACACTCATTTTTTACACAATATGCAGACAGAAAAGAAAACGTACTGAAATAGAAAAGTTGGCATTTGTGCTGCCTGTCACTTCCAGAACTGATAAGTAGAGACAAGGATTGAATCTTTATGGGCGCTTTATTCAGATATCGGTGATCTGAGAAGACTACAGGTTATGTATCCTAAAAAAAAAAGTCTTTTAACATCTCATTTCAAGCCAGCCTTTTTATGTGGAGAAGAAAAGGGCAGGTAAGGGGATGGGAAATAAAGTTTAATCAGCTGAGAGTTGCAGTCCTGAGAAGTTTTGCCCAGTATTTCTTTTTCTACTGGTCAACAGTTCTTCATCTGCATCACTGTGACATTCCCTCCCTGGAACACAACGGCTCAGATGCCACCTCGATCACTTGCACAAAGGTTGAATTACTTGTTGTAGGTCAGGTATTCCAGTTTCTGGAATAACGGCTTTCCACAAGCATTAGTCACTGAAGCTTATCAACTATAACTACAAGCTAAAACCTTTATCATTTAACTACGGGCAGTTCAACAACAAATATCCACTGTAGTAAACAAGTTAAATTATTTGAACAACAATTCCTCTACAGATGAAATGAGTCTGTTTTAATCATACTATGACATAAAGCCATATTTTAATGGCTTGTTGTCATGTTAAATAAGTATATTTTGATTATACTGTATTCCTATCAATTTTGTCAGTTTTTGTATAGTGTCAATGTAAGAAACATCCAGACCTACACAGAATTTTTATAAGAATTTATTTGAGCCAAAACTAAGGATAATGCTGGAAAGCAAGATCTCAAATGCTGTGGGGAATCACAGTTTGCAGTTTCTTTTATGCATCTGGAATTAAGAAAGAAAGATAGGAAGATAACATGGAGGTGCAAGAAGGCGAAGTGGAGGCTGGATTATGGGATAGTTAACAAGACTATGCTCTCTCTGGAGGGTGGTTATGCCTTCAGGGGGTCTGGAAAAGATTACTTCTGGCATTTTAAAATGTGTTAACTCAGATGCACAAGAACAATGGCCAAGGCTGGCTTAAAAACCTTTTGCTAAAAAAGTTATCAGCCTGAAGCATGACTAATCACCATGACTGGCCCAACTAGGAATTTATGATCAGATCACCCTGTGAGGTTACTTTCGGTTAGATTTATGACAGAGCCCCTTTTTTGTCCATAGTAGATAAGAAAAAATAATGAAAGCAAGATAGAAACCTAATGAATTTTGACTCATACCAGAAATATGAGCACATTACTTAGGAAAATTTGCTTTGAATATACTCTATATCTTATTTCACACTTCAATATTTTTCACACTAAAAATATTAAATATTTAAACATTGTACCCACCACTGACACATGTCCTCATGTGTTTTTGATCCTCAGCTTAAATGATCCCTAACCATTGCTGTACAACAATTACTGGGACAACATCCATAAGACAACCCTTGAAAATGTTCATCTGCACATTACCTAAGATTTCCTTGCCATTGTGTTGTGACTCGTCCTGTGCCCACTATCACTACTTCTTCTACTACCATATTATTCCTACTACTCCTGTTATCGAATTCATTTATGTGTTTAGCAGAAGGTGTCTGGGTTATAAAAGGCAGTAGAAATCAAATCATACTGAGTGAGCTTTAGAGTAAAAATTGAGAAAATGATGAGCACAAGTAAAAACAATTACTTTGAGAAGATTGACTGTAAAAGAGAGAAGGGGTATAACGAGGGGTTAGGTCAGAGGTGCTGTGAGGTTGACTTGTTGTTATTGTTGTTATTATTGATGTTATTTTAAAATATAAGAGACTAGAACATGTTTAAAAATGAGAAAGAGTTCCTTTCAAAAGTGAGGCTGAAGATATAGACCAGAGAAGGGAAGATCAAAATGTATAGATTCTGAAATGGCAAGAAGGGATTGGACCCAAAGCTCTAGAGGAGGAATTATCATTAAAAAGAAGTGAAAGTTGCCCTGGCTGGTGTGGCTCAGTGGATTGAGTGCCAACCTGCAAACCAAAGGGTCGCCTGTTCGATTCCCACTCTAGGGCACATGCCTGTGTTTCAGGCCAGGTCCCCCAGTGGGGGGTGCATGGAAGGCAACCTCACATTGATGTTTTCTCTCCCTCTCTCCCTCCCTTCCCCTCTCTTTAAAAAGAAATAAATAAAATCTTTAAAAAAAGTGAAAGCTCTTTGGTTTTTCAGGGAAGAAGGAGAAAATGAGCAATGCAAATGTGAGCAAATCTCTAGTTTGGTGTCAGTGTATGTAAGAGTTTTCTATAGGACATTGTGTTACCCCTTGAAGTGGCAAGAAAGAGGCACTACTTAAGGTGTTTAAGGAGGGTATAGCAAGTACAAAATGGCCATAAAATAGAGCATAACATGTATCTCACCAGGAAGTATAGGAAATAACCAAGCAGTATTAAAAATCCATTTGAATGTAGTGATTCCAAAATAATTATGGTACTGTAGATTTTTCTTAGGTGGTTCTATAAGAAGTAAACTCACACGGTGATCTGATCATAAATTTTTAACTGGGCAGGTCTGGTGGGTAGTCAAACCCTCATATAATTTTTTAGAAATAGATTTAGTTTTTACTCAAGTAAGTTCTGCCCATTGTTCTTGTTCATCTAGGCAACTTATTTTTGAAATAAGCATAACCACCCTCAAGAAAGCACATAATTTTGTTGACTATCTTGTAATCCAAACCAGACCTTACCTTTCTCCACTTTCATTTAATCTTTCTTACATTCCCTCCTTAAATCCAAATTTATAAAAGAAACTGTGAAACTGTCATTTTCTGGAGCATTTGGGATATTGCTAAACTTATAAAATTCTTTAAAGATTTAGACATTTCTTATGTCCACAGTACTGTTAAAGAGAAAAACCACAGGATGAAAGTAGCAGCAGTCCTACTGAAAGTCCGTGACACCAAATCTAGATTTAATATCTGATCAAATTGTAATTTCAATGTTTCCTAGAAACGTCATCAACCGTCCTGGACTTTTCTGGTCCAGCACCAGTGAGGTGATCTCTCAAGTGGGCCCTTGCCATTCCCCACAGAAAGAAGAGGCAATCAGCATGACAAAAGCCCTTGCCCTTCTTTCCCCAATGAAAAGATATCCAGACCCCAAAATAACCCTTCATTTTCTCTTGCTAATGGTTCACTTGCCACACCTTCCTATAAAAACCTTCCATTTGTACAGCTCCTCAGAACACCCTTCTAGTTACTGGATGGGATGCAGCTTGTTTTATGAACAGCTTATTTCAGCCAAATTAGGTGTCCAAATTTACTCCATTGAATTTTGTTTTTTAAAAGATTCCACATGCCCTCTAGTAATGCTGCTGGTAGAAGTCAAGCTCTTCTGTGGAATTGCAAGGGAAGCATTTCAAGGTCTCATGCATGGGAGATTGTGATGTGGCAAAGTTCATTCGGGTGGAAATCTGAACCTGGGTTTCCAGTGTTCCATCTTCACCTGTCCCGGCACGGAAAAAGTCCACCTGTGTCTTCAGCTAAATCCAGTGTCCAGAAATTCTGCTTCATATTATAGGTTAGTTGTTTAGAGCCTGCATGGTCTGCTGTAGGCCTACATGGCTACCAGACACATATGGTTGTGTGCGTTCCCAGGCAACAGAGAGAACACACAAATGGACAGGGCAAGTGCGGGTCACCAATCGAGAGAGAGACAGAGAGACAGAGAGACAGAGAGACAGAGAGATTGATTCTTTGTTCCCCTAGGGTTATAACCAGGAGCTTTTCCAAAATAACCAATCAACTTGCCAAGGTTTCACTGGCTTTTTTGATAAGTCCACCCCTAGTTAGACTGACAGGTCTCTGTGGCCAAGCACCTCCTCTTCTGTCCCTCAGCAGTCTGATACCAGAGCGGGGATGGGAGGAGCATTAATCCCCTCGGCAGAGCAATGCTATGAGCCCCTGGGATGTGAAGCTATTGCTTCCTGGTAAAGCAAATAGGCTTATGCTCCCCAGTTTATTAAACTCAATGGCTAATTCCCTTTGCTCTCTTTCTTATTAATAACAAGTGAACAACCCACAGCAACCTTAATACTCAGATGTTCTCAGTAATACTCATGTTTTCAATGGTACCTGCACTGTTAATTGGGTGTTATGCTCAATGAGTTTTGTGAGGAGGTATGAGAAAAGAATAAGTATTTTTTTTAAATAATAGCAAAGTTATTGAAATGACAAGGTATAAAATCTCAGCTAATGATAAGGAAAAATAAAGAAATGAGTAGAAAAAGTACAGGGATTGTAGGAGAGTAGAATCTGTCACCAAAGATGTGTCTCTTTGGCAAAACAATTATTTAAGGCTGGTTAATTTTAAGAAAACCAAGTAGAAATTACCCTTTGTGAAGAACATTTATGTTTGTAAGGGAAATCTCCACGTATAAGTTTGTTTCCCTCCAGTACCGGGAAGAGAGGGGTGACCTTATCTCTAGAAACTCTTATCAGCAGAGAAGGCAAGGACTTGTATCTGCATAACAACATTTCCCCTGTTTACTGTGCTTTTCCTGATAACCTCCCTGACTCCCCACCCTCAACATCTTCTTTTGTCTTTCGCTAAAGGTGGTATTTACGTGATGGCTTCCAAAATTTTGGCGAGTTCCTTAGTGTATACCGAATGTTAAATGTTTTTAAACTTGAATTTGTTTTTCTCCTGCTAATTTGTCTCATGCTAATTTGCTAATTCGATTATTAGGCTAGCCAGAAGAACTTATAAAAGTGAAAGGAAATTGCCCCCACAGACAAGATTAACATACTACTGTCTTTGAAGAGGTGGATATAGCTAAAGCTGCAGATGAATTCATCCCTGGCCACTTCAATTAAGCAGAAGGCTAGACTTTCCATAAAGATCAGATCAGGGATGTTATATAACTTGAATCATCTTGCTAAGGTACAGGCTATATTTTTCAATACATGAAATGTTTGTTTGAGAGTCAAATTCACAAGTTCACACCAAAGTTTGCATTTGTTTTTGTAAGGAGTAGGCATCAAAGAATTGCTTTTTAAATCTACTGAAATGCATGTTCTCAAATGCACATTTCTTAAACAAAAGCATCCAGCTATTTGCTAAAGTAATTACTAGTTCAAGTTGGGTGGCCTTAAGCTTTTCATCTGAAATTTCCAACCAGCTCTGATTCTGTACATCAAATAACATTTAGTGCAGGGCCTACATACACATATATGGATAACTAATTAA
Organism: Trachops cirrhosus; assembly: GCA_028533065.1. Taxonomy (NCBI): domain Eukaryota; kingdom Metazoa; phylum Chordata; class Mammalia; order Chiroptera; family Phyllostomidae; genus Trachops; species Trachops cirrhosus. Next base: position 109,178,059 of record CM052544.1, read on the forward strand.
CATTATAAATGAAGCCACAATAGTATGCATTCCTTTATAATGAAAGGCACAATTCACTGTTTTAAAAAAGAAAAAAAATAAACAAACACAATGAAGACCCTTATCCCCAAGTTTAACTTCCTTGTGTGAATTGACTAAGATCCAAGATTATTTTTTGTTCCTAAATGCCCTTGGGCTTCTTCAATAAAGTAAATAATAGTTTTTGAAAGAGTGATTATGTTCCTTCAAAGGTAGTACACATGGTAGAAGAAATACCGAATGGAGGTGGTGCCATTGTGTTGATGAACAATAAAAACATTTCAAACTGTTCAGTAGCTTCATAAGCTCACTTTTTAAAAATACCTAAGATCCATTCTAAATTAATTTGATTGGGAAGAAGAGCTGAGATGAAATGGTAAGAAAAAAATAATTACTGGATATGTCATGGGACAAATTTGCTTCTTATTCTTTTCCTACCAGAGTCTCCTACTCAAGTAAACATCTGGAAGGCAGGCAAGGGAATTCAACCATAAAGGGTTTTTTTTGCCTTTTTGTCTTCCTCCAATAGAATGGCTTTATCCATTAATTCCTGAATTGAATTCTGTACCTCTGGAGTTTGCCGAGATTGCAATACAGAAAGCAAATTAATGAAACCTTGGATTTACATAAAAATATTTGCTGGGCCAGTTAGTTTTTCTATAACCTGTTAACATCTGACAGTGTTCAGCAAAGAGATTAAGCCTCTGTTCAGTGCACCAGTCTCCACTTAATGATTTGTTTATTTAATGGAAGTCTATTGTTCTTCCTAGAAATCTAATATATCAAAATAATATTTGTTGAGTCTAGCAAAGCACTTACCCTCAGTGGACATTAGCCAGTTAGCAGTAATGCGTACAACAGGAGAAAATGGATACATCACATACTCAGACCTTAGAGAGTCTCTGGTTCAACCCTTTCATTTTACGTAGGAGGAAACTGAAACCTAGCAGAAGCGGCCTGCCAAAATTTGCACAAGTACTTATAAACTGGACCGGGCCCAGGGCTCGTTTCAGATTCCATGTCCAATAATCTCTCCCCCAGCTGATGAGCAGAACAAGAAGAGCAACCACTGTTGTAACAGTTTAGCTCTGTACAGCCTCATGGTTTTACGGCCTCTTCAACATATTAGAGAAATAAACTTCATAATTAAAAATAAGCATGACAGAAAGATTTATTGTCTCATTCTGAAGACATGCATAGATATCATAAATAAAGAATGTAGATTTGTAAACATAATTCAAAATTATATATTACCATCACTTAGTCTACAGACTATTCAAGGCATCACGTCCACCGAGATTATAAATCAAGACAGTGGAAAGAAAAAGTGTAATTGTTTAAATGGCTTTCAACTCTTTCTTATTTATAAATTTATGATAAATTTGCACTTTTTCCAGCTTGAACAATAGAGAATATTGTGTATGTTTCATAAATTCCACTATACCCATAAAGTATTCAGATGAAATTAAAATATGCTATATATCCTATTAATAGGTTGAATATGTAAGATTTTAACTTTATGATCTGTTTATATTGTTATCAGAGGAAGACTGGTCTGGAAGTAGGTTCTTCCACCGTGTCTCAGGAAAGGTATTTCAGGGACACAAGTAGGAGGATTTTAAGTGGTAGTGGCAAGATTTCTTAGAGCGCTCTTGAAAAGGCTGCCGCACTGATGAGGTACTTCCCCAGCGGCTCCAGCAGCAGAATCTGGTCCGTGTTGTTGCTCTTCCCCCAGACACACCATGTCCAATGGCTCATCCATGGCCAGTTGGTTCAGCTCCACCTTACTGTGGAAGAAGTCTAGCTTCTGGGGCAGCAGGCCCATACTTGGGTCCACCAGGCCCGGGAGGGTCAGTGGGGCCCAGAGCTGCATCACCCTGGTACCCGAGGTTGACCTCGGGAAAGTTACTTAATGTCCCTGTGCCTCATTTCCTATCTGCACTTCCACCACCAAGGCTCCACGGTGCCCCAGCCAGGAGCAGAACTGCAGCATCAGCCCATCCTCCTGTTAAAGAGAAACAGGGGCCTTTGTTAAGCTTCCCTATGTTTCCTTGGGCTTGGGAGAGAGGAGATTTCCTTTCAAAATATCCAAGCTCTTTCCTGGTTTTTCCCAAACTTGCATCCTTATCCTATGCAATCTTTTTCTTAGATTTTCCCAGGCTTGTCTCCTCCCCTTTATGATCAATATGTGGGCTGCTTTTGTTCATGTACTTAGTGAAAAGGCTTCCTCTGTGTGCTTTTTCCTCCCCCCTACCCCCTTTACTCTGCCCACTCGCCTCACCCCTGTAGTGGGGAAGACTCCTGGGGGTCACTATAAGGGTTCTTTCTTGCCTACTTGGATGCGTGCAGTGACAGTGAAACTGTCCTTTCCTAGTTAACCCCCCTGGCTCCCCTTGCTCCCTTCCTTTTGTTAATACCTAACTAGCTGCCTATGCTAACAATATGTTGTAGATATTGTTAGCAATAGCAATACTTCACAGGGAACAGCTGCGAAATATTTATGACTATAACCTTTATATATTGCTTCATCAACTTTGGATACAAAATTAGGTCTCATTTACATATTATTGCAATTAAAAGACCTAAGATACCATCCTAGATATATTTTGGTTCTTCCTATTCTTATCTTTCCTGTGATGCATTGAATAGTCACCTGGAGTGCATACTAAGACCTGGTTACTGTCAGTAGAGAGAAAAGCAAATAATTCAGTCTGTACACCAGAGTCCCTTACATTAATACTGTTGGTAATGTGGCTGGCTGCATGGTGTCATTGCTGAAAACAGGAACTGCTGTAATCCAAATTTTCTTGCCTACTGCTGGCAACATCCAGGCACATTCCACCCAAATACATCACTAAAGTAGTCTAATATGGTTTCTGCCCTCCACTGAAAGATCTGATGTCACCTGAGCACAATTCATAACCAAAACCAAAGTCCAGTAAAATTCCTTTCTACTGAAAACGCAAATGGTGACTGAGCAACACACTGACACCCTATCACGGTAGTTCTCATTGTGTAGTTTTTAGGATGCAGACAGCAGGGCCTCTAGTCCCAGGACTGAATATAACTTGGGCTCTTCCACCAACATCATAGCCTAAACTGCAAATCTTAGGGCTCTTTCAATGTACTTAAGACCTGTCTACAAAGTCAATATGGGTGGTACAGGCAGGGTCTTCATTTCCAGCTCATGATATGCCTGGAACTAGCATATTCTCTCCTTAGGCCTGGCCATCAGTCTAGGCTCCTCACTCTGGTTCTCCCAAGAGACCCCTTACATTGACTTACTTTTTCATTCCCAAATTCTCCCTTCTCCTTCCGATACCATTTCTTCCTTCTTTCCTTTCTTTCTGAAGATTTTATTTATTTATTTTTAGAGAGAGGGGAAGGGAGAGAGAAAGAGAGAGAAACATTGATTGGTTGCCTCTCATATGCCCCTAACTGGGGAGCTGGCCCATACCCCAGGCATGCACCCTGACTGGGAATTGAACCTGCAACCTTTCAGTTAGCAGGCCAGTGCTCAATCCTCTGAGCCACACCAGCCAGGGATCTTTCTTTCTTTCTTCCTTTCTTCCTTTCTTCCTTTCTTCCTTTCTTCCTTTCTTCCTTCCTTCCTTCCTTCCTTCCTTCCTTTCTTTTCTTTCTTTCTTTCTTTCTTTCTTTCTTTCTTTCTTTCTTTCTTTCTTTCTTTCTTTCTTTCTTTCTTTCTTTCTTTCTTTCTTTTCTTTCTCTCTTTCTCTCTTTCTTTCTTTCTTTCTTTCTTTCATTTTATTTTTCTTTGAAATTATTTTAATTTAGAAATAGCTTCAGATTTTGGGGGGGTTATTTTTAGTTTAGGTGGAGTTTTTTTGAAGTTGTTTTAATTTTCCCATATCATTTTTTTCTTTCCTAATGGATCATCCACAACAGTATGCAAACATAATATTCCACTAAACTTTTTTCCTTCTCTTGACTCTACATCCTTCTCCATTTACATATCAATTTGTTTTCTTTTATGGCAAAAAGTATTGTGGATTCTCAACATCTCCAAGCAAAGTCTTCTCTAAGGTGGCTTAATATCACTACCATTCCAGATTTATAAGTGGCTGCCATTTTTAATAGCAGCTTTACTATCTTTTTAAAAAGAGAAGAAAGCATGATTCAATCTATTAGGCCTTGTGCTATGAAAATAAAACAAAGCAGAAGTTGCATTAGATAATTTATCTCATCCGTTCATGAATATGCTTTGAGGGTTTATCTCTGATGCTTTCTTGGAAATAAAATGGGCAGTAGAGACTCAATATATCTGCCCTTGCCACCACCCAATCAACCCCGAGCCCTATTTTTCACTTTCTTCATTCAATATTAACTAATATTTATTAAAAACCTAGTATGTGTTTGACCTTATGATGTCCCCCAATACTATAGAAATAGGAAGACATAGCCTCAGCCCTGAAAGCTCTCATGGCTTAGACAAAAATAGACAAGCTAGTACCATGCACAACTAGTTAAGTACAAAGTGTTACAGGAACAGGGAGCTGATATTTACGGATATTCCAAGAGAAGAAAACAGCATTTGCAAATGCAAAGAAAAGGGTAGGGCTGAGCACAAAATGTGCACGTTGCTTCCTATTTCTGTAGTATGAAGTTTGAAGCAGGAATGGCCAGAAAATGTTGAACAGAAAAGCATGGGCCGCATCTTGACAGCCTTCTACATTATGCTAGCTTTGATTTTGTCTGGTAGGTCAGTCATTCCAAAATGGACAAAGGCTCTGGGGAGAAAAAAAGGAGAATCACATGGGAACCCTTTTAGATACACATGGTTGCCATATGTGTTTTGAAAAATGTCTCAGATGATTGATACAGCATCTCCGCCTTTCAACCTAATTTGAAAAATTACTACTGTGGATTATGAACAGTCATTGGCAAATTCTGAACAAGAAAATGATTAAAGAAATTGCCTGATATTCAGAGTATAAGACCTCCGTGGACATCGGGTGTCACTTCTTGCCAAATTCCTACCTTCTATCTGCATTTAGCACTTTGGCCCAACCCCAGGATAGATCCAACACCATAACACATCAAAGAGAAATAAAAATATTTTCCAGAAATCTTCCTAAGGAAGTGCAGAAAATAATTTGATGCATGCAACAGAAACAACAAAAATTTTACATTAGATGCTTTTCTCCCTCTACACTGCCATTTTCTCATTCGTCTTCTTTTTCTCTATTTTCTAAAATAACCATTCCGTCATCCTGAACAATTTAATTTTTACTTTCAACTTGTATTCAGAGAAAACAAACCCCATTCAGAGAAACAAACACCCTACAATCACGTACTTTTCTTCAATCATTTCCCTGGTTAAGTCCCACCTCTCCGTTCCAAGTGGTTTATCAAATTATTCAATCTTTTTATGGATAAGAGATTACAAATTATAGGAATCTTTTTATGTTTTCTATAATATTAGAAACATCAGCATAATCATGAATTCATTACTTTTATAATTATTTTTTGAGTGACTCCTATATGCCAGCCTCTCTCAGTTGATAGCTACTATCTAATTATGTCTTGACATCACCATCTCTCCAAATCATAAGAATGTTCTCATAATGGTGAAAGACAATCATCAAATCACAAAATTAACTTTTTTTCAGTTATGGAAGAACTGTGAGCTCCTGAAAAGTATTTCCAAAGGATAGTCTTGCCCCTGCATATTTTTTTAATGAAAATATTGAGACTTCCATTGTCTCTTGCCCTACGGCCTAGAGATAAATGGGCATCCTTCCTGCCATTCTGACACACAAATAACAGATTTCCCCCTTAGTTCTATACAGGTTTGTCATAAGTTTAAAAAAATAGAATTTAATTCCTTCCAACATACAGGGGTGGACAAAGGCAGGTTTACAGTTGTATGTGCCCAAGAACACACTTTATTCTTGGATTATTATTTATTAATGTATCATTTGTTTTACTTATCTTCTTATTACTACTGCTATTATTTCCTGTCCTTACTTATGATTTATCTTTTAGTTAATGGTGGCTGGTAAGTTAACCAATGACCAAAAAAAGTGAATATTTAAACCAACTTTTACCCACCCCTGTATAGAAAATTTATCAAAAAAAATCAACAAGTTTTGATTTTGTAATTCTTATAACTATTTTACATCCCAAAATATAATTTATAAGCACAGAAAACAAAGGCATCTATCTAGTTGTAAGTGTCTTCTCAACCAAGGATAGATGATTGAAATTCTCCTCGTGCCCCATTCTCAAACTGTTGCACAGCCGTTTTTGAAACTAATTTGGTGAGCCTCTGTGTAGGACACAGAACAAAACTGCATTTCCTCCAAACTGCTTCCTGGAAAAACTGTTTAGCCCTCCCACAGTAAGAAATTACAGGAACACAATGAATTACTCCCTGGTCAAATCTAATGCTCCAATTTGGAATGTTTTCCTAAGAAATGTATTCATCTGAAGAATTCCATTTTAATATCTTTTATTTATCTAAGTAAAACATTTGAATAATACATCAAAACTATCTTTAAGACAAAGCATGCTTTTTTAAAAACTCCTTTTGGACACAGAATACTTTAATGTAGTTGTCTATTCTTTTCACAAGATTTAATTCTGTTTGAAGATAGTAGTTTTGATTAATAGGCAAGAATTTCAGGAAATAGGTTATTTAAAACTAGACTTTTATGTCTATCTTTTTGTTTTTGTTAAAATATTATACAAATGAAGATATTTTAAAGGGTTATTTAACCACAATCATCAAACAAAAGCATTAGAGAAAATATTTTGGACATTTTCATCAAAACACCTTGGAGTCCATTGTGAACTTTCCCACCTTCAGTCAGTAAGTGATTGGTGATTAAGAATCTGGCTTGGTAATATAGAGGGCGCTAAAAGATGTTATTGAAAATTCATTACAAATAAGAAACCTCACTGGACACATGAATTGCTTTATTGAATTCCATAAACTCTTCTCTTTTTCTGTAAAATAGGCTTATAGTACATGTAAGTCTGCTCCATCAAGCAAATAAAAAATAAAGGATGCCCGGTAAAATTTTAATTTCAGATAAACAACAGATAAAGTTTTGGTGTAAGTATACTCCATGAAACACTTGAGACATAATTATATTAAAAAGAAATTATTTGCTGCAGCCTGTACTTTTTTTCTGGCAATTCTAAGTACATGAATAAAGTATTTTGTCTTTAAAGAAAAATAATTGGATAAAATGCAAACCTTATGCTGCTTTGATGTTTGCTGAGTCACTTGTAAATTGAAGGCCCAGCCCGCTTACATCCTGGCATAAGGTGTTTATGATTAATTTTTAAAGTTTGGGCCTAGAGATCTGAGTGTTCTCAAAGTTCATGGAATTTGAGCAAGCAGGATACCATGGACTTCTGTATCTGTTTTAAACTCCAAACACTGACTAACCAGGAAAATCTGGTAGTTCTAATCTCGTGCTCTCCAATCTCTGTTGTGATTACTCATTACCACACTCCCTCTGAGTGCTACTGGAGACAATTCAGTTTAAACAGCAGTGTTGAATTAATTTATCTCTCAGATTTCCCAAACCCCCATCACACACTGTCCCTTACACATCTGATGATACTTTTGCTCTGCTCTTTATACAGCCCATTCTGTTTCTTGCTCCTGTAACACCTTCCACTTGCCTGAATGCCCTGTCAGACTCTACCCTGGGGTAAGTCTCAGTTACTCCATCCGGCCTCCCCCAACCCCTTCTGTTAACAATGGTTTCCCTCCTCTGGGTTCCGCTAGTACCTTATCACATGATCAGATAATGACTAAACACTTGGTGAAGGTACAAATGCATCTGGATGCACGTGCAGGCACACACCAACTGACACACCCTGCCAAAGATAATTTAATACCCCCTCTTATTTTTTCCTCCCTCTTGGATTGTTTGCAGAGAGAGCATCTATGACATGTCTGTGAGCTTTGAAAAATTCAGGAAGGGGATATTACAATATGCAGTACATAATATCTGGGTCTCCTATGAGGTTCATTGAGAAATATATGTAAAAGGCTTAAGTTATCTTTGGCCATAGGACTTAGGTTAGGTACTAACCTAAGCAGTCTACACGTTCAATCTCATGTAATATCCAAGAAAGGGATGAAGAAGTTGTGACGGCCGACCTAGCTCAAACTGGTTCTAACTCATTTCTATTGAGATACTGAGTTGCTTTTCAAAGACCACAGACCGAAAGCCCAAGTCTTTCAATCGAAGTATGTGCAGAGGAGACAATTCTGATCTCAGGTTGCATCTGGAACCAAGTCTTGCCCCACCCGCCACGGAACCAAAGGCCTGGGACATGACCAGTACCTGAACACTGGAACCCAAAGGGCCCGTTGTCCAGGAAGAGCCAGTGTCGAAGCCCCTTACCTCAGGGCCAAGTTCCAAGGCTGTCCACTCAAAACCTGCCCTGCCAGCACCTCTGCATTCCAGCTTGTTCCCCCAAAAACTCATCCTGACCCCGGATAGGGCACAAAGATTTGAGTCTTGCCTCCTCTCTCCTTGCCAGCCAACTTTGCAATAAAGCCATTTCTTTTTTCAAAAGCCGATGGCATAGTCTTGGCTTCTATGTGCCTTAGGCAGCGAGTCCTTGCTCAGCAACATACTTACTATCTTTGTTTTACAAATGAGGAAAATTAGATTCAAAGAGGTATCACAAATTTCCCACAGTTACATAGCAATTCAGATTAATGCAGGTGAAACACATAAAGTTTATTGCAATAATAAATAAATATCTCAGACACTGAGATATATTCAAAGAGTCAAAACAGAATGAGAAGAAAGAAAAGAAAAGGAGGGGCAGGAGAGAAGTGGAGGGAAAAGAAGAGGGAGGAGAAGAGGAAGGAGAGAAGGACAGAACGAAGAAGAGAAGGAGGAAGAGGAGAGGGTCCTTGGCCTGCTATCTCCTATTTTCTATTAAAGATCATATATGTGCAAATTAATAAACATAATCATATGGGTAATATTATCTAAAGATGATAAATAATGAAAATAAAATGATTAATTTTATGGGATGTCAGAAGAGAGAGCAGGAGCAAAGAAATATTCACAAGGGTGTCACAAAACACGGATTTGAGTAAGAATTCCTTAATATACAAGGTAGAAAGCACCTGTGAGCATGTGAAGGTTTGTAATCGTGAAGCCAAATGATGTGTTGATGGCACTATAAGTAGCCCAGTAAAGGAAAGCTGGGAACATTGTGAAGGGCCTCAGATGCATATAAAGGGTCTTGCATTGTAGCATGGATGAGATGGAAAATGTAATACTTCATTATTCAAAAGTAAGTCCAAATGCCTCTGTATAAAGTTGAAACTCCTAAGCCTGATAATCAAAGCTCTGAGAACACTAGCCCAGGTTGCCCTTTAAAACTTTATCTTTGAGCACTTTCATAAATATGCCTCTCCAAACACACTTTCTTTAAGAAATCATGCCTCTATGCTTTTGGCTGTCACTTTTTAATACACACTTAGAATACACACACGCACACCATTTCTCCATTAAAGCTCAGCTTAAATCCCTCCTTCTCTACTTCTCCATCATTCAGGAACTAGTGACTAGCCCATTAATACATGGCTTCAACAACTAATACCAGAATTGCTTTTAGGAAAGTAATTACTTATGTAAAGAACATAGCTTAATGAGCTGCCTGGCAATCTAAACTCTTAGAGCATAGATTAGAAGATAAAGAGAAAAACTAACTTGCTCTTCAGATTCTACTTCCTTTGAGAAGCCTTTGGTGTCCCCTCCCCCTAAACTTGTCTCGTATTCCTCCCATGTGCTCAGAGTACTCTAGGTTCCCCTTGGCTAACACTCATCAACTGTATTGTAATGATCGGATGACTGTGCAACCACACTTCCCACAGCGGGGCAAGCACTGCTCGAGGGCAGGAGCTACACAATAATTATGACTGTTCCGATAGTGCCCGGCACACAGTAGCTGCTTAAAAGATGCTCTATGAATGAGTGAACAAACGGACAGACAGATGTTTTATGATTATACCTGGTAGAATAGTGAAGGATCAATAATTCCTTAATAACAACATAGTAATTTGAAAATAATAATACAGCTTGGAAAATCAGTTAACATACTTCCTTAAATAGTTCATATGTCAGATGAATATCGTATTACCAACCGAAGCCATGTCACAAGGGAGAGTTAATGACCTCAGTTGATGTAAATAGGTCATGAAGGCAAATTAACTTGGAATCACTATAGCAGATAGTGCTCAGACGGCGACTGTCTATAAAATTGTACCCGGGGCAATAAGATGCAAAAGATGCCACCAAGTTAGCCTTTAGGTAGCAGGGGGGTAATCAGCTATAGACTCTGAACTTTAAATGATACTGGAGATCCACAGAGATAAGGAATTGTCAGGCAGAAAGTCAAAAATACTGAGATAAATATTCCCTTACCTCTTTAGATTTTCCAGCCAGAATCCCAGCCCTGCTAGATGAACATGATAGTTATTTCTAATGGTCTGTAAATAATAAAAGCAATCATTGTTAACTATTTTATTTTTTTAAATTAAATCTATTAACTCTTACTGGACTTTAGGTTTTCATCCTCTTCATTTATAAAATTATTCATTCATTCATTTTTTTAAATCCAGTGCATATTGAGTAAACATTATGCACCAGGCACTAAGTGCTGGGACTAGGATGGCAAACAGCACACACTTGGTTCCTACCCTCACTGAGCTTCTAATCTAGCAAAAAGGGCGGACACGGAACAAGTAATCGAAAACGTGATTGTTCTGAAGGAGCAGAACACGAGGCTTGGGGGCTGTAGCCTAGTGTGATCTAACGTCACATTCAATTCCAGTGTTTGAGAAATCGGATAGGATGAAATACCACTGGGAATCAGCTGGCTCACCCAAGAGAAGTTGAAAAGAGGCTGCGCCCAACACATGCTATCTGCCTATCCTCGAGTTTAAGGGTAAAAATAAAAATGCCTTATCCCCATATGGATATTTTAGCCTCAGGATGTTTAGGGGAAAGGAGATCGTTGAGTCAACTGTTAAAGCCCCAAACCCTTATTTTATACCTAGAGAGAATTAAGACTCGGCATGGTCGTGTGGTTGGCCCCAGGATTACCTGGCTCATAAACAGCACAGCTAAAAGTCAACTCCGAGTATTAAGGCCTCTGGAGAGCACCCCCTGTGCATTACACAACCAAGGGGAAAGGCAAGTTGGTCCCCCAATACCACCTCAGTTTACATCTCATGACCTTTCTTTTAGGGAGGAGCATGCATGGTCATAGTTGGAGGTTTTTAGAACCTGAGGAATAGAGGTGAGATTATAGAAGTTCCAAAAACATTCCCTGAAAAATATGGAAAGAAAAGAATGCCAATGTATGAAAATAGACTGGTGCAGATAAGTAACCATACTTCAGGCAGGGACATAAAAGGTGTCCCTCATTGCCCTTCCAGCTTCTCTGACCAGTGGTGACACAGAGAAGTGACAGGGAAAGAGAATAGAAAATCTCTCATACTCCTTCATAATTTCCACCAGGCCTCTTCAATATTCTTTAACATGGACCAATGAGCTTCTCTGTCTTAGGTCAAGTATGAGTAAATATATAGGTTCTGGCACAAATAGCGTCCCTGTCTTATTACAAAATCTTTTATTACAAAATCCTAACCGTGTGATTCTGTAACATAATAATATCACACTCAAGCATACCATATGATATTTTAGGTGAAGTGTTCAAATTAAAGCTATAAATTATTACATCCATATTATTACCCTACCAACCACACTCAAGCAGGCTTTACTTCTGCCAGACCCTGTATATTTAGAATGATTTATCTTT
>CM052544.1:109190405-109240111 GCA_028533065.1 Trachops cirrhosus
ACAAAATCTTTTATTACAAAATCCTAACCGTGTGATTCTGTAACATAATAATATCACACTCAAGCATACCATATGATATTTTAGGTGAAGTGTTCAAATTAAAGCTATAAATTATTACATCCATATTATTACCCTACCAACCACACTCAAGCAGGCTTTACTTCTGCCAGACCCTGTATATTTAGAATGATTTATCTTTAAAAAAAAAAAAAAGCTGTAACATCAAGTCTAAATAGGAACCTAGTCTTTGTTACTGAAATGTGTTTTTAAAGACAAGTCCCTGGCACTATTCCCTTCCTACACACATGTCCACCTTCACTGCTTCTTCGGGACACTCCCCTTTGGAAATTATGGTGCAGTCGGGCTTGCGCTGGGCTGAGGGCTGGTTCACTGGGTGACCTATGTCATCGTTTACCTTGCATTCAACATTTTGCACCAACAAAGGCCTTCCTTTGCTTGACCCGTGCAGTCACCTAATTCTTCACCCTGGATGACCCCCATTTATGACCCAGACTCTACTTCCCAGCAACAAAAGAAAACAAAGGATTAGCAGTTTAAAGGAGAGGTTTGCTTTAATGGCTTAATATCAGAGCTAGAGTTCAGTACAGGGCCAGTGGGGAAGTTTGGGGTCTTTTGTTTCTTGGTTTAATGTTTAACCTTTCCTGAATATCTCTCCCTTTAGTGGGCTTTAAACTTTCCCCTTTGATCTTTTTGCTTCCTTAGAGATGAGGTGCCAGCTTCTGCCCACCCACCCAATTCACCCCTTCCAGCAGCTCTCCCTTTGGCCCTCACAGCAGCTCCAGAGGTACTAGCACCTCTTCAGCAAGACAGCTCCCCACCCCCTCATCCCCACCCCCCATTATACTAGTCACCATTATACTAGTCACCTTCCTGATTAACACAGCCAACACTCATCCCCATTTCTCAGTTCTTGTGAGGGCTTTGTTCCAGAGAGAGAGTCATGCTTTTGTGAAATTTCTCCCCAAAGCATACTTGTTTACTGACCATCTTCCACCACATTTCCTTTAACAGCAAGCACTATTCATCTGATACAAATTCAAATGAGAAAAATCATAGGGAACCTCCTCCACCTGAGGCACTAGGAGGAACTGAATTATTTCAGATCATAAAGCATTAGCTGGTACTCTGAGGCAAGACTGGGTGCAAACCCTACCTGCGTTGACTGTCTCATGCTTTTCCACAAAGCATTTTCACAGGCATTACTTTAACACTGTGAGGTAGGCAGGCCAGAGAGGAGAAGCTAAGACTCAGAACAGCTGAGCGACGTACCCAGGCTAGGGCTAATATCTCTGTATCGATTATGAAAATAGTGAAATATGGCAATGCCAGCTGACAAAGAGCTACTGACTTGAGACTCCTGAGTGCTACCCCCATGTACTGCCCCCACTCCTCCCCTGGGACCCTCCATTCTTTGCATAATACCTGGCATTATTGGGTGGACATCCTATGTTATGGTCAATAGTTCTGACTGTCAACACCCAGTATGTACCTGTTCTTAACTGTTCACTATCAACCTAGGATCACTTTAAGATAATTTTCAGCTTTTGGAGGGAGGAGGGCAGGGTCACATGAACAGTGTAAATTCCAGTTGCAAATCAGTGTGAATGCAAACTTCTAATTAAGAATCTTCAAAAAATTAGCTTCCCCCTCCCTGCCCCTCTGCTCTTCCCAAGAGTCAAGATTGGCACAGACAAGTATGCTCAGGCCTTCTGCTGTGTAAGATTTTTTGTTCCTTAAAAATGTCATTCTCTGGTGTCTACATTTTATTCATGATTCGTCTTGCTATCTCCCACTCTGCGTGGGCCCTCGGCCTTGTCTCCTGACCTCTGCGAAAATGTGCCTATTACAACCAGCCCCAGACTACCAGTAATGAGAGCTGTGCAGGCAAACGTCAAATCCAGCACTTGCTAACACATCTGGACTTAAACATTTCTGGCCTCTGATTATTTCCTTTACTTTACTGCTAAGTTCAGCCAGGCTTTTAATAAGATTTAAGATTTAATCCAGCATTTTTTAAATGCTCGATACGGAGAGGGCGTTCTCTGAATAGCCGGTTCTCTGTAATGCCAGAAACAGAAGTGTTTGACCCATAATTTGTCATTCTGTCCTTTACTGGCTGCCAGACATGCCATATACAAATCTCAAGGAAAAAGTGAACTTGCAAAATTGGCATAGGAGAGTGGAGTTACATTCCACGATAGTGCATGGAAATGGACCCTAGGGGTGCACAGATGCATGGGAGGCTGTGAAGTCACTGCAATTGCTCTATCATCTGGAAAAGATGATGTGATCATCCGCCAGACACATGGGTTTAAGCAAAGGAGAGTTTACACATTTATTAACTGAATTTTCTGTAGAAAGAGAGAAGACCTTTATTTTTAATTTTTTTTAAGTGAGAGCAGCAGATGCCATGGGAATTCCTAGTAAAAGTACATTGCAGGAAGCGGGGACCGCAGTGGGCCTCAGGCCAAAACAGATAGTTTTGGGAACCAGTAGTACATGGGGAAAACGCAGTCCCTTCCTTTGGAAGAATGAGACAGTTAAATTTTCCCCTCTGTGCCAAGGAATACACGTCCCCCCGGGGGCCAGAAGGGAGACGTTCTTTCCAGCTCTGTCCACATTCACCTTTTCAGGCAGATTTATTCTCAGCCGAAGGGAAAGATCCAGCTTCAGCTGCAAGGTATTTTATTTGCCTGCCTGCTAAGAGGTCTGTTTGTTAAAAGTAGAATTCCGTGCTCCTTTGGAGCGGGAACGTCTCCTAAGGATTCAGGTAAAGCAGCGATATCTAGAAACCACCTCAATCAGTAGGTACATATGAAATATACTGGAAAAGACAAATACCAAGTAATTAATTATAAGAACACAATTACAGCAAAAAAACCTTCTGTAAAACAAATACAGCATTTGACCGCTATTCCTTGCTATGATTCTTCTTGAGCGTAATTATTTTAAAAAGGCCGAAAAAGGCTCCATTATGGGAAGATTTCTAGCATATCAGAGAGATAAATGCATAGTGATTCATTCATCCAAAAATATTTATTGAACTACTATGTATCAGTCATTGTTCTAACAAGTTCATGAGTGAACAAAACATACATTTCTATAGCTGGTAATGTATTTTAATACAGGGCTTTGTGAACTTCTAATCATTTTTCTGCCCCTCTAACTGACCACCTTCCCTTCGTGGATTTCTCAGAGACTGGCCTTTCCCGATCCTGGCTATATGCATGCCCTGTGGACTTTGCAGCCAAGAATAGTTTCTGGAGGGTCTCACTCTACAAGCAACTACGTGGAGGAGGGGGGCCTTTATCCACCTTGTATGGCTTTTGTGTCTGTGAGCTTACATTCTCCCAAAAAAGATGATTCAGGGTAACGATTCTGGCACATTATCTCATTAGGCCTCCTGATACTAAATGAAGAAGGCAGTTGAAAAATAACACTCCATTTCACAAGAGAGAAATCTGGGGCAGGGAGAGGTTAAATAACTTCTCTAAATCAAACAGCCAGCAATCGGGCCTGGGACAAGGACGGAGATCTTTAAAATTCGCGTCACATTTTCCATGCCTTGCATCGCCATGACTTTAGATTAAGTTAAAAGAATTCTGGCAATAATCAAGGATATATGAAGAGGAAATACAGAAATATTAGAGTTGCTATTTCAAAATATTGCTGAAATTTGGATATTGTCGACACTAATCCAAGATACAAAAATTAATCATCCACATGGAAATGTGGAAATTAATTCTTATTTTCTTGAATCAGATAAAGCTGGAAGATTATCTCTAACATTGTTTACTTTCCAGATGCCTCTTTTTCTCCTAATGCTGACAATATAACAACAAACAAAACTCCCAGAAAGTATTTCACAATATTATATTGCTATCTGAGCTTTTAAAATCCAAACTTGGAAATTAAAATGCATAAAGGAAAAAGCAGAGGGAAATATATTTGTAAATAACCTGGAAACATGAAGAAAAAAGACCAAGTTGAAACAGAATATCCAGCTGTGTAAACACATTTAGATGCTTTAAAAAATCTCAAATTGATGATATTCATAAGGCCTTCCCAGTGCCAGATCATATACTTCACATTCATTCTTCTGTGATTCCACATCCTTTCCACACTGCATCAGTCTGAACTGTCTATTTCAGATGGAACCACTCAAATTCTGTGAATGTTTTGGTTCAATCAAGCGAACACTGTAAACTGTTGTTCTTGGTCATACACTCTACTCTTAAATAAAAATAAGATTTCTGAAGATGAAAAATTAAGGTGCAGGTGCTAAATATCTGCAAGTACTTTCACTGCTCCCAGAGATCTGACTTACGAGTGGACAAGTTTCAGTTCAGAGAAACGTACCACATTCCACTATTTGAAGGGAGAATGATTTTCTATCAGAAAAATAAGATAAAATGGCCAGAACAGAGACTTCTCAGAAGATGCCTTTAATGCACTGAAAGTCAGTAACTGGTCTAGCCTGGTGTTGAAATTAACGGAATTTCAGTTAAATGAGAGTAACGCTAAGGAGAACCCACACCGTGTGGCATTGCAGTAGGGGTTACTTTAAACTTTCATTTGCGACCTGCACAACAGTGTTGAAAATACCTACTTTGATGAAATGGATTGCAAGGCAAATTCACACCTGAGTTCTAACAGATGCAATGACCTTAATGAAGCCAACACTTCTCTCACCCCCACACCCCAGCTGGGTCAGTAGGGAAGTGTCAGATGAACGCTAAGCCGTTAAATCCAGAAAAAAGGTCTTATTTGTAAATTATAAAAACTTTATTTTGGACATTAATTAGTTGGCTTAGGACTCCGCTATAGTTGAAGTCACCATTTTATTTACTACAAATGCTATAACTATCTAGCCTATTTTACCTGTTTAGGATGGAAGACTTCCCATCTCATGATTCGTTAAATCCATGCTGGCATATTGAACAAACCATTTTCTTGATCACGAAAAGGTAGGATCCTGATGTCTAACAAATAACAATCCACAGAACTTAGATAAATTTGGATTTCCAATAAACCATAAATCATTTTCTAGTGTATGGGACATGATGATACACCAAGATCATGGTGAAGGAAACTCCAGCCTCCATTGCGCTACAAAGCTCAGAGACCAGACAGCTAGCCAATAATGAAAACTGCTCTGTGAGGGCTCAGGAGTCCACTGCAGAAATTTCACAACACAGTGAAACACACAACCTGAGAGGAACCACACAAAGAGGGAAGGAGGAACAGCTTCATTTTGCCTGCCTCATGCCTCCAGGCCAGCACTGCTCAGGGTCCAGAGGCAACCTCCCAGCCAGAAAGGATTTCCCTTGGCAGCCAGTGACTGAAGCCTTCTGAAGCTTTTCAGGCCTTATACAAAGGACCTGCTTCAATTTCACCCCACCCAGAGACCAGCAAAGCTGAGACACCTACAGACAGCTGGGAACAAGGTAGGTGGGCAGGGGCTACCACAGTCAGCCACACTGAAGGACAGAACGCACCTCCCTCACTCACCTGCTCAGCACAGAACCCCATCGGCTTTCACCGCTGACAACACAATGGTCAGCACAGCTGCCAAGGACTGCGTGCAGAATTCACGAGTTTCTGCCCCACAGGTTCTCACGTTCGCAGATGCCATCTGCCTGAGTCTTTCCTGGCTTCCTTCTCCGCCCCCAATCCCAGTGTGGGATCCACACCGCAGCCATAACCCAGACTCTGTGGCTGCACAAGTGCAAGACACCAGCCTTGACCTACATGGCTTACCCCCATCATCGTGAGCATGCTCAGGGCTAAGACTCCACAAGTGCCCTTGCAGCACCATTGCTTGTCCAACCCCTGACATGGGCCTCTACAACAGTGTGTGTGTGTGTGTGCATGTGTGTGTGTTTATGCACGCGCTTCCGTAGTGAGACTCTGCAGCCCTAAGAGTGTACCCAAAGGACAAGGCCCCCAGAGCTGGTTGTTGGCCCAGCAACTTCCCTGTCTCCTGGCCTATAAACCACTGTGCTCACCTGCAGCTAGCACCTCCAGCTGTGCACCTGCCACCTCAAGCCGCAGCCCTATTGTCAGACTCCACCAGTGTGCACATGGAGACCCTGTAGCCATAGGACTGCACCCTGACAGCCAGAGCCCTCGCAGCCACTCCTGTCACCACATCTGGCCCTGCCCCTTGTAGCTGGCCCTGGCCCTGGCTGCTAGGCCACTATGTGTGTCTGAAACTGGTCTCAGCCAGTACCTGAAGGTGGTCCTCACTGCTGAGTGTGTGTGTACTACCAGCTCTAGCCAATGATCAAGTGGGATTTATCCCTGAAATGCAAGGGTATTTCAACGTCCACAAATCAATAAATATGATACACCACATTCGTAGAATTAAAGACAAAAATCATGATTGTTTCACATGTAGTAAAGCACTTCACAAAATTCAACATCCTTTCAAGATAAAAAACTCTCAAAAAATTGGGTATAGAAAGAACTTATCTCAGCAAAATAAAGGCTGTATATGACAACACACAGCTAACATTATATTCTAACCGTGTTGGAATACTCTGACTCCAAAAGCCAGAGGGAATAAACTTACTAAACACTCAACTATTCTGCTTCCTTAAAAATATCATATTGAGCCCTGGCTGGTGTGGCTCAGTAGATTGAACACCAGCCTGCAAACCAAGGGGTCGCTGGTTCCATTCTCAGTCACAGTACATGCCTGGGTTGTAGGCCAGGTCTCCGGTGGGGGTTGTGTGAGAGGCAAGCACACATTGATGTTTCTCTCCCTCTCTTCCTCCTTCTGTTCCCCTTTGTCTAAAAATAATAAAATAAAATCTTTAAAAAAAATGATTTAAAAATATCATATTGATTTCCACTATTTCCTGTATAATTTTCTTTGAATTCTCATAAGAATGTCTTTCTTAATATAAGAATAAAACAAATTTTTAGATGGTGCTTTACACTTTCCACCATCCTCCCCAACATCTCCTAGGCGTAGACCATGGCAATGCACACCTCTTGGACTAGACAAGATAACCTCCCCCACTGACCCTCCTCTATCTCCTACCTCTAGCCTCAAGTAATCTTTGAGTATTAATGACAGCTACTTACGAATTTTGCATTTTGATACGGCAGAATTGAGCTCAAGCTTATGTATAATTTTTCTCCTTACATCACTCTCTCCCTCCCCCAATTCCATTTGACTTCCCATTGGGGGAGGGGTTTGTTTCCCATAACGGCACGCTCCACTCCCAGACAACAGATACCCCTGTTATACAACATCCCCTGACACTTTAGGAAGCGGAATAGGCTAGTGAGCAAAACAGTTAACCAGGAATTTAGGCAGCTGAATGGTGACCACGTTTCTGCCTCTAATTACATATTTGACTTTGGATAAGTCAACTGAACTCTTTACTTAACCAGGACTTGTTCAACCCTGATAGAGCTTTTCTCCAAGAAACAATAGAATTCTTCTGTTTTACGAGTTGCCATTAGAAGGTGACAGAGGATTGGTAGATCTGGTTCTTATTGATTAATCTTCCCCCCTGTAAAATTTATAATTATCAAGGACTACAAATCAGATAAGAAACATTGAACATATGTAACTCAGCTTCTTTTCTATCAAATGATTTAAATACAAAAATTACAGTATGGGGGCAAGTTGAAAATTTAAAAATATTTGAGTTGAAAATATTTGTCAAAAAATTTATACCTTCTGCCCTGGCTGGGTGGCTAAGTTGGTTGAAGCATCACCCCATACACCAAAATGCTTTGGGTTCAATCCCAAATCAGGGCATATACCTGGGTTGTGGGTTCAATCCCTGGTAGGGGCACGTATGGGAGGCAACCGATCAATGTTTCTCTCTCACATCGATGTTTCTCTTTCTCTCTCTCTCTCTCAAATCAGTAAATGCAGGTGAGGATTAAAAAAAAATTTATATTTTCTAATGAGTTCTAGTTTGCCAATTAATAAGAGCAGCTTTCATTTGCAAACTGGTACATACAAACTGCTCAGTGAAGAAAAAATTCCAAGTGTCATAAAATAAAATGAAATCAATTTTTATGTCTAGTATATTATCCAATTCAAATGCAATTAGTTTTAAAACTACACCCTGAATTGGTCTTGCTGCTTTAAAAATTCAAATTTTTGTGCCATTTAATTTTAAGTAACCTTTGTTAATTTCACAAGATCACTGACTCATTCAGAGTATTTTTAAATCCATACATTTTTAAGCTCATATTTAACTTCTTAAAATACTCTCTGTGGTGTAAACTCCAAAAATAACTGTGATCCCATTTTTTACTTTAGTAAGTAGATCTGTTATTCCATATGTCACCAAACAGATGACAGAAATATAAGATGAATAAGATATAGCGCCTGACTGAAGGGGTTTACAATCAAGTGGCGGAAAATAGGAAAAAAATAAAAGCTCAGAAGACTCAATTAACAAATAATAAAAATTAAGACTTAATTTATTTAATAAGTATTTATTGGCTACAGAGTATTTGCCAATCACTGTTCTAAGTGCTAAAGAAATAGCAATGAACAACAAAAGCAACAGATAAAACAAACTAACAAAAAATACCAGTAAAAACTTCTGCCCTCACAGCTTACATTATCACCAAGGGAGAGAGAAAGAGAGAGACAGAGATGACAATAAAAAAGTAAAATATACCATATGTCAAATGTTGACAAATAGTAGAGGAAAACAAAACAGCAAAGTGGGCATGGAGTTTTGGTATGGTCAAGGAAAACATCAAAGCATCACATTTGAACCAAGACCCAAAATGGGCAGGGAGCCAGCAAGAGCGATGACCCCAAGGCAGCAGCATTTCAGGTTTGAAGAAAAGGGTGATGCGGTTGGAGTGGGATGAGCAAAAGGGGAGACTGGCAAGAGGCGAAGCCAGTGAAGGAACAGGGGTTCATAGCAAGGGGGTCCTTTTCGTGATGGTAACTGCATTAGTTATCTACTGCTGCTTAAAAACATTATCCCAACATTTAGCAGCTTAACACAACAAATCTGTATTATCTCCCAGAGATTCTGCAGGTCAGAAATCCAGGAGTTGCTTAGCTGGGTGCTCAGGTTGTCTCAAGAAGCTGCAGCCTGGTGTCTGAAGGGGCTACAACTGTCTGAAGCCCTGACTGAGAGGAAGGAGCCGCTGCAGGAGGGCTCACTCACGTGCCCTGGGAGCAATGCTGGCCGTTGTCAGGAAGCCCGGTTCTCACCACACCGACCTCTCTGTAGGGAGGCTTGAGTGTGCTCACAACAAGGCAGCTGTCTTGCCCACAGGGAGAGGGTGTGACCTGAGAGAGTGCGAAGCAGAAGCCACTGTGTCTTTGATGAGCAGCTCTCAGAAGTCACACACTGTCACCTGTACAATGTCCTGTTGGTTACATAGGTCAGTACTGTTCAGTGTGGGAGGAAACTACATAGGACACACATAACAGGAGACAAGAATTCTTGGGGGCCATATCTCAGGCTGCTACCTCAGTAAAGAATTCAGATTTATTCTGAATGAGATAGAAGTTTTCAGAAGATTCTGAGCATGGTGTTGATGTAGGTTAAGTTTTGGAAGGATTACTATCGTTCTTGGGTTGAGAACAGATGGTAGTGTGGTAATGATGGAACCACAGGTAGAGGTCAGGTAGGAAGCTCTTACAATAACACATGCAAAATAGCAGATTAGATGGTGACAGGGATTAAAGGGCCGGAAATAATAAGGTAGGGTCACATTTGGAATCTGGAGATGCTATGAAGACAAATCTTGCCGGATTTTCTGATGAATTTTACATGGAGTCAAAGATGAACCAAGATTTTTTAACCTGATCTACCAAAGATATATTTGGTGCAACAGAAATATTTATTGCTTGTTAAGAGATTACAGAGACAGGCTAACTACTCAGTCTAGGAGAATAAGACAAGTCCTCCAGGAAGAGATAACTATGAACTCGATAGATAAAAAGTAGGCCCTGTCTGGTGTAGCTCAGTGGATTGAGCGTGGGCCTGTGAATCAAAGGGTCACCGATTCAATTCCCAGTCAGAATTCATGCCTGGATTGCGGGTCAGGTCCCCAGGTGGGGACACATGAGGGACAACCACACAGTGATGTTTCTCTCCCTCTTTTTGTCCTTCCCTTCCCCCTCTCTCAGTAAATACATAAAATCTTAAAAAAAAACTTCTTTGAAAAAAAGTAGTCAAGCTAAGAGAAGAGAGAACTAAAGGCAGAAATAATGAAACAAAATAAAACAACAGAACAAACAAAAAACCCAAAACCGGCATGAATAATGGCAAAGAAGGGAAAAATATTAGGGTGTGCGTGCAAAGAAAGCAGCTCTGCACTACTGGGGTGTATATCACACGGCATTTGGTGGGACAACACTTTGATATGGAGTATATCTTTCGCATTTGTTCAGTTAATAAATCATCTATTTATTACACACTTACTCTGTGCCAGGCATTTTGCTACCTGCAAGGAATATAATCATAAACAAATATATATTGGCTTTGCTCTCATAGAGATTATAGGCTAATGTCAGAGAAAGGCTTTAAATAAACAATCAAAAACTAACATACAATTACAAATGTGATCACTGCTTCAAGTGCTGAAAGCATGGTGTCACTAAGATAAATAACAGGATCAAAGACACCGAGGAACTGTTGTCCCTGAGAAATTGATGCCTGGACTGAGATTTCAAAAAAGATTAGGAGATAGTTAAATGAAATATTGTGCGTGGTGCCAGGAAAAGCATTTGAAAATGAGAGAACAGCATATGCAAAGTTTTGTCATAGAGGAGAGTATGGCATATTTGTGGAAGAAAGAAGGTCCGGAGGATGAAAAGGTGGGCTAGAAGGATGAGGTAAAGGAGGTAATTAGGGCACTGAAGGCCATGCTAAGGGCTTAGCCTGTATTTTTAAGAGGTGTAGGAGGGCAAAGAAAGCATTTTGACCACGAGGGGCAGGTGGGGACCGTTGGGGGGAGACATGATGAGACTGACTTTTTTTTAAAAAAGAAACTGGTTGTACATGAAAAATGGGTTGGAAAAGGGCCGAAGACGCGGGAAGACTACTTAGAAGGCCCCATGAAGCTGGCAGTATTTCTCTGTAGGGTACTGGCAGGAGAGATGAGGTGATGAGAGGTAATAAAAAGCTACTTCAAAGGTTTAAAACGATAGGACAGGAGGGATCGATATTAGCAGTGGTGGCTCCAGAAGTTCTTTAAAAATATGTATATATTTTTTAAAAAGTTGAAAATATGAATGGAAAAGAACTTCTCTGGAAACGTTTTTGCCTAGCTAGAGCACCATTTGAAATTAGGTGGTGTGTTTATACAAATGTATGCTTTGGGAAAGGGATGAAGAACATTCCTGGGAAGTGAAATCACTTCGGAGGCTATCTTGGAGCCACCATCGGATCATTTCTGATTCTTATAGCTGGGTCAGTAGTGATGTCATACAGTAAGACAGGATACTCTGAAAAAGGTCCAGCCTGGGGAGTGTAGGAGACCATGAGTCGATTTGGTGTAGGAGAAAGTTCATCTAGCCCCCTTCAATCTTTTGTAAATACCTACTAATTAAATAAAGAGAATCTATAAAGTTTTAGAATATGATAAAGTAAACACACACAATATTTGATAAACCATCACTATATAACTCCATAATTCTAACAAATACACACTATTCACACTGAGAAAAAAGTTAATGGACCTACGCGTTAGGGCTGGGTTGTGTGCTGCATGTCTTGTCCCTATGTAAACCTGATGCAACTGATCTGCTTTCAGTAAAGCATGTGCTCCTTATATATCCAATAATAGTAATAGATTTATATTAATTCGCCCACAGTTTCCCTTAGCCATTGGAATTATATTTTATGCATCATTATTATTATAGTAATAGTATTTACCATTATTATAGATAACCTATGTCAGGCTCCTATTATGTCAGGCACTATACTAAATAATCTGCAAGCAGTCTGCCTCTTAATTCTTAAAATAACTCCAGGAGACTAGTAACAATGGTACTATTTAAGCATAAGGAAACCAAAGCTCAGAGTGGTGAAGTCATTTGCCCAAAGTTGCAAAGCAGATGCAGTATTCCAACCCAGGCATGGCGACGCCAAACGACAACTAACCATTATCATACACTAATCCATATGGAGCCATCTTTAAGGTTCAAAAGTTTTAACAAATCATATTTTTATCCAGATACAAAAATATAAAACAGTGTTTATTTTTTGTCTTGCTTTATTAAGGTACAAGAGAAATCATGCAAACAGGATCAGAGAGACTTGGGATATTGTAAAAAAAAAATTTCTCAATCAACTGAAAAACAAGCTTACATATCACTTTTGTGAGAAAATCCAAAAAGCTAAAGCTTAACCACAAGGGTAAAATGTAAAAAGTTAAAAACAGACATTTGTAATTATTCAAGCTGTCAGCTTTCAAAAATTTCACATTAAACTGGGTATTGTAAACTATACTGTGATGTCTAACAAGGAAAAAAGAAAAAAAAATGTGATGGCCAGGAAAAAAGTAAAGTAAATTTGAGTAGAGTCAGCAGAATGAGAGAAACTAAGATCAGAAAAAAAGGAGGAGGAGGAGTTTATCTAGCAGCTTTTAAGTTCAGGAAAGCCTGGGGAAAGTGGTCGTGGAAACATTATTAATAGTGACAAATTGACATCATTGATTATGAAATTAATGGAAGTAGGAAAAGCCTGTCTCTGCGCTTTTATCCACAGATTTCAAATGTTTTGAGAGTCCCATGGTCAGTTCCTTCCAGAGCCTGATAAATTGAACATAATAAAAGCTCAGATCAAGACCCTGTCAGCCAGCATTCTGGGATCATTATGTTTTCCCCGAATGATGACCCCTCTACCACGCTAGAAGCCTAAAGCCTGACAGCCACAAAATATTATGCTGCCTCTAATGATCCCAAGGATGATGCGACTCAGCTCCCAACCTACCTTCCCGGTGATTTCCTGTGCAAAGAGAAAGTTAGCTTGGCAATAAATAACCCATTTGCACATAGTCAGGGAGGACTACTTGACAACCAAATGAATAGAAACTATTTTGAAAATAGAGGAAAAATTACCCTTCACCGAGAAAAGACTGATAAATGAGACTCTTACACTGGTCTCAGTTAACCATTTAAAAAAGTGGGAACAGCCTGGATAGATCAGTCAGTGGAGAGACATAATCTCCAAACCATCTGTGGTGTCGGGCTCTGAAAAATCCATGGAGCACAGCGAAGAACAAGGTGAGGCAGGACGAGCAGGATTCCACAGAGAAGCTGTTCGTGGTAACTCTGATCACACCTCTACAGTGGGAGGACATGATTTCTCTTGGTTTTCCAATCCAGCATAAAACTACTTGTCTAAATAAATACAGTTCAAAGAGCATGATATATTTTTAGCCCAAATTAAAGCACGGTTACACATGATAAAAACCTCAGTGACACGTGAGGAAGGAAGCAGTGCAGAATTTGAAACTCAGGGTAATTCACTGTTGTTCCTCGTCAAACCCAGTCTTGACAGACAATCCTAAAACCACCCAGCCAGGA
Source organism: Trachops cirrhosus (assembly GCA_028533065.1). Taxonomy (NCBI): domain Eukaryota; kingdom Metazoa; phylum Chordata; class Mammalia; order Chiroptera; family Phyllostomidae; genus Trachops; species Trachops cirrhosus. The sequence continues at coordinate 109,203,964 of CM052544.1, forward strand.
GGAGTAAAGTGGTTGGGGAAACATTGGTTATGAGGGATTGTTTGGAGGAATGGAGATAATCCAGTTTAGAAATTAGGAAGTCTATGGCTAATAAGCTGGAACAATGAATATGTGACAATTAAAAGTTGGTTTAGTAGAAGTCCAATTCAACCCTCATGTTTGGAACAGGATAGGACTTTGTTATAGGATTTCTGCATATCAGCAGAGATTCTCAATGACTGAGCTCCATCTGTCCTCTGTTTATTGGACATTAAAACTGGCTCGGCTTGGTTGGAACTCTATGAATGTGCGCCTCAAACACAGGACTTTCTGACATGGAAGAGGAATACTCTACTCAACTGTACAGTGATAGCCACACACTCTATATGAAAATCTCCAAATGCTCTTAAAGAGAAGCAAAATATGAGTATGTAGTGAATTAAGGACATAATGACCCCAATAATAGCAAAGGATTTTATAATGAGGCAATGATGAATAATACAATTTTTAGTGAAGGTAAGGAGAAATATTGTCCTGAACAAAAAAATTCCAGGCAAAGAAAAATGAGGATTGTTTCAAATCTTCCCACTCTGCCCCATCCAGCATTTTTCAAACACACACACATACCTCCCAAAACTCATGATTCTAGATAACTGAAAAGCAAAAAGCTGAGCCTTCAGGCAAAGGGGATAAAGAGAAAATGTTAAAGCAAGAAAAACATCTGATTCTTATGCACTATTGATGAGAATATAAATTGAAGTAGACTTTCTGGAGGGCAATTTGGCAGTATTTATGAAAATTTAAAATGTGCTTACTCCTTGACCCCAAAATTCTACTTCTAGGATTCTAATCTAGGGAAATATTTGCAGGCGTGCATAAGGGCATGGCAAGTGCTCATCATCTATTGTTTATTAGCAGAAAAACCTGAATCAAACTACATGTCTCTCAATAGAGTAATAGTTAAATTATGATAAATCCCCCCAAATAAAATACTGTGAAAGATTTATGTGAATAAGGAAGAGCTGCATATTTTAATATTTGACTATGTCCAAAGCATGTTATTAACTAGAAAAGGTAAATGCAGAGAGATGTCACAATATGATTAAAATGATCTGTTTACATTTACATGTGTATTACATATATGTCAATCCATTTACAAAAGTGTTATTGAGGTTACCTCTGGAGAGAAAAGTGGGTTTCTAGCAGAGAGATTAAAAAGTTATGTATTTATTAAAGTTACATATTTATTAAATTCCTATATTATTAAATATTATTAAACAAATGCATACAGATTGAAAAGGGAAATATTTTTAAATTAAAAAAATAAATACTATTATTGAAAAAAGAGAACAGGGTCTACTGAGGACGGAGTGTGCCACACCCACACCCCAGCGGGGTGTAGCTCCTCTGTCACAGCCCAGAAGAGATTGCTTTGTGGGCTCTGTTCTCCAGGAGCCAGCCTGGCCAAGGCAAGTCATACGTCCATGCCCCTGTTTTCCTCCTCTTCTTCCCTCTTTCACTCTCTGCTCTCTGTTCTTCCAGGTAAAGCCAGAAACTTAAAAAATCAATTGAAATACCTTTCTCTACTAAAAACCCTTATTCACCCCAGCTGGGACAATTCAACCTTAAAAATCTCTCTCTACTCTCAATACACTTTCCTTATTTAGGAAAGCAGCAGAATGCGCCTGTCATGCGAGTGTCTCCGACCCGACTTTGTCTCCCTTCTCTCATTTCTCTACCCACCAGATGCTCTACTTTGCCTCTGGAGTTATCTTTCTAGGTCATGAATCCAGTCATCAGCTTTCTCGTTAACCTCAGGATAAATCCTTAACTTGTGAAGAGGTGTTTAAAACTGTTTATGGTCTGACTCATCCTGCCCACTTCTCTCCTCTCTTGTGGTTCTTGAGTGAGGACTTCATTCAGCAGTAATGCTAACACGTCCTCTTTGCTTTGACTCTGCCTCCTGTAGCTGCCATGTAGTCTCACGTCAATTGCTTAAGTTTCAGATAGTGCCTGCATGTTTTAGATAGCATAAAAAATAAAGAGAGGAAGAAAGTTTCACTTTCAAGGTTTAAAAATTTCCCAGGGAGTCCCATAAAATATTTCCACACCATCTCATTGGTCATCTGCTTTGTTCTCTTGCATATCCTTGGTATCTGGAACAGTGCCTGGCTCCTCGTCAGCCACTGTTGTGTACACAAAGAGGGAGGGTGAACATTGGGAGCCAACTAGCGATCTGTGCTATAGATTTTTATTCAGTCGATGTAGTCACATGGCAACACCTTGTGTAAGTAATACCACGAGTGCTTTGGTTTTGTTCTTAATCTTATCCATTGATTTTCATATGCAGATTTGAGAACACTGTTGAAAAGAATGAAAATTGCTGTTTCCCAATCAACACTATCGACATCTAGAAGAGTTGTTGATTCTCTCCCCCTGTTTGCCTTTTTCCCCTTCTAGAGAATCTTCTGGGTAGCAAAACCCAATGGGGTTGGAAATTAAAGTTGGGGATGGAGGTGGATCGCATTCAAAGCTCTTTAAAGGAATGTCATGAACTTGAAACAGCTCAGTAAGCATTTAACCAAGGAAATTATGATTCATAACTCTGATAACAAGCTCATGTATTTCTTCTTCTACCTTCTCTTATGCCAACTATCTTACTTAGTTGAAATAGGACTACCATTACTTGGAAAGCATGGTGATCTTATTTTGATTTTGATACATCTTTGAATTATTTTTTACTCATCAAACCCATAGTATTCTGGGTTTTTAGAGTTTGTGTGGAGAGTAAGGGTTAAAGAAAGAGCTCTCATCGTGGGGCCCATCTAGCCTGCTCTTTCACAGCGTGAGCTTTCTGTGTTGACTTGCATGGCTTCTTTGGAAAATGGAATTTTTCTCACCTTTAACATCCTAAAAACGGCAGAGAAAATGATCGATTGCACCTAAAATGTCACAAAAGTATATAGCAAAAAGATTCTTCCCTAAGTTTCTTAAGATTTGATTGTGAAAATCTCTTTTATAGATTATAGGGGAATATAGCATACTATTTTAGTCATTAATTCTTACCTATTAAATAGAGTTAAATTGTTTTGGTACCAGGAAGTTCCTGTCTTATGGAATAGTTATGAATTTCAGTCTACAAATTCGATGAAATACTTCTTTGGAGGGTCTGACACTCTCATATGAATTCCCGTTTCACTGGAAAAATAAAAACAGTTATTTGGGGGTTTCTGTTTTCCTTAGGCTTCTAAGTTTTGGGGCATGTGATAGGAAGAAGTCTCAAGCTTCTAGGATCTGGTTGGGCTGCCCTCCTGCCCCTCTAGAGTATGAAAACGTCTGAGAAGCTGTTCGAACGGCCCTATCCCCAGACCTACCTCCCCACCGCACCGCACCAAGCCCTTTCTGAGGACTTGGTGCTGCCTGGACTTCACTGGGCTCCCAAGTACAGGATTCCGCCCCCTCAGGTTCTCTATGTTCTGCCTCTCTGTATCTCTGCCCCAACTCTCTTCCATCCAAGGGCAGAAAAAATTCTTTTGTTTGCTTCAAAGGCATGAAGTAAGATCTTAATAGATTGACACATTTGAAAACCATAAGCTCTGAAAACTCTTCTCTTTTTTCACTCTCTGACATATTGCTTTCTTCCTTAAGGCAATGAGTTCAGTATCTGCTTAAAGGGCATAAAGTGAGAAAAAATGAGAAAAAAAAGTTTATATTTAAAAAAAATGCTATCCTACTTCAAGAGTAGATGGAGAAGTTTCAAAGAAAATATTTTTTCTGCATGATATAATCTGTAGAGTGCTTTTCAGCACTGGTTCTGCATCTAGCCATGGTTTACCCATGTTGTAACTCCTAAGAAATGGGCCTTATTGTTCTATTTCTTCCACCTACATTTACCTTCATTTGAACTTTGGGACCTACTGTAAGTGTTTAATAACTATTTGTGGAAATGCAATGTGAAACCAATTCCATATTCCAAAAAGCAAAGAAGGGAGGACATAAGTAACGCTGAAAAATCCAGATGTGATAACAGATGGATAAGTTGTGTCGAATTTATATTTAATTCTCAATTATTTAGTGAGTAACTATATTATTCAGTTGGGAATTCAAGTGATCAGGGGATGGTGCCATTTCCCTGTAATATCAGCTAGTCTGAAAAGACATAAACATCTACTAAGGCTTAGCAAAAATGAGTCACCATTTCCTAAATTGGTTCTGATCAGAGATGGCAGATGTGTAGCACAATAACAATTTCATAGTGAAACAAGTTTTGAGAAATGCTATATAGTGTGCCTCGGAAACTTAAAGTGCATATTAGCATATCTAAAGCCTCTGAGGAGTTCTGCAGAAAAGGAAGCTGTTTAACTTAACTTAGTATTTTTCAAACTTATTTGAGCATATGGTACACACATACACGCCTATACACACGTATACAATGGTATTCCTATTATCATCTAATGGAATAATAACATTGTTTTTTAGAGAAAAAGAACAACCTTTGGGTTTAATTTTAAGTTCATAGTTCTATTTTTTTCTTAACTGTTTCTTAGTAACTCCTATTTTACCACAGAACGAACTCTTATTCATTCTATTAGGACACTAATAATTACATATTTGATGGAGAAGTGCTTTGCAAACATAGGCTTAAATGCTTATCATTAAAATTTCATGTATATATTTATTTATCTAGGCTATTGTCTTTTCCTAGTCCTGCCTCCTGGTTTCTTTCTATGTATTTAGAACAAATATGCCTTTTAACCTTTTCCTTTTTCTTTCTTCCATTCTTTCTTTCCTCCTCCTCCTCCTTTTTTTGATACTGGCAAAGGAAATATCTTTATACTAAACTTTGAAGACTTTGCAATTTTCAAATGTTTTTTAGATATCTGAGCAGCTTTAGAAGAGACCACGAGAGACAGCCGTGGTTTAGTTTTTGAACTTATTACACACATATCAACCAAAAATGATCATGCGCTTTTCAGAACCCTGGTCGAAGAGGCCAGAAGGGAAAGACAAATCCATATAGCAGTGGGTCCCCTTTAATTACGGGCAGGTGCCTGAGTTTACCTTCGATACAGATGAACAGCCGATTCCTTCCCGGTTAGAGGAATTTTCCTCTTCTCAGCCTTCCACTTTGGCCTCTGAAGAAGTGAGTTCCTTCACACTTTCCTCCATCAAGTAAAGAGAGTTTATCTAATGGGAGAGAACCTTATATCCAATGAAACAAGTTTCAGGTGGGGGTAACTTTTTCCCAGGCACAGGAAGCGGGACTGGCTTTCTGTTTCCAGGACCACGGGTGTCTTGTATTTCCATTTTCCCTACGTAGAGCATCTCTCAAACTTTGACGGTACCAGAATCATTTGGAAAACTTGATAAAACAGATTGTTAGGCCTCCTTCCCAAGACTTCTGATTCACTAGTTTGGGGAAAGGGTCCAAGAATTTGCATTTCTAACAGGTTCCCAGGTAAGGTTGGTATTGTGGTTCTTTGAGAGCCACTGCGCTACCCAAAACACGAAGGGCCTTTTTTCATCAATGCCCAGGTCTCCTCCATCTCTGTTCCAGTATTGCCGCTTCTGGCTGGTCAGGCACATCAGGTATCTCTCATTTATTGTGCAGGTGACTTTAATTCAAGGGGAAGCTAAGAGCATCATCTCCTTTTAGGCCTAAGCCATTTTCCTTCTACATGGGATGAACAGTGAAGTTTGTTCTTTAGATGATAAAACCGATGTACAACAATCGGCTCTTTGTGACTGTTTTGCAATGGGTTAAATTCATAGGGAAGGTAGAGCAAGTGGTTAATTGTTCTCTAGATCTTCTCCCGGCCCCACTTTTCTCCCTTCTGTTTTTAAGCAACAGATTTTCTGTTGCCCAGCTTCTCAGAGATGCTACATGTTGTGATCTCTCTACACCTGTAGTTTTCTAAGAATTCTACCTTTTTCAAACAGAAAGACCTTTGTACAATGTAAGATATTCCAATGCCTGTCTTCCTGCAGAAAGCCTTTTTGCACATGGGGAAGTGGCAGGTGTTTTTACATCCAGACATAATTTATAGTTCACTGCCACCAATCCGTGACACCAGACTCCACATTTATCATAGACTCGAAGATAAGGAGATTTTTTTGACGACTCTCCTGGTCTCCAAGCAAAATAGTGTTATTTTTTTCTGTTATGTAAAAAATAGGAATGACTTTTAACAAATAAGTAAGAAAAAGCAAAACTTGTACTTTTTTTCTTTTCTTTAAATTGGACTATAATTCGCAGATAACGTTGTATTAGTTTTAGGTGTACAACATAAGAACTTGATATGTGCCTATATTACAAAATGGTTACCAGAATAAGTTTAGTTAATGTCCATCACCACACAGTTACAAAAAATTTTTTTTATGATGAAAATTTTTAAGTTCTCTTCGCTTAGGAACTTTCAAATATACATTATTGTTAACTACAGTCACCATGTCAGACATTGTATCCCTAAAACTTACTTACCTTATAACTGGTAGTGCCTTTTGAGTACCTCCACCATTACATAAGCCTATTTTATTTGCTGAAAAGTATGGAGTTTCACAAAGACTGCCCATGTAATGATTACTTCTGTTAAATAAGATAGTTATCATTTTTCATGTGGTAATTTTAACTGGAATTATATTAAAGACTTTGTTAACATCAAAATGGATGTGGCGAGTTTTTATATATACAGATGTCCATTGCATTATTTTGTATAGAAGTGAAAACGGAAATGTCTCCATTGTTACACACAAAGCACCCATTAAGTAGTTGCTGATAAGGTGAATTATGGCCCACAGTTGTGCTGGGGCGGTGGAGGGGGGCGGTGGCGGAAATTGGGAGAAGACTGAACAATGCTGTGCTAACAGGAGGAGTTTCTGTGCTCTCCATGTTTGTTGACCAAAATGACCTGGAGACTGTCTTCAAAGTCTGAGGCATTGTCCTGACCGCTTCACCTAACAGCATCTAAAAAGACACTTAAAGAGCATCGGTAGAATGTATGTATGGCTAGATATGTGCGTATATCCCACAAGGGTATTATTCATTTCACAGTTCCGAGCTATTTTTATTCTGTAGTTTTGGGCTATTTAGAAAAAGTCTAATGAATTCAGTCACACCCCTAAGCTACTTATCCTCTACACTTTACGTTAAATGTATGGATCCCTCCTCCAGGGATCCTCAAGGTATTGGACATTGATTATTGGGAATGAAAAACCCATAGCTACCACCATGGTTGTGGCCCCCCGAAGGTCCCAGGACAAATCATATAAATAACTGCAGTGTTAAAATGCCATGATGTGGTGGGAATTAGGAAAAAACATTCGAAATGACCATTTAGGGCATCAATAATGAAAAAAAAAGGCTATGAAACACTGCTGATACAGTAGCCCTCACCTCCACCTTATACACAGTTTTGCTTTCCTCAGTTTCAGTTACCCATGATTAACTGCACTCTGAAAGTATTACATGGAGAATTCCAGAAATAAACAATTTATAAGTTTTAAATTGTGCATCGTACTGAGGAGCATGATGAAATCTTGTGTTTTCCTGCTCTGTCCTGCCCTGGACTGAATCATCCCTTTGTCTAGTGTATTCATGCTGTATACGCTTCCTGAATAGCCAGGAGTTGAGAAAGTAAGTCACAGTCCACCATTATAGAGATTTCCTCCTTCCTGTTTCAGGCTCCGGAAGCTTCGTGCAATCTCGAATATTAAGGAGGTTCCCTTGCACTGCTCAGTGTCCAAGTCCATGTTATCTCTGGATGTTGGGCAGCTCCATTAAATAAGTAAATGAATGAATGAATGAATGAATAAATAAATAAATAAATAAGACTTGCCAGATTCCCCAACACTTCTCATCCATTCTGTCACCTATGTAGAAATTCTAACCAGCATTCACTACACTCCTGAGAGCCTGTCTGCCTGTGTTAATTTTAACATCAAATCTCCCAGGAAGGCAGGGTCCATGTCTGTTCTGTTTACGCTGCACCTGCAGCGCAGGGCCTGGGTGGACTTGTTGAATGTACAAAAGAATCCAAAAATGACCATTGTCTGGCATGAAGGAATTATAATCACAGTATCCTACTAAATTAGGTTGCACTTGACAAAGGAAAGTAATAACCCTCTGGATTATCTCACTATCATTTTTTCCCCACTCAGATTAGTTGATTTTAGCAGATTTGAAGTCCTAAAATCATTTAGTTTGATGTGAAATTGGAATCATCTAATTTCACACTTCATGCATTTGCTCTTAGTTAAAAATAATAACCTACTTCAGGTCCTGTTCTGAGTAATTTGTGTAAAATAACACTTTAGTATATATGATAGTTATAATTATTATGGTAATAATTAGTGCCTTGTCACTGGGTAGTACAGTCTCCCCCTTGTGCACAGGGTAAGGCCTTGGAGCCACATCTGGCCAATGATTTATGAGGGGAAGTGATGTGGGTCATTTCTAGGTGAGTGCACTGGCTGGAGACAACCTTTCCAAGCTCTTTCCCCTCTGGTGACTGCAAGGTGACTGGCAAAATTCCAGAGTGACTGCTGTGTCTACCTTGTTCCTTGTGTTGATGTGAAACAGAGCCCCCAGCTGATCAGAGATGAGCACATAGTGTTAGCAAAAAATAATCCCCTGTTGCTTTATGCAATTCACATGTGTGGGGTTTTCCTGTAGCACGTTCCAGATCAGCATGACAGATCAAACTAGCATCTCCCTTTATAGATAAGCGAAGTAGGGTAGAGAGTGGGCAACTGAACTCTTTCCATCACACCACCGGCGTGGCGTAACTCTGTGGGACCCCAATCAGGCAATCTGCCTGCAGAAGCCGCCCGCAGAACCTGCCCTCCGCCCTCTGCTTCACTGCTCTCCATTAACATCAGCCATCTTCCGGCTGTGACACTTTTTTCTCACGCACCCAGAAACACACAGCTGCACACATTCAAAAGGAGAAGTGGCTAATAATATAAAGAACCTGTTTAATAGGGCCAAACCTCAGAGAACCATTTTTCTCTCCTGATTGAGTACTCTGTCATTTTAATGGGACAATCATAGTTTCACAAATCATTTAGTTAGGACAATTTCTGGGATAATTACCTTGTCAGTTAAATTTAAAAATATTGAAATTAAGGTTGAGGTTTGAAAATTATTCACAGCTTTTGCTCTCTCCTTGTTTTATGAAACCACCAATAATGTCCAGAAATACATGAATAGTCTGATACTATAAACCTGAGATCAAATGAAGTGTAATCAGTTTTTCACAGGGGTTAAAAAGGCCTGTGAAGAAAAGCATGTTTCAGCTGACTACAGAGGCAGGGGCTTATTATTCTAATATAAAGTGGCTTCAGTATATTTGTCAAAGTAAATTATTTGAGAAATTAGTAAAAATGATGTTTTTTTAAAATGACCCCCTTTTGATGCTTATAACATTAATATACATAAATATAAAGTGCTTATCATTAATTACTGAGCTTTTTACCATAGAAACAAAGGTCAAGAAAGGAAATAAAGCTGCTGGCGTTGTTTTCTGTGTGGTCGACCACATAGTAAGAAACTCCTTTCAGGAAGACTTGAGCTGCACAGCCCTATAGAATGACACCAACCATGTACGGTTACTTAATTTTAATAAAATAAAATGAAATAATCAGTTGCTCACTCATACTGGCCACATTTCAAGTGCAGCTCTCTTGTAAGGAGGCAAACTGTCCCTACGATGTGAGTGAAAAGGCAGGCATGTACCCGGCAGCCCAGAGGAGGGGGGTTTTCAGCCCTCTGTTCAGGGAAGTTATGGGAGAGATCATTTCCGGTGTGAGTCTTGACAGGTCAGTCATGAAGAAGGTAGGCAAACACATGTGGGAAGAGCCCTGCAACCAGAGGTAACATTATAAGTCATGATACAGGCTTGAGAAGTCCTTGATGTGTTCGTGACAGGAGAACTGGTGTAGTTTTATCAGGGAGTAATACGGGATGAGCCATCGAGATCAATGAGCGCCATACATGGAAGACTCTGCAACATTAAACACCTTGTGTTTTATTCTGTAAACTGAGCAGGAAGCAGGTCTTAATGTCGGTGAATGATGAGGTCAGTGCTGCCTTTTATGGAGTTTACCTGGCAGCTGTGTGAAAGCTATGTTCAGGCAGAAGACCGTGGATAGCCATGACCCAGAAGAGACTGATGACTTAAACTGAGGCAGAGAAGCAGAGCATAGGTGACAGATAAGAAAACTGCTCAGCAGGTAAAAAAGGAAAAAAAGGGGAATGAACAAAAGGGAGATAGCTAGGATGGGTCCCAGGTTGTTATCATGATGGTATGATCTACTCACGTAGTACATGATAGGAGAATATGTATAGCTATCACAAGACAGGTGATCAATAAATGTTTTTTCAACACAACCGAATACATTTTGAAAGAAAAGAGTAAGAAATTATTAAGTTAAAAAATTGAATGGTGAATTTTCCCAACTGAATAAAAGTGGAAGGTTGTCGAGAATGCGTACTTAAGCCCACAAGTTGCTACCCACCTTCAGATTGCAGAGCAACTTCAGGAGGACTTCTGTTTAAAAAAGGATCCTTATTGACTTTAAAAGAGAAGTTGGCAGGGGCACATTAGAGAACTTTTATGGATTGTGATGTAGCTAACCTGTTATGCCCGCAAATGAGTAAGTCAAGAACAAACTTGGATTTGGCAGTTTCTTATGTGCGCATTTTAGTGATATTGTCCCGAACATTCCAGTTCTTGCCTAAATACACCCAGTCCTTGACCCTTCCTGAAGAAATCAGCAAGTATTTATTCAGTGACCATTATGTTTAAAAGAATTTCCACAGATATTAAATTGAAAAAAGGAAAGCGATTCTAAAGACTTTTTATCCCCCCAAATTTCCCAAATATTACTTTCTTTCTATTTTTTGTTAAAATCTCTTCCCCCAGTGGACATTTTCAGAGCCATTAATAAATGATTCCATTTAATCAAAAATATTTATTGAACGCCCATAATTACTTGAATGTAATCGTAGGAACAAAGAACAAAGAAGAAAATTGTGCTCTGTCTTTTCTGATCTTATGCAACAAAATATTCAAATGTATTTTTACCTCCACTTCCCTTCCCTGCCCTCTTCTGGTAGATATAAACATGTATTCTGAAATAGACCAAAGGCAGGTCGTTGGAGAAGAAATTGCCTGTAATTAGCATCTGTACCATCAGTCCCTTAAAATAATGGTTAGAATAGCAGAGATAAGTATAAATAGTAGTGGTTGGGAGAATTATTTTGTTGTAATTTCCTAAGAGAAATATCAAGACATCCTCTGGCACAAAGGGGAATTTTTGGTACACTCCTTGATGCTTTGAAAAAGAAGGAAGTTACAGTGATTCATAAAATATTGAGCAAGAACAGAAAAGTCTGACTTGAATTTTAGAGTCTTCTGTGACAATTTTATGAGACATCACTCACTTCAAAACATAAAAAAAATCTATTTGTTTCCCCATAAATTTACTTTCAATATCTTAGTTTTAATCTTTGTATTTTTTTCATATGAGATTTCTTATAACTGATCATAAACCTATAAGTAGGAATCTTTCTTGAACAAATTTGTATTTAAATTGTAGTGAATTTGATTTCAATTATAAGTCTGGAAAAGAAAATACATTGTTTTCTGTAAAAAAGGTACATTCATGTTGTTTTATATAACTGTAGTTCATAGCACAACTCATAGGGAGATGTAACTTTCATTTTCACAAAGTACATACTATGGAAAGATGCAAATATTTTAATTTTAAAACATTCTTCTATATTATTGTTAGGAATAACTAAATTTGGAAAAGGACAAAAATAACTAGTTGATCCTCTAAGCTCATACTAAGAATGATCTGAAAGGATTATTATCTTAAGGTTTATTATCATTATATTCCAGAAGATATAACTATTCATTATTATTTTATGTCTCTATAAAGTTACCTTATAGAAAATTGATCAGTCTCAATGACTTTTTGTCCAAAGGAGATGCAAATGGTTTCTATCCAGTAATGAAGATAACCCAAGAGATGATGACCATTATTGCCAAGCAGGACATGAGCCATGCTGTATTTAATTTAGCAATCTTACTTCATCATTTTTTTCAGTCTTTCAGATCCTGTTTTGAACCAGCTTTGTCATACTGTTGGTTCTCTCTTGAATAAATTCATTAAAACTTTTGCATATGCTCACTGTCTTTGTGAGGATTATATTTTTTGTTTGTAACATTTTGAAAGAGGTTTTGAAAATCTAAAAATAAATATGGATTTAGTTACTTTATTGACCACCAAACCCAATGGGACAGAACACCATACATCAGGAACCCCTTTTTAGAAAGTTTGTGGGGAAGGCTAAGTTGATTTAGTCATCATGGGAAAGAGAAAATTAACAGGTGCGGAGTTCAATTCTTTGCATGAGAGAATCTGTGTAGAAGCCCTAAGGAGCCAGCCAGCCTTGGCTTTTTAGCTTACAGGAAGACTGTGCAGATTGCACTGGTTGTCTGCTTTTATAAACTCTGCATGTTTGGTAAGTGGTAAATGGCAGATTATGTGTAAACTGACTTGCTTAAATGCAGTGTATTACTGTGTATTTATTTATATCAATAAACATGACTTTAGGGGAAAATACAGTTTTAAAAAAGGAAAATAAAAATTTCTTTGGTGGCCAATTAGATTCTAAATATTCAACAGTAGCATCTCAAGTTTTTGAAATTATGGGAACTGTTTATAAAAGTTTTCTGAGGTTTTCGTACAAATTGCTCCCTAAATAGAAGTCAGCATGTCAAAACAACTTTTAAGGTTATGATTTAGTTTTAGTTGTTATCTCTCATGTCTTCTTTTCAGGCCATAAAAAAAAAGTTAAACACAATGCAAAGTATTCATCCTTTTAAAATGTTGATTTATATTTCCTTGGTTCGTGTTAAAATGACTATGACAATGGCATGTGCCAACAAACAGTGCTCTTTTTCTCTGGGTGTCTGTGCCTTTAAGAAATACTAAAAATCTATTTCTACACAAAAGAACATTCTACAACTGAGTTAACCATCAATAGAGCTGCATATGGGCGTTTGTCTTGAAGAGAACAATTCTTGTTAATTACACAACATTTTAGAGTTTGGTTTTGAAGTTAAAGTGGTTGAGGGCAGGAAGGTTAAAAGGAGGAAGTTTTAGTGGCTTCAGTACTTGAGTGCTCCCAGTCTGGGAAAGAGACATTCTGGAATGTGCCTTGTTAAAATGATGTGTCCGTCTTTAAACTTAACTAATTGAAATGAAAATATGTCTACTAAGAGTATGTTAAGGTGTTAAGTCTTTGATCTGAGTCAAAGAAAATGCTCCTGGAAGTTTTGTTTGTACCAAACTTTAGTTTCCTGAAATAAAGTTTCAAGTAGCAAAGAAAACTGTGGATCATCAAGAATCCCATGTCTTGTACGAAGGACCCATGGACAAAGCCAAAGGGCGGAGGATTGAGGGTGGCAGGTGGGGGTGGGTGGGGAGGGGGAAAGTGGTGGCGGGAAAGTGGAGACAACTGCACTTGAACAATTAAAAAATTAAAATTAAAATTAAAAAAATTAAAATTAAAAAATTAAAAAAGGTAAAATATTTTTTACCTCTTTATACCATAAAAAAGAAATTACTAGAATTAAAAGAAAAGAATCCCGTGTCTTCAAAAACAAATGGCAATCTATTTCCTTTCGGACAGTGAGATGCCAGTCAGGTAATAGTATTTGAAAGGCATCGAGTGAGAAAGTTTTCCCCATTCTTCTGCTGTGGACAACCACAACCCGAGACATCCAGGAAAGCTTAACGGCAGGCTTTAAGTATGAGACTGTCCAGGAAATCAGGACAAACTGGCACCAATTCAGAAAAAGTTTTTCCACTGCATTTCAGAATACTGAAGCCCTAATTGCCATCATCTGTCAGTAATGTAAGTGTACTTGGCAATGCACTTCAATTGTGTTTTTCAATGACGGTACACAATTGTCATTGCCAGTGAGGCGACTTGCATGTGTGTGATTGCTGGATTCCAGAGCAAGACAGCTGCTGCTGGCCAAAACAAAACAAAGTCCAAAAAATTATAATCAAATAAATAAATAAATACATAGGAAAAAGAAACAAAACCTCATTGATATCATTGGCTAGTTGCTGGAATACAAGTTAAAGAACAATACATTGTAGGAAAAGCTAAACAAATTTCATTCTCTAAAGCATCTGTGGGTCACTGAAGTTTACTTCATTTTGGATTTCAAGTCTTTATTTTTATTTTATTTTATATCTAAGGCAAGCTATCCTTTCTAAGTGCTTTCTTAGAAGTTACCCCTAATAGATAAGAAGTTACTTAGAAGTTGCACTATTAACAAATAACCAGAGCCTTTCCCATGAACAATTATCTCATTTTTAAATGTCAAAGTGGAAATACCAGGTAAGTTTCTCCTAATATTTTAATACAACTTTATCAAGATAATGGAAAGAATTTTTTGTTAAGGGTGCTAAAATGAATAACAAAATGAAAGGCAACAACTAAAGGTTCAGAAACTATTCTGAAAAGAGAAAATTTTTATAACTAAGCAATCTTATAACTTAACTGTACTTTTGTGGATAAATCAAGTTTGCCCCAAATTTTAACTCGTTTGTCTTTTACTGCTCTTGCATGGTTCTGAGTCCAGAATCAATACTCAACAAACTTAAATTTATTCACTGAAAAAACCAACCCCAAGGAAACCTTGGTAAAATCCTGCATTTTACTGGGTGTATCTCCAGGAATTTGTAAGATCCTATTGAGGGAAACGAAGAACGCTGTTCTTTCTGCAGTGTCCCTTATTAGCGTGACAATGTGCATGCTGTGGTTTGAACAATATTTCTTAAAATTTAGGAAAATAAGAAATAATATTTTTGAGCCGACTGAACAGAATGAATATGTTGGCGCAGATTTTTACAAAAGCAGTTTTTAAAGGGAGATTCCAATACCAGCTTCAGTCAAGTGAGTTCTCTGACTTTATCCTGATACGCAAATGGCATTGGGATATGTTTCCCACAGTGTGCCTTGGAGTTCTAAATGGAGTGATAAGCAAAACAGTAGTGCCTCAAAAAAAAATTTCAAGAAAATAGTTTTTGGCGACTCAGCTATCACATCCACACATGTGCCAACATCTATGTCTACAGTCTGCTTTGCCAGCTATGACTATGAGTGTGAACTATTCATTTCTTTTTTTAAAGTCACCCTCTCCACTTGGGCCTAAGATCTTATTTCTTCTCACCTACCCACCCATTAAAGAGCATCACCACAGCTATTTTCTCCTCTCTCTTGTAAGATGGATGAGTAAGGCCTTCCCTACTGAACCATCCTCTGTAGCAAAGGAACATGTTATTTCTCCCATTCTAAAACAAAACAGAACAAAAACAGGCTCCGTTGACTCAACATCTTGTGCCAGTTATCAACCCTTTATTCTGATCTCCTTTAGAGCAAAGTTCCTCAGATGGTTTCTGTTCTTAGTTCTCCAAGCCTCTCGTCCTAGTCTCTCTTTAATTTATTTCAACAATCTTCCTCACCCGTCTCACCAATCAAACTGCTCTTGTCAAGGCACTGTCGACCGGGGCTCTGATGTCACCATCCTGAAATTCTTAATTTTTGGACAAGGGGGCCTGCATATTCAATTTGCTCTGGGCCCCACAAATGATATAGCCCACTCTGTGGGTGACCTTCATTTATTAAAGCTAATGATCGATCTTCTATTTATCCTGCTTGACCTATCAGCAGCATGTTCTAAATCAATCACTCCCTCCTCATTTATTTTCCCTTGTTTTCATGATGGCTTACTCTCTGGGATTTCCTTCTATCTCAGAGGCTCCCCATCCTTGGTTTCTGTTGCTTGTGTCTCTTCATTTCCATGACTTCAGATATTGGGCGTATTCCCTTCCCTAATTCCACACTCCCTCAATTATCTCAGCCACTACCATGACTTTAAATTCTGTCTGTATGCCAACGCTATCTAACTTCCAACTCCAAACTGAGATCTAAGAGTCGACTTGACCTTTTTATTTGGATCTTAAAGGTAGCTTGTCCAAAATTTAACTCCGCTGCTTTCCCACTCCAACTATGATCTGTTTGATCTATTCTTCCAGTTGCTCAGACCGAAAGTTTTGGAATAATTCTCGACTCTTCTCTTTCTCTATCACCCTACATCCAGGCCTTGTTTGCTGTATTTTCAAAATGGTCTCTGGAATTTTAACTGCTTCTTTACTCCCTTCATCTCTTGTAGAGATTAGTAAATTAGCTTCCAACCTTGTCTCCTTGCTTCTCCCCTTTATTTTTACCTCCTGTGATTTATTTCAAACAGAGGAGAATGGTTCCATTAAAACATAAATCAAGTAACAGTTCTCTGCTCAAAACACTGCAATATTTCCCCACTTCAGAGAGAGTAAGACACCATCCTCAAGAGGGTCTACAATGTCCTAACTGATCTGATTTCCTCCCACCTCCATTTTGGTGTCTGAGTGAATGTCTAAATACTCTCTCCCGAAGCCACATTGGCCTCCTCGGTTTCATGAACTTACCACGTAATTCTTCCACCTCAGGGCCTTTGCACCAGCTGTTTTCTCTGCCACTCCCTCCTTTAAGTCTTGGCTTAAATGAAGACTCTACTGAATATGACATCCATCCACCCTCCTTTTTCTCTAAAGAGTTTTTCATCTTCCAACATGAAATGTTACTCACGTACTTATCTTATATGGATGTTTATTGTCTTTCTCCCTTCTGCACAAACAGGAGTTTGAGCCTGCTTTCTCTAACTGAGATAGTCCAAATGCCTGCAATAGTGCCTGGTACATAGTAAAGGCCCCATGAACTGATATATCAATTGATATTTATTGAATAAATACTCAATGCCTGGGCTTGTACTGTGTGTCATCCCCAAGAACAAATGCATAGCAATAATAATTTCACTAGAGAAAATCATCATCAAGGCAATTAAGAAATAAAATTATAGAAACCAACCCTCATGATCATACCAAGTTGAGCTTTGTATGGTATGTTAATTCCTTGGGGAACAATACATGCTATGTGGAAGAAAGTGCCGCTGGTTGCACATTAAAAAATCGACTAATGTGTGAACATGATGGGGGGAGACACTGGTTTCACATAAGAAAGTGATGGTGCATATTCTGAGAATAAGTCTGTGATGTATTTGTAGGTCTTCTGTTCATAAATATTCCTGGGAAATTGCTTATAGTTTAATGCTGATGCAGATTTAACTTGGAAATTTATCTTCTATTTATGGAAATAATTAAAATTTTTCTATTATATTTTCTCTCTAATAGCCCTTGCGATCGAAGTCTCTATTGCTAAAGAGAAAATTTAGCAGTGGTTCATCATTCATTGTTGTTATTGAGCTGAAAGTTGAAAGAACGGGTTGTTACCCAGTAAGATATATTCTATATAAATACTGCAACGTTAATGAAAGGTGACCTTCAGATTATTGACATCCTGAGTATATTAAAGAGTATTATAAAACTAGCAAAATATTTTATTATAAAATTACTTATTTCTATCTTTAGAAGTTCTTTACCGGTTAAAAACCATCCACTACAACATGAAAAGCCCCTCCTTTCCCATTTACTGGTATGGTTTACTTTTCTACCTGTTAGTTTCACTCTAAAATATGACATGGAGAGGGATATGAGGACATCTTGGACAGGACTGAACATCTAACTTTTGCAACTTTTAATTGTTTTCAGTAGTTTTTTTGTTCATACCAGCATGGTAAGAGAAGAAAAGTTGTACTTGGGGTTTCAAAGAGGGAGAGCAACAGGACAAAGTAATTAGAACTGCGTTCAAAAAACTGGACTTATTTCTCCTCTGTGCAAATGTTTTTCGTCTGAAGCAGATTTGGCTCTGAAAGAATCAGGCAGGTGCTGCCGCCACAGTGCTTTCGGACTCTCTGGCAGAGCTGGAGACGCCTGGGATCCCAGACAAAACCCAGAGGAACCGCAGCTAACCTCAGCCCTTCGCCCAGTTTCCTCCCTGCAGTTACCAGAGTTCGCCATTGTTCAAGCTCCTGGGGTCACACTCTGCCAATCTACGGGTGAAGTTTACTCCGAACAAGTGTTTGGTTTGGCTTGCAGTATTTCTTTTAAAGGCAGACACTGACATTAAAAATTAGATTCTATGTAACATTCCCTTTGTCCAGTTCTTCTCGAAAACTGAAGATCTGGGAACACGCGTCAGCTTGGCAACGTTCCGAGGGCCAAGGGAAGGCTAGCTTTAGACAGACCTCCAGCTCCCGAAGTCCCCGCCCAGCGGGCTTCCCCCCACCCCCGCAGGCCACTGCCCCGCTCCTTCCTGCAACAGAGTTGCCTAGTGCTGCTCTACCCTCCGTCCGAGATGGGACACCCAACGGTGCTGGAGGCTGGCAATCCTGATCCCGCACTTCTCTCCCCTCCGACGGCAGTTAATAGCTGATGACCTCTCTCTCCCTACACGGCATTCTGATGGTCCTGGGTGAGAACAAACTATATTCACCTTTATCTGGAAAGTGGTCCCTGATACAAGAATCACAGATTCTATGTAAGACAAAAAGTCCCACATTGTTACCAGGCTCTCCTCTACAGAATGTTGCCTCCAGCTTCTAAACAAGCGTGTTACCATGACGAAAGCCCTTCAAAGCCTCCACTCTGCTGTTTCCAAAACAAGGGAGCAGAGAGCTAGACAGAAATAAAGACAGGATTTGTTAATTTACGTTTACAAAAAATGAGAAGCGAAGATGGTGCGAGGGTAGATACTAATTAATTTGAAATTTTACAAACAAGTATTTTAAAGCAATGAGTCATTTATGTATGTTATGTCCTGTGCTTTTTGTGTTTTTCCTGTTGGTTAAAAACACTTGGGTTTGTCTTCTCAGGTCCTTTCCTACATGGATTTCTACTGCCTCTTCCTTCTTTCCAAAATCATCCTTCAGGAAACGCCGTTGTTTAATTTCATTGTAACCAAACACACAAGGCATGCGATATATTAATATAAACATCTTGAAAGGACTTATCAGGATCTTCATATCATATACACATGGGCTATTGAATGGTATCAAGGTTAAACTTCAATACCTGCAGCTTTTACATATTGTAACAATCATCGCCCAATACTCAACACTCAATACTGGATACTCAATAAGTGTTTTTGAAATAAACACAATTTTTATTGTTGATCTTCCTAAAGAAACTAATATATTTTTTTACATAAAATCTATCAATAAGAGATTGAATTGGTTAAAAAATTAGCAAAGCAAAACAAAACAAATTGAGAGAATCCAGGCTTTTCAACCTTAGTCATATTTTTTTAAATGGTGATTTGATTTCACCATCTCAATTCACCAGAGCCTGTCTATATGTTACAATGGTGTGAACTTCCTTCTGCCACACAGATGAAAGTGAATCCACATAAACCATACCAACACCATCGTGTGTAACTGGTGGTAAAACTTTATTATTCAAGTTTAGATGTAACAGACATCTTTGCTGCCTGAAGATTGTTTGCATAAGAAATACACCAAGAACATGTTTGTGAGTAGAAATGAACATGCACTATGAAAACAAAATTAAATAAAACAAAAAAAAATTCCATGTGTTGTAAGAACAGAACTATTATAGCCAACATTCTAATATTCAAATCAGGACTACAAATTGAACTTTTTCTTAGCAACATGAAATCATTCCATATGAAAGACATTTCCTGCTGGTGAATATTGCTGTAAAGTTAATTTTACATTGGCATTTTGAGATGTTTCCCACTCCCATCCCACCCCCCAAATGATCCACATTGTCAAACTGTCCACCCTAAGCAATTTGGCATTGATTGTGATATCTGCCTTATTGGTAGCCATTAAAAAACTATGGTTTTATCAGCCTTGTGAGAGTTTGCGTCTTCATAGCCAACACTATAGGCTGTCTAGATACCGTATTTACAGCTCATCCCTAACACAAATGACCCCAACCGTTCCTGGCCCTCGGGAACTGAGAGTTTAAATAAGCCCCTTGGCCATATAATAATACTTGGCACTGCCACGGTGCCTTTCAACCAAGGATCTCAAAGTGCTTTACAAACAAGTACTACATAACCATTATTATTATTATTAATATTATTATTATTAATATATATTTTTTCCATTTTACAGGTGAGGAACCTGAGGCACAAAAAGAAAAAGTGATTTGCTGCAGGTCATATAATGAAAAGACAACCAGGGGGAAAATCAGAATACAGTTTTGGGACTTAGGGATCTTGAGGGACCATTTTCTCTGATGAAGGATACACGTTATTTCCATGAAAAGGTACTTTGCTCTTCCCTGGTGCAGGACGGAGTGAAGCTTACAGCTCTACCTTTCCCTTCAAGAGAACACCACACGAGCGTACATTGTCCAGTTTTCCACGTGGGATTCAATGTTGAATTTCACATTTTCTTCATCCCTGACTTGACATGATTCTGCCCTAGCATCTTCCAGAGGTCCTAATTACTGCGAGTGATGGTGGGTGCTTTCTAAACAACTGCACCACTATCAGGAACACGTGAGTCCACTGTCTATGAAACAGTAATTGGGAAACCAAAAGGAAGTGCTCCTCAAAGAAGCTATGCCTTCTGCCCTTGGCCAAGTCTTTCTTTGGGAAAATACACAGCCCTTCAAAGTCTTGATGCATGCCTTTCTATTCTCCTCTCATGTACAGTTGCCTGCTGATAGAATCCCATCTAACAGTACCTACCTTTGGTTAGCATAGTTAAGATTGCTATTCAGGATGCATTTCAGTTCCTCCAGTTTTCTCCTGTGATCTAGGAGGGCAAGCTTTTAACTACTTGCTCACCAAAGATGTCTTGCGTTTTCTGCCATGGCCCTCAACCCAAAGACAGGAAGCTGTGAGCTCGTGTAAACTTTAGGCAAAAGGCTGGTGCACAGCCCAGAGGCTGAACACCAGCTTCTTTGCTCCATGCTTCCACCAATGAATGACAGACATCTCCCCTCCAGAGCTGCGTTAATGTTCACTAACTAAACGGGCAGGCAGTTCAGAGGTCTCAAAACAGGTCACCTTGTGATGTTTTGCAGCCACATAGCGGGAGGCTAATAATTATTTTAATAGCAGTATCGATAATCTTCAATTTCTTAAGAACAACGTATACCCTCAGGCATTTAAAAATATATATACATTTAATATTTTTGGAGCTGCATTTGCATTGGATCATAAGAGATTATGTGCACATGTGCAATTATAATGTGCTACCACAGGCTTCCACAAAGAGCTGTTAAAGATAATCACCTTTTTCTTCTTCTCATTAATATTATCTCAGAAAAGAATCCCCATGCTTGTTTTCTAAAATCTACCTTTACTAAAAAAGAACAGTTAAGAACAAAACGTCACTACCTTCAAAACTTATTTTTTGGAAAAGAACATCTCAATGTGTCATGTGGAAAGAAGGGCATATCCTCTCTCCCTCCTGCACTACAGAGTGAACGAGTGAATGTTTAGAGCTCCATCCTTTTCTCGTTGCTTAGAGTCGTGTAGTGTTTCACAATCCACAGCCTTGCGAGGTGGGCTGGCTCTCGGTGATTCTTCTATTCCCAACAGTGTCATGGATATACGGGTGAGAGATGGACGGAGAAAGAGTGAGAAAAGGGAGAATGAGACTATATGAGCTGGTCTTGGCCTCGAGTTTGATCCAAAGGTGATTCAGAACATACACAATTCCTTTTAAAGGGCTTAGAGTTTTTAAATGGCATATAGTTTTAGCTGGCATATAGTTTTCACCATAGGGGGAAGCCTTTTCCAAGAGGGGAAATTCCTAAATCATCTTGAAAGTCCTCAAAAAAAATTAAGTATCTAAATAGCTCATTTAAAAGTCATGATTTAAGACAAAATGACATCTTAAAACCAACTAAAGTAAAAATAATCATTTTTGTAATATATTTTGAAAGATGGAACAAAGGCTCTCATAAGCAAAAAAATAAGGGGTATTTTAGTGTCATATTTTCATCTTTTTAGAAAAGCCCAACCTCTTCTCCATCAAAATATGTATAACACCAAAAAAAAAAGAAAATAAAATAATGAATAATAAAGGAGTAAGATCTAGCATGGCAATGCTATCCAAGAATATCCTACTGAAAGTAGATTGACCATAAATATCCCAAGAACAGTGATACGTATTTTCCAATGCTAAACATTACTACCAGGTCTGTTTGAGGAAAAGAAAAAAACCCACGAAAATCAAAAGGCATACCTGCCAAAAGTGAACAACCTATTTGTGTCTGACATACTGAAGAAACTGCTGATGGAGTCGTTTCACCCCCAAAGTCATACCTGTAATATTGCCCACCTTAACCAAACTTCTGGTATTTTGCCGATTTAAGCAGTCCACATACAATGCTGCTTGAGGATTGCCAGAATGCACTTTGTTACCAGCCTTTTTACTAAGAAAACTAAATACTGTTATTGTTTGGGAAATCTCTCTCTTTTTTCAATCTTTACTTGCCACCTCTCAAGTCTGCCTGTACATTTGAGATGCATTCATTACATTCTTAAGAAAGATAAATTACATCACATCATTTGAGTGTCCAAGCTCCTCACTCCACCTCTTTATTTCAGTTTATATGAATGTTAGAGCTACGCAACAGGTGAGATCGGAATAGAGCCCTTTAAAAAAATGAAACTGAAGCAGAAGGCTTAGTCCTGATTTCTTTCTTTCTCTGTCTGTCTCTTTTTTTTTTTTTACATGAAAACAAAAATGCAGAATGGAAATGACAACACGACACCAGAAAGACATGTTTAAGTTCATTCACTACAACAGTCACGAACTGGTTGAACTCTACCTGCCGTTCACTTTTAAGAACCGGAGACCTGGCACTGTGAAAAAGAAACAAAACCCCAAACAAAACAAAACAATACAAAGCAACTGCAAATTAATGTAAAAAATGGAGTGCAAATGCGACTACAGAATGCAATAAAAACATCAGCGCTGCAGATTCCAGCAGCACTCATCAAAATAATTTCCGAAATGTTTCATCTGAAACATAGACAAAGCAATAAAAAGAGGATATATGTTTATCATTTTAAGCATAACAATGTGAGTTAAGAGCTTAAAAATTAAAAAAAAAAAGTACTTGGAATGAATAGTGCTACCCTTTTTTTCCTAAGTAGGCATAAAAATATTTTCAATTCCTTCTTGTTTTCCATACCATTGTATCAAGAACTTTCATTTGTTTCATGTTACCGTTTACAATTGTAATGCACACACACACATACACACACACAAAAAGATATCTACCGCAATAGAAATAGTTGCTTCATTACCTTGTTTGCTACATTTGCAAATGTAAACAGCTAGGCAGAGCCAGAACTGACTCTAATGCATGATGGAATATCTTTGTTGCATACGTACACTGTAGAAAATAATTATTCAATATGTCAGGCACCATTATTTGAAATGTAATACATTAATATTTACTAGAAAAATAAGTTTTTTTTCCTATTTGTTCTCCCAACTTCTTTAATGAAATAAGTTAATCTGACAGTGCATCCAGTAGCTTGTAATATCTTCTACATCTCCGTGGCAAAAAATAAACTACTGGTTGGGACAATATAATGCAAATTATTAAAGTCAGTCCTTGTACATACATCCTTGTAGCAAGCATTGAGGCTCGACTAACAGCACCTTTAACCAATTATTTAATGTTCAGTTATTTAGCCCTATTTCCCTGAGCAGTTATGCTGAGGAGCTTTCCCTTCATGGATAGTTTTACAAAGCCTTAAGTATTAAAAGTACTACGAAGACATACTTCTAGGAATCCTATTTAATGCTACTTAACTAAACCTGTATAAACCTAATGAAGGGACTGATTGGTACACACACCGCCAGTCTGTGGGAACGTAACCTTAGACGCTGCCTGACCACAAAGTTTGGAAATTATATTTAACCAAAAGAAAATAAATAAATACAGCAGGTTACCTGGTGGAGAAATACCATGTGTTCTGAACCAATTAGGTCCATGGTCTGCACTTTTGTATCCATCTAGTCTTGAACTGAGGGGATCCCTTTAGTTACAATGTGCCAAGTGAGATTAGTGACCAAGAGGAGGCTTCCAAAACAAATCCACACTGGGTCATCACAGACAAGAAAGAAATATCTGGCTAAGATAAAATTACTACATAAGCACTGAGGACACTGGTTTTAAAAATGCATATATATTTGGACAAAATGAACCTAAAATGCAAACAAAGGAACTACTTTCGAAAGGAGTATCCGAACATCTAAGGACAAAAGTAGCGGAGAGGGTGTGCGTGTGTATGTACAGGCAGGGCTGGCCCAAACCGCGGCGCCGCCGTGGGGTCACGCTTCTCGCTGCTCTCACCAAGCCCAGCCCCAGCTCGCATGTCTAGGTCTCACCCGGAAACTCGGTCAACGGGACGAGGCCGACGTAAGAGGGCGCCGTCTTCCTTTCACTGCCCTGGAGATTAGCGTTCTCCTCCTCTGCCTAGGATCTTACGATATTTCTGAATTTAGGCAACAATTTATGGGTTTTTGAACAAACGGGCCAATGGCCAGCCCAATACTGCTTTAGACTCATGGTATGTAAACCCTTTCAAATGCTAGACAGCTCTGATCTCTTTCTTTACAAACGTAAGAATTATAGTCTGGTGATACTTCTTATGGATGGTATCTACCATACACGTTCGCCAAGATGGTGTGACTTACTAGGTTCCAGAACGTGACTATTTACCATCTTCCATTTTTTTTTTCTCACTGACCATTTGTCTCACTTTTTAATCTCGGTAACCTACTCATCAAAAGAAAGAATAATAAGAGAAGGGAATTTCGTGTTGGATAAGGCAGGCTCTATGAAGTATTTTTTTTAATAGGTCTTCATAAGACATTACAAGCTATTGAATTCCCATCAAGAAAACCTATTTCTATTTAATTGTGCTAAGTGCTAAGGTTTTACTCTTTAGGTTTCCCATTTTTTTCCGCTTGTGCATTGTTCCTATGCAGGCCTCTCTGGATATGAGTTGTAAAGTCGTATTTGTCCGTGCAAAGATGCTGGCATATGCTGCACTGGAAAGGTCCACTGTCACCATGGCAACTCATATGCAAAGCATACATCACTTCATCCAGAAAGACAATGCCACAGTGCACACATTTTGTTGAAAGTTCATCTTGAGTACTTCTATCAACTTTCTCTGTTTTTACTACATTCAAGGGACCTTCATTTTTTACATTTGAGGGCGCCTTCGTTTTTTCCTTGGAGGCACCGTTTGCCGTTGGCCCAGGTCTGGAATGCTTGATCGCCAAATCTAGAGGAATGTCATTGTCTGATCCGACAGCTGAAAAATGAGGAGGCAGATTGAAGGTGGGATAAGGCACATAGTTTTGGCAAGGATTTGGTAGGCCAGGCACATGACTCAAGTAGTGCGGATTCCCAGGAACGGAGAGCTTATATTTACTCCAGAACCGCAGCCAATCAGCTTCACTCTGGAAGTCATTATGTACAAAGGGGAGTCCAAAAAGGGGGTACTGATACTTTTCAATAGGGCTGCCTGGTGGTGAATAATTTGGGTGCTTTGCAGGTCTCATGTACTTTTCGATGGGACTGCCTCTCTCAGAACTTCCTTTCCCTTCAGATACAGATGAACTATTTCCTGGGTCTCCAGTACTTTCCTGAGGACTTTTTATCTGAATGTGCAAAGGTTGCATCCTTTTGTGAATATCCAGAGGTTGGCTGACCAGGACTGGCTGCTGAGCAGAATGGCTTTTAGTCAATGACCCCTGGGCTTCGTATTTACTCAGGCTGGGGAGCGGAATTTCTCTCTGGTGACTTTCCGTTAAATGATCTTCTGACCTCCTCTCTAAGGGGCTGCCATTGACTTGCTCCTCACTGCCGCCCCTCTGCTGTTTGTTGAGCTGCTCAGCCTGAAGTGCCTCTGGGTTAAGGCGCTTTCTTGTTCTTCTCCTAATAATCTGCTCACCGTTGTTTTGTTTAATGATGTTTAAAGGCCTGGGAGTCTGCAGAGAATGCACACACAATACATAAAAGGAAAACATTAAAAATACATTAAAATGCATTAACAATTCCTCACAAATAGAAACCATGCTTCAGTTCAAAGCAAGGATAGGCTTTATGTTATAGATTTACTAAATCTCCTCCTTTTGCCCTGAGCAGGACCAGAGGAAGAAACCAAAGTGCCCTTGTGTTAGCCTAATTAAATCATGCCCATCTTTGCTGGGAGGACTGAACACTTTAATCTACTTAAAAACAGCTTTCCAAACTCCGTGGATTTTGGAATTGCATCACTTAGTGATAAAACCGTGTAGAAAGTTACTTGAAGAAATGTGATTTTTCTGAAATATTTCTCAACTTCTGAGTCACGCACTAAGATGTCAACATCATGAAGGGCGGGGGAGGGAGATGACGGGAGATAGGTTTTGGTAAAAACTGGAAAAATGAGGCTTTGCTACAGACTGAATTGTGTCTTCCCCAAAATTCACATGTTGAATCTCTAACCCCTAAGGTGACTGTGTCTGGAAAGACTATGGTCTTTGGGAGTGAAATAAGGTGGATTGAGGAGGCAGGGACAAGCCAGCCTCCTGCAAGCTCTCCCAGACCCCAACGACGCTGGCCCTCCGATCTGACTCCCTGCCTCCAGAACTGCAGGACTTGTATTTCTGTTGTTTAAGCCACTTGTCTATGGTATTTTGCTATGGCAGCCTGAGATGACTAATACATATATTCTTCTAAATAACTGCAAATGTGAACATAAAATATTAAGTATCAGAGCACAGAAAAATCACACTGACAGAATCATGAAGAAAGGCAGCAGGCTGGCAAAGCCATATCAGTGGGAGTTTTTTTTAACCCCTCACTTTTATTTCTCTCCCTTTAATAATATGTTATATTCAGTAGGGGAGCTGGCACTTGTTGACTGGTAAAGCTTTTGTTTTATGTTGAAAATCTACACTGATTTGCAGCCTTGGTTCAAATATTTCATCTGTCATTCTAGCTCTATATTTAAATTGAATGCTGATTTTTATCCAGCTTAACAACTTTATTGGCTTAAGCATTATATGCTTGGTACTTATATGTATATATGTTCAACAGGTGTTTACATTTTATGACTAAAATCCATAGATAAGACTATAATAAAAACTTATAGCAAGAGCTATAATTTTTATTCTTAAAATCAAAGGAATAAGCTGAATAAATGAATGCATATTTACAGATTAAAAATTTGGAGGAACCTTTAATAAGCTAAATTTGATTTTTCTGAAGGTTTACTGAAATCAGGAACTAACTGCCACATAAAATATGAATCTGTACAATGTGTGATTTGTGAATTATTCCTACAAAAATTGCAGCTTAATACAAGAGTACCTTTTATATATTAAACGAAACATAAATATCAATCCTTTATGGAATGCTTCTAGTGTTGTGAAGGCATTTTGAGGGAAAGAAAGATAACTCACTTGTTATCGACAATTCAAGTACTGGTTTAACAATTAAAAATAAGACATCCATTTGGATATGCCACGTTCATTTATTTTTGCTCAGAATATTCAGGTACATAAAGAGCTCAAATTTGTATTGCAAAAATATGCAGTGTTTAATCTATCTTATAAAGAACCCTGAAATTAGCAGTTATACCTTTTTAAAACTTTCATAACTTTGTGGCATGAAATGTGAGCATAACCTTTTTGTATTTAAATTCATGATTAAAAAAACAAAACTGAAAACATCTCGTTTCTGGAGAGATAAATGCTAAAATAATTGTGAAAAGAAGAGTTTAGTTTATATCACAGTTGTTAAATTATCATAAGCTGGAAGGCAGTAGCTTAATTAATTCCTAGCCTATGATTGGCCAGAGTTCAATTAAAATCATTAATGTCAGTACTCATTAAATGGAAACTTACTGCTGTGTTCAAATGGTGAAGGTTAAAACAAAGTAAGGTAGCGTGGTGGTGGGAAAAATATTTTTCCTAGCTATATGCTAATAACTAAGATTTTAACAGTTTAGAACTAATTAGTATTGTTGGCAGCATCCATTTTTTAAAGAGTGCTTCCAATGGTCCATTTATGAGGACATTTTGTCTAAAATTATATTCCCTGTAGCTGTAAGCTATTCATTGGCTGTGCTAAAAGCTAAGGTAAAATGCCAAACAAGATGAAAAAGGCATAGGGAAACAGACTTCTGTTTACTAAATAAGAGTATTCCTATTTTTAAAGGCAGCTCTTGTCAGAAGATAACTTCTCTAAACTGAAAGAAAAAAAAAATTCTCCAGGAAGGCAAAAGCAAGTACAGGTGGGAGAATTTGTAAGTCTAAGATTTATTATAGGGTTCTAACTAAGACTGGGGCAGACGTTACTGGAAGTACTCCAGTGAGCATGGAAAGAAGCCAGCTAGAGCTCTTAAAACACAGAAGCACCTCGCCCCTTCCTCTGCTCTGATGGGCGCTCCTCAGGCCCTTGGACACCGAGCCTAAACATGCATCGCTTGTGCAGCAGCGATTCGGCTCGCATTTTCAGGTCCTAGTTCAGAACCTCTTCTCAATGGGCCGACCTCCCCACCCGGAAGCAGCCAGACCACACTTGCAAATCAAAGGTAAACTGGAAAATAAATATTCTCTCCCTGCTCTGTAGTTTACACTGGACATGGGAGAGTCCTCTTTAAAAATGAAACAAAATAACTTATGCATTTTTGAACTTTTAAGAAGGTTGTCTTCTACCTACATTAAGTTCGCCAAATTCTGATAACCATTCAACTGTTATGTGAAATTCCCAGAAATCAATCATGTTCCTCTTTTATACCAAAAGGAGCATAATGCATCCCTAATGATCTCAAATGTATCTCCCCCTACCATCTAAGGCCATTTCACCATAAATCACACATGCACTCAAAGCGACTGCATTAAACTGCAGGGGCAGGCACTGCAAGCCCGGAACGGTCCCCCGCACGCCGCAGACCAGGCTGCTTTACAAAGCTTTCCCTGACGCAGTCTAACAAGTCCTTACCGAGTGAAGCTTCTGGTAGAGGCCACACGCGTTGCATACATATCCGCCATTTGCATTCTTTCGCCAGAGAGAGGTCTTTGTGGTCAAGCAATTGGCACAGAAAACACCCGAGCCTCTACGCCTCTGAAATGGTAAAAAAAAAATACAAGGTCAGAGGTGAGTCACGTGATCACTGGAGTTAGACCAAATCAACCCAGGAGTTTTGTCTTTAGACTAGCAACAATGACAGTATAAAACCACACTGCCCATAATGAGGTCAGGTTCAATTGTGTTTAATAGGCACCACTGATTTTCATTATAATTAACCCTACAGTGATGGATGAGGTGTGGGCAACACCAAAGGCTTTTCACAGAAACAGCTTTAACTTTTTGAACTTTGGGTTTTGTGCCATTAATGATGGCTCCTAGACGCTGAACCTTAAAATATACCTTTTAAAAGTGTCAAAACAAAAGTCAAAAGACAGCACATGGCAATATGTTTCATACACTTTGGAAAAGGGGGGCACATGCCACCTGAGCTTTAAAATCTGGTCAAGTTTGGAATAAATGCACCACGTAAACCATTTAAGATTATACCCGACTTGTGTCTTTTTCTATGTCATCCATGTACACGCTCTATTTCCCAAAGCTGAGAGAACCAGCAGAAACTTCAGGCAACGAGGAAGGAGTACAGTATCACTAATGAGAAGCCTTATGAGGTACCTGCTTAAGCCAGACAACATAGTCTCATCAAGGGCTACTGAGTGATTTTATTTGACTCAGACTTGGAAATCACAAGCATTTCCAAACACAAATTGATCTTAGTGGGTTGAATTTTGTAATCGCTAGATTCAAAAAATAATCTAAGAATATTTAAAAGTAGATAATTAGTACTGATTGTTCCATTGTTGGTATCAAGTAATGATTCCATTAAACTTCTGAGGGAAACAAAAGTCAGGCTGTCTTTGTAGGCGCAAATACTAACAGGCAGGAAATGGAACTCTCTTGCTGCAAAAAGAGACAGCCTGAATTACAATTCGGCTCTCCTTTCTCTAGGAAGCAGAGCCTTTAATGATAAAATATGCATGTTAGATAAGGAGAGGAAAAAAAAGTCTCTCTGCAACCCAATTTTATTATAAATTTAAAATTAAGAGCACTGTAAGTCAAAATTTCAGGGATTCATAAAATTTAGGCCATTTATTTAACTCGAGTCCATACTGTAGAGGAGTGGTATCTCTGCCAAGAAAATACAATGGTTATAATTGTACTCTGATACATTTCAAATGGAAAGCTTTCTGCAGACATAATTTTGGCTTCAAGACTGGAACACTTTCTTGGCATTGAAAGGGCATTTGATTCATCGGGTGTTTCACAATGTATCACTAAAAAGACCTGGTGAGCAGCCAGTTCCCTATAGGGTAATTTTTCCATCCAGATGCAAGTGCTATCAGAGGCCCTCGTCAGCTAAACTAATTATGATCTTGCAATTGCTGATGCCTGCTCACTCTAACATTCGACATCCTCCATTAATCATCAATACAAGGAAAATGAATGAAACGTAAAGAAATGAGGGCTGGTAAGCTGCACAGCCATAAAAATCTGAAATGAGAGCAATAATTTAACAAGATTGGGGAATGTTTTTAGTGAGCACAAAGTCGGGCTAACAATTGCCCTTTTCAACCAAGAACACGATTTCATTAGTGTAGCAGGTTGTGCTACTTTAGGTGATGTAATAAAAGCTAGATTTTTCTCGAAGATAATCTCTGGCTCCCCCCACCTCCACACCCTGCCCCCCACCCACCAAGAAGTTGGGACCAGGGATGCATTGCAAGTTTCTAAATCTCAGTAAGAGCAACGGCAGACATTGGGTGTCAGTCCACTAGTCCCTGCTGTAAAAGTAGAGACTGCTGCTTCCTGAAAATCAGTGAACGATTAGAGGTTGTGTTTATCAAACACTCTGGGGCCCCCTTTATCTGCAGTAAGCTGGGGAGCCTAGTTAGGTTATAATTGTGAAATTTCCCTGGGGCTATGCTGTCTTTTTCCTAGATCTAAATAACACGTTTGGCAAATAAACACCAACTTGATTCACATAAAGGCGATGTAGATGTCCATTTGGAAACTAACCCACAGAGGTGGCAGAGTCTCCAATTTGAATGTGTAACTAACCATTCACTCCAGCCTGCTTTTCTTTCCTTCTGCCCTGGGTGCTTGACACAGCTTGCCAAAGTGGGTGTGATCCTAGTTTCAGAGAGCATTTCAATCCTTGCCCAATTTTGTGCTTAATTCTCTTGCAAAGAAAATGTCCTTCATTAGTTAGAGGGAAAATCCTGAAATTACAGCTCTGGTTTCCACTGGCATAGGTTGCTTTAAGGAGCACTTAGGCACCAATAAAGGCTGGTATATTTTAGGTAAACCGTATCTTACTTTAAACATACCAGGAGTACTCTGGATTCACCTTCGCAGAGTCAGTGTGGCATGGAGGTTAATAATCAGATTTAGGAATCAGACTACTTGTATTCAAAACATGTTTCTGCCTTTTGCCGGGTGCAACTTTGGGCAAGTTAATATCTCAATGTTTAAATTTCTCCATCTTTACAGTGTGAGATGCTGGATCAACATGGGCTAATGGATGCAATTAAAACAGTGCCAGGGATGTAGTAAATGCTCAGTAAGTTAAGCCATTTGTCAAGGGGGTTCAACTGTATCTCTTTTGTAAGAGAAAAATATTATGTTAGTTTGGTTTTATCTTCTTAATGTACTTATTAAATTATTAAACATTTTAGATACGCTTAAAACATATAGTTGGATATTATCAAATGCATTTCATTTGTGTCAATCTTATCAAATACGAGAATGGAAAGTTGAGTCAGAGCGAAATATCTAGGTGTTCACACCTAGAATTCAATAGGGGTGTGCTTGTGTGGGGGTGGAGAGTGGGAGGTAGGTGAGAAATATTTCACCAATTAAGTTACCTCCCATCTAAACAAATGTATCACTTTGGTAGGCACTGCAAGTTGCAGAGAAGGTGGGAGATGTGAATAGTGTCCTCAGGCGAGACCACTGAATCACAGACCTGTGCCACATCTCTCTAAACCACGACGGGGACGAGAGCCCTGACCCGGCCACACTGTGTCGGATGCAACCTGGCTAAACACAGGACGGCAGTTCTTTTGAAGGTATCCACATCCTTAGCTCAGTCAAGTACAGAGAAGTAGTCTGTTGCCAGAGGAAGGCAGAATAGAAGCTTCCCCTGCCCCACTTTTTCAAAACAAGCTTGGCCTTGTTGAAGCACTAAAGACCTTATTTCAGTCACAGTTTATCATGCGTGACGGAGTTTTAAAATATTTCGTCATTCTCCTTCACACTATGCTTTGCAAAGGACAGAAATCATGTCTCCTTACTGTCATCAAATATTCTAAGTAATGAGTACCTAGGACAGTGCTGTTTTGGACAGCTAAACCTGAACAATGTTGGAGCTAACTTCTCCGGGTATTATTTTTATCATTAGCAGTCACTCCTGTTTTGGGGAAAAAAATAAGTTTTTTTTTTAAAAAGTAGCATTTTTAAATGGTTCTCCTCTGGATCGACAAATTTATCTCCACTTGGGCAGAGATGGCTAATGAGGGAGAAAATAAAATCAAGAGGAATTGAGCAAAAAAAAAAAAAAAAAAAAGAAAAGAAAAAGAAAGAAAAAAGACAACTCATGGATGCAGACAACAACTTGGGGAGGGTGGGGTGGGAGAGGAGGTGGGTGGAGGTGGCAGAGGATATGGGAGGGGGATTGATGGTAATGGAAAAAATATGATACAAAAAGAAAACAAAATCAAGAGAATTAATTTTCCAATACTACACCCCACACTTATTTTTGAGAAACAGCTGCAGCCAGGTACTTGCTAGGTCCTGAGGATACAAGGTCAGTGGAACGGGGCTCCCACCCACCTTTACAAACACCCTTATAGTCGCACACTGGTGATGGTTCTGTCTGTGCACACCCATGTTTAAATACGATCACGCTGGATCGTTTCCCTTTTCCTGCGAGCTGTTTTCAAGAGTTACTAGTATTTGGTAAATCCATTACCTCGTGTGGGAGGTGAACCACATCATACGGGTAGACACTCCTGGGAGAGGGGATGGTAGGAATGAGAAGCTATGGCGCACCTGGAAGGCACGCTTAGCACGGTTCTGATTCTTCCTCCCCTCCGAGGCGGAGGGACGCTGAGCTCTTACAGATGCCGAGCACCGGGCAGGCAGCATCCTCCGCCTCTGGCCTTCGCTACGTGTACCTTCTACTTGTAAGTGGGGGCACGAGCTGAGAGTGAAGGAAGGTCAGCTGAAAACCCAAGTCTATGGAAGTTACCTCAACTGAAAACTTCGACAGAAAATTCCGGAATCAACAATTTAAGGAACGGTTTCTTTTTTCTTTAAACTAAAAATTTTAATAGTTTGCCTAGTAACTTCTAGGTCACCTTTGTGTTGCCTCCATGGTATTTCTGCTGGCTGGTGATTTCCTGTGTGAAAAGAAAGGAGTGGGGCGGGGCGGGGGAGTGCAATTAATGGAAAAATATTCGGAGGCCAGCAAGTGATTGGCCTAGCAAGTGCTTTTCAGTGACATCACTGAGACTTCTTCAGATCACTTGTTTCCTTTCTATCTTTCAAATGTATTATAACCACAACACTGATTTTTACAACAGCAATTTAGGTGATGAACTTGGATGATCGTCCATGCCAGGATTTGAAATAGAAAATAATAGATGCATCCATCTTTTAACATAAATACACTTTAAATCGAACAGAATTCTTTTTCCCTGCTGTGGACTGCACCAAGAACTATAATCATGAAATAACTAGCTTAAAAAAAAGCCTTTAGGCGTCAGGTACACCGCTAACCACTGGACGGTATCACCATTGTGTTAGCTTTTTCTCAAAGATTCTGATTTAAGGTTTTCTTATCAGGGACTTAGATTAGTCATTCTTGTGTCACTCTCGGTTGGGCCTTGACACACGGTGCAGGTAATCCCAGACGTGACTTCAGCAGAAAAAGAAAAATTTTTAACGTTTTAAATTGGTTCAGCTGTTTTTTTATCGCTTATTTTATTATTTGAAGATCAGTCGGAAACAAACATTTTAAGGTTTTCAAATTTCATTATTAACAAAGAGCTAATTTCATTTGATTAATAAAACAGCAAATTTGATTGAATTATTCATTCAAGTGGCTTAACATTCAGAGACATGAATGTTCATCTCCAACATTCGAAACGTCTCCACTGGTGAAGGAATTGGTGCAGAAATGATCCTTTAAAATAATTTTCTATGAGTAAGAACCATACTGAAACCATGTAATCACATAATAAGCCTTGCCAGGCAGATTATTTACTCACATTTTTTAATGGTTTTATATCTTAGCCATTTTAAATCGAATTAGTCTGAAATTTGATAAATGTACTGTTAACCTGGATGTACATCAAATATTTTAACTCTTTAGATAACTTTTGTGTTTATTGGGTTACATCAAGAGTCCTCTGTGAACTCCATTTTACAGCAATGCACGGACGGCTGTGATAGAACCTTCAGGAATAATTTGCAGTACTAAAATTTCAGTGGTGACTGTAACTCAGTCCAGATCTGGGAACAGTCACTGAACGTCCACCATGTGCCCAGCACTGTGCTGGAAGCCGAGGGTACAGCGATGTACATGGGAGACAAGGTCTGTTCTCTTGAAGTTTCCAGTGGAATCAGCTAAAAACACTCTAAGTGTGAAGTTGACATGACAGAAACTGAGACTGCTCACGAACACTGACAGTTTAATTCGTGTAAACTATATGGAAACTTTTCTGAAGAAACTGAATACCTCCCGTGCATACATCTCACTTAAAAGCTGAACTTTCACCTAATAATCAAAGGGCTCGTTCTCTGTGTTCCTCTAGAAATAGAAGTAACAGTCTAATTATTTTGGAAACAAGTTGACACTTGCTTAGTCCCATCAGTACTCATGTCCTATCAATAGCATTGACCTGTTAACTACCAAAAGAGTCGATACGAGTTAGACGATGTGTTCATTACTACCGTGTATGTAGTATCCATCCAAAAACTGTTGAATAAATGATGAATATTATTTTAGTTGTTATCACTATTATTCATCACTAAGAAACAGAGAAGGCCCTGTCCCCCCTCCTAATTTCCCTAATATAGACTTCACATCAGTAGACCTTAAAGCATACATAGAAAGCAGCACTAAACACACTTAAGAAATACATGGTGGCTTGCAACGCACACCTTTAAATTAACAGCCAGAATTCTATCAGAAGCACAGGCTGGCCAATATTTTAGCTACAGGGGGTGAGCAGCTCTGCTGCAGAAAGCCATTGTTACCAATATCGTGGCTGGCTTTGTTCTAAATAAAACCGTGAAGAATCAGTTGAAGTAGGCTGTACAGCAAGTCTCCGCCTGCCTTAACACAGCCCTCTGTGCCCTCAGATTTCTTGCCAGACGACTGAAGAGACTCCACAAGGTTCAGCCAAGCGCCCATCTTATAATCACCTATCTCAGAGTTTGGAAACAAAACCTGTTTACCCTGATTATTAAATTCACTTCCTCAACACATCGGCAGTGATAATGGAGACCAGTGTAAACAAACCTGACATCCCTGGCTAGGAGCAATGGAACAACATCTGTTCCAGGACATGAGGCAATGCACGCTCTAGTAATCATTCGTTGTACCTAGGCACAAACGTGCCTAAGACTCCCTCCACGGATGCGTCACCACACGAGTTTCCCAACACATCAGGAAATGCTAGCACGCTATACACATTATTAGCTCCATTTCTTTCTGAGATGCAATTGGTGGCTCTCAGAGTGGGACCCCAGGAAATCAATAGTTAGCAACGTATTTCCCACCCTTTAAATTATTCATGTGGAGTCTTCAAATGTGAAGAACTAACACATTTATCACAAAGATAAAGAACCTGCCCTGGCTGGTGTAGCTTAGTGGATTAAGCGCGGGCCTGTGAACCAAGAGATCACGGTTCGATTCCCAGTCAGGGCACATGCCTGGGTTGCAGGCCAGTTCCCAGCAGGGAATGCACAGGAAGCAACCATACATTGATATTTCTCTCCCTCTCTCCTTCCCTTTCCCTCTAAAGATAAATAAATAAAATCTTTAAAA
>CM052544.1:109240211-109419307 GCA_028533065.1 Trachops cirrhosus
GAACCTGTTACAGGTCTAAAGAGTCACATCTCCGTTCCTTTGACTTACCCCATATACTTGCTAACAAGCAAACCAAACATACAAGGTCAATACCCAAATTCCGTAACAGACCAGGGCTAGAAAACACCCAGATCTTTGGAGTTCTAACCCACACTGTTTCTGTAATAAGTTTCTGCCTTTATGGCGATACGTAATTGGACAGCCAAAACAATGGCTGAAAATTTATGTCTGCACTGTCTTTTCTCATTCCATATGAAAGCCATTATGGTCAACGGATCCACTCAAGTCCCTCACTGCTTCATTTTCTGCCACCAAGGATCCATTTTCACCTTCGGCTACAACAACGGTTGGATGGTTGCTCTACAGGGACGTTCTTTCATGCCAGAGCCAAAGTCTGACACTGAGAAGGAAAGAAAAGAGCTTTCTGGAAGCATAGTTAAACAGTTTTAGTTCCTCTTAAGTAAGCTTCAGCATAGGAATACAGGAGTTGATTCTGTTCAAATAAATTTATTGCACATTTTATTTAAACAATGCATTTAGTAAACATTTATCATGAGGATTCTTCACAGTATGAAAAATAAAAATCTAGAGACTTGTTCTGAAAAACAGCCTGAAGTCCAAAGGGATTAGCTTCAAAACACTTAATTAAAGAGAAAAATACTTTTTTTTTGTAAAGGATTGCCTTTACAATAGGTAATAATGATGATGGTTATTTTGAAAGAAACAGAAAATACCAAATAATAATCAGTAATTCTTTTCATATTAGCTAACAGATAATATCTGATCTATGAAATGTTTCCATCCTCAAGGCATTTACATACACAATGATGATTTCTCAATGGTTCCAACATTCTTGGAAGTCAAAACATCTTTTGATAAAATTTATGATGCTCTCT
This sequence comes from Trachops cirrhosus, assembly GCA_028533065.1. Taxonomy (NCBI): domain Eukaryota; kingdom Metazoa; phylum Chordata; class Mammalia; order Chiroptera; family Phyllostomidae; genus Trachops; species Trachops cirrhosus. The sequence goes on from CM052544.1 coordinate 109,241,108, forward strand.
CACAAAAAAATCCTGTAAAATATTTTTCAAAGAATTTCAGGCTATTCAAAAGAATGTCCTTCACAAAATGTGTCCGAAGATTTTGTATGGATCGATCTGAGTGCCCGTGGCTCCCACTCACCTAGGAACCCCTCCCAGTGCAGATTTAAAGTGAATTAGTAGGTAGGATTATTGTCCCACTTCTGTTGATGAGATAAAGGACTGAAAATGGTTCTTTGACTTACATAGTATCAAAAAATATATCCCAGTTTCTTTTTCTTTAAAGATTTTGTTTATTTATTTTTAGAAAGAGGCGAAGGGAAGGAGAAGGACAGAAACATCAGTGTGTGGTTGCCTGTTGTGTGTCCCCCGACTGAGGACCTGACGCACAACCCAGGCATGTGCCTTGAGTGGGAATTGAACCTGTGACCCTTTGGTTCGCAGGCCAGTGCTCAATTCACTGAGCCATACCAGCCAGGGCACGTCCCAGTTTCTAAGTCTAGGCAAAAACACAGGACTGTATTCTAAAAACCATTTTTGAATCAATTGTCTGGGACAATTTTCTTGTTTGACTACTTTTTGTCCCTCCTTTATAATTACCAACATACATGGAATATTTATCAAGTACTTATTATACTCAGAGTTATATACTGTAAGCTTAGTTTCATTATCTGACATCTTCAAAATGATCCTGAGACAGGTATTATTATTATTATTATTATTATTCCCTCCACTTTACAAATGAAAAAACTGAGGCTCCAAAAACTGCAACTGCTACACAGAAGGGCTAAAATAGAAACCCAGGTCTCTCTTGCTCCAGAGCCACGGTGCTTAACCAGGTTTCAGGCCTGATTACTAAAAAGGAGGTTTGGGAAAGTTTACCCAAAATATTTCACCATAACTTGGCTATAAAGGACCCTTATCTTTTCAAACCATCCTATAACAGCTGATCCAAATTATGCAAGTTTTGAAGTACCAGAAAGAAATGACTCATCCTTGATCAGATACGGCGGCGGTGATCTGTTCTGAGGTCGACAGATACAGTCATAGCCAGAGGAACACAGTGTGTGGTGGATGGAAAGGGCGCGGTGAGGGAGGGTGGGGGGTGTGGGGCACGTGTTTTGATCTGGCCGTCTTAAGGAAGAAAAAAAAGTGCATGTGAAATGAACCTCTGCTGAGAAGCAGAAATCTGTGACACCATGGACTGAGCCCCACGAATGCCAGTCGTGTGGCGGGGCGGCCCGGAGGTGCGGTCTCTGCCTTTGCATTCACCTGGCTAGGCGTGGGGCAGGCAGCATGGCGCTGGGGCGTGACAACTTCTGTAAACACGTGTGTTGAGGTAACGATTTACTAGGCTTACATTACATGTGTGTGTGTTCCCTGACACAGACCTTTGGCAGTGTGTGACACCATCATTATTTAAGACAAAAATACTGCCAATTCTCAAAGAGGAGGTATTTTACCAAAATCCTCAGATTGGGATAATGTGAATATATTTATATTTTCCCTAAAACATTTCCCTCCATTGTTTTATATATATAAATATTTATATTTATACTTACATATATTTATATATATAAAAGAATATATATAAATATACGTTCTTCATCTACCTAAGGAATTGACTTTGACACTTTTCACATTGGATATAGTTTCCATTTCATCACAGAAGAGCAAAGACCAAAAGAGTCTTGACTCTAAATACTTTTCACGAGCTGGGAGGATGCAGTGCAGATTGGCCTGAAAGCATTGCCTGTACTCTGCTCATTAGAAAGATGGTGACGGTCGCTTAATTCCACTTAAACAAAAACAACAAAAAACTTATGGAAATATGGAATTAAACATATTGAAGTTCAAAACAGTTAAAAATCATGTTAAGAAACTGCAAAGGTGTCAACAACAAGAGACCCTGATACCAAACATACAATTTGCCCTAAATACTTGACAAGACTGTGTTGGGAATACTTCTCGTAGCCTATCACCCTCTAGGACTTTTAAATACACAGGAAGGGAACAAAAAAACCTAAGAGAAACAAACTCGAAGTTCATTTAATTTTTGAATCTACAAAAAATCTTTTAAAATGGTATCTTATTTTTATTTATCTTTGTATTTCCCTAGGACACATAAAATCATAGGTACTTAAATACACTTTTCCAACAGTTAGAATAAGTGTCTAGTATGTATGTCATTGTTCAAGTGGAGTCTGTGTCTTTAAATAAGAAGTCGGCGAGTGCTACAGGGAAAACCAAACACGAGCAGATAATTTCATCAGAGAGGTACTGTGCAGACAGGAAAATCTCAGCTGCTTTTTAAAGTTTTAATAACGTTATTTCTAAAAGACAACTTGGACTGACGAATTTCCTTAACAATCATGATGTAATTTTGTAATAACTGAACACTTTCATGGGAACACTGCTTCTTCAATAACTCACACAGTTGACTGTGTGACTACACAGGAAAGCACTGTGCGAGGCTGTGCCCCTGCCGTCCACCCCCACCTTCAAATAGCTCACGTACACGACTTCCTTTTCCATTACCAACTTGTCTGCAGTACCATCTGTAAAAACGAACACATACCTTGTGTGGCCAGTTTCTGCCTTTGCACATCCATTAGTGGGACTGGCTGCAGCTGCTCAAGAAGAAAGCAATGCTTGTCTTTGCTTTTATACGCACACACGCGCGCACACACACACACATTCCCCTCCAGTCCCACCATATCAGCACAAGGCAGGACATCCTTTGGGTAGGGAACTGCACTTAATAACCTTACTCGAGCCCACTTTTCTGTGTGATCTGGAGTTTGTTAATCACACAATATCACATACCAAAGCAAGAACTCCCTCAGTGCATCAATCACTCTTGAGACAACCCCTCAGTCATTCCTACCAAAAGGAACAGTTAAAATCATCGCGTTCCTTGACATTCGGTCCGGTGTAACAGAAAAATCAGGAAACCACTACTGAGGCCTGGCAGCACATCCTGAGATACAAAATTCCTGATGAGTGGAGTTTTATTTCCTAACAGGGGCTCTGAGAACGTAACACAGCAACTAACCTTCCAGCATTTGTTTCTCCAACTTCATGTTTACATTTTTCTATTGGCTTTATTGTTTTCTTTTTGTCTAGACCAATAGTATTAAACTATTCACAATTTCTGCAGAACATGCAAATACATTAAAAAAAGAAATTACCCCAAATCAGTTTTTAAGTGATTTGCCTGAAATAACATTTCTCCCTATTGTGATGTAACATGAATTAAAAAAGAAAACACCATCAATTTTCAAGCTATTAAAATAAAACTATTTTTTAAAAAAGATTCAAAGAATCTTTTAAAGAAGTTGAAACTTAAAACACAGAGGAGAAAAAAAGAGAGCATTCCCTCCACAATGAGTTAATTTCCTGTGCTATTCCACATTTACAAATTTACCCCAAATATATCAAAACTACTCTTTTTTTCATAAGAGGTACTTTCTTGTAAGTGTGTGAGCTTAGCTTTTGGAACATGAGAATGCCAATTCTGCCTTAGCTTTTCATTTACTGTTGAATCATCAATTAGCTCTGCTCTCTCAGCATTTAGGGACCAGGGATAAAGGACTGGATTCCAATTATTTACATATGCAAGTCACTCCCAGAGAACCAGAGGCTTCTGTAGGAAGGGACTATTTTTCTTTTAATCTTTGTATTGTCAGTGCATCACACATAGTAGGCATTTAATTAATGACAAATTAATTGCACTGACGTCTATCAGAAGAGAGGATTCTGCTCATTTCAATAAAGAGACATCCTGTTAAAATATGTGTGTGTACGTACACATACATACTGTGATCCAAGAATATTTACTGTCAGCGCAACTTTATTCATGAGCATAAATGGTAGAAGCGTCATAGAAGACAGGACTCGGACTGAAAACAGTTTCACTTTTGGGAAATGTAAAAGAAAATTAATAAATTCTGTACCATATTTAGACTCTATACGACAGGAGGAAAAAGGGATATTGTCTGCCTGAGTTTCTGAGCAATTTGCAAAGCTAGCAGAAGTGACATATGTTGTGTATTTGTGTATACATGTATACATACACATATATAAATGAATCCTTTGAAATATTTCACCACTAACACATTAGTGAGGTGTCACTAGTTACTTTTATTTTCATTAAAGCAACATTATATTTTATTAAGTTGGGGGGGTTAAAATACCCATGATGTTGTTAGATTAAAGAGAAGGAATTCCATGAGCTTCCTGCAGCACTGAGAATGAATATAAATCAACTACATGTACAAAAGACTGTGAAAAAGAAACAGAGCAATAAGAATACCTAGAAGAGTATCTTATATGGCAGCCTAATAATTATTGGTTTTAATGGGTGGAAAATAAGACATCAATACCTTGTGATTCATTTTTATTGCTATGTTAGAGTTGTCTCAATTCATATACACACTCAATTAAATCTAAATATAATTACGTACGGGCGAATATTAAATGCCATGCTTGATATGGATCAGGCATTTGGTGACATTAACTTCGTTCTTTCTTAATTGCAGCAGATACTGAGTGTCAATGGATAGTAGATTTTAGAAGATACTGAATAAATTAATACGCATTTGATGTGTATATACACATATATATCATCTCCAGCTACATATTTACGCATACATGGACACAACTTACACAAAATACCTCATAGCAATAAGTATAAATAGCAATCCTAAAACTCTCACACATAGGTGACTGTCTTAAAGAAAGTCCATCACACCAATTGTGCATATAAAAGTAGGAATATCACTTTCCCCTCTTCTCTCTCTTGATTTCTCTCTCCTTTACTTTTTGACTGTGTTCCAAAAGACCTTAAATATTTCATTACCTAAACCAGTTTGGTGGCAAATTATTCACTTTCATGAGACTCATGAGTTTATCAAAGAAACATATTTCTTATTCCAACAACAAAGTGAAACTTTGCAGAAGGAACCGGTAGCCGTCCGACTTTTTGGACATAAAGGAATGCTTTGTGGGTCAAGTCCCCTTATGCGTATGACTCATCAGAGGGGCAGGGAGTTGTCTATGTTTTATGTAGCACGATCACACAGGTTACACACATTACCACAGACAGGACAATGGACACTTAATTAGTATATTACACAAGACTTGGAAAGCTTTGCACAAGAATTAATTTTGGGTGCCGGCTATAATTTATATCCATAAGCAATCATTTGTAATTGGACATCCTCTATTTATATATTTATATATAAATACACTCACATGCACACAAACATGCCTTTAAAATCCGTGATGTGCATACACATGCACCATCTCCTTTAAAAAAAAGTGGCTTCCAGGTCCTTCAGGTTAAAAATTTAAAAAATTCAGGGGCTGATAATCCTGTATTTTAAAATATCTGCTTTAAGAAGCAAGGTATGTTTCTTTTCCAAGTTAAAGGATTATATCTAACTAGAAGATAAAATATGTCTGCTGAAAAGGCAGATGTAGAAAGTGTAATGACAGAATCAATAAATCAAAATTAAGAAACCAGCAGGTAGCATTTCATGAAGAATAAATAATTTATGTATGATCACTAAACATTTGCAGATATTACATGCCCACAAAATTTGTGTAACCTGAAGGAGAAGTTAAGTGGCTAGATCTGACTTGTCATCCTTCTTTTTCTACCTATTTTCCAAGATTTTTCTTCATTAATTGTATACACACACACAGAGTTTTTCCCTTTGGCCAAATAAAAATGGAAATAACCATCTTCCTTTAAACCTATTCCAAATGAAGGCAATAATTCAAAAATTAACAGAATAGACTGATTGGTACCAGACTAAAATTCAAAGCAATTCACATTTACAAAAAAAAAAAAAGAAAGAAAGAAAGAAAAAAGTAAATGTGCCTTAAAAGTCCTAACTTAAAAAAAAAAGAAAAGAAAATCACCATTAGCAGAGATTTAGCTAATTAGTCCATCTAATGCAGGGCTTTCATGTTTGCAGGTTTACGAATTTCAGAAAATGACCAAATTATTCCACTTACATCATTAACTTGACCCCTTCCAGGATCTGACCTTCCTAATAGATTTATTTTATAAGATATGACATCCTGAACAGCTGTGCTATTCTTTCTTGAACTTGACATTTTTTTAAGCATGAAAATAGATTGATTTTACTAAAGCATGAGTTTTCTCTGGTAACAGTGGGGGATGGGAAGGATCAGAAATGGAAAAATAATGTGAGTTCCTAAATGAGGGAGTTATTTTGAACCTCGGAGGACACTGAAGCATTGCAAACATTTGTGACCGGTTACAGAAATGATGTAGAAAGAATCTGAAAATATCACCATGAATTGAGTTCATTAATAAAAAGAGGCATGATTATTAAACATGGAGAAACGATTCCTTTGACTGTTCCGATCTTCAAACCCGCACCATTGAGTGACTGCCCGTATGTGCTCACTGCAAATTTCAGCAGGCTTAAAGTCGGGTTACTAAGGCTCTCTCCAGGTTTTTACTTTTTTAAAACTAAATATAAATCGGGATTAAGTTGGGCAATTTCAGGGAAATGTTTTTCTAAATTTCTTCCAGGGCAAAAAGAATTTTTAATCTATGCTTAAAAATACCTCTAGACCGATTATATTTGATGTATCAACTAAATAAGTAGTTAGATTTAACTGAAATACTGGTTTTACTCAGGATTCGCTTCATAATAAAAAGCAACACGATTCAAGATAAAGTGGAAGAAGGAAGAGTGACTGTCTAACAGTTACTGCTTCTACCCTATTCAATTCTGGATCAAGTTTAATCTTGTAGAGGTAGTTATGTTTAAGTGTTCTTTTTCTTCATTGGCTCCACATGGCATCTTGCTTTAAAATTCATGAAAGTACATCAGACAAGTAATAAATCATAGCACAGTACGGAAGGTGCACAAGAAGAACTATTCTTAATTTCAATTACACTTTTGATACATTAATTATCTGTTTATCCGAGAGCTGCTTCTGATAGGTGGGCCGCCGTCTAGCACGTCCGGAGCACACTGTTCTTTTTTTAAAAGAGGTGAAGGCATTTGAGGAAAAAAAAAAAAAGTCAGACGACTCTGTTTCCAGTGTCTCAGGGATAATTGTTACCTTTCTTCTTTTCAACTTTAAAAGAAAGCAGTGTCTATTTTGCTCAGGGCAGCTGTTTACTGCTCCTGATGTCGGAATCTTTTCAACCTGAGTAGATTTAGGATTCTTGAAAAACGATTATTGTATAACTCTCAGCCTTCTATTGCCATTAATAATTAAACATGCATAATGTCCACATATAGCCTAGTAAGTAACCCAGGAAATATGTATTCCTACTTACTTCTGTGTGTCTGCACACATACAGATATATTTTACATAGGTGGTTCTAAATGGGTTATTTTCATTTAAGGGAAGACTTTAGACAAATCTGTGATGGGGAATGTAGTAGTGGTAGCCTGAGATATAATAAAATTATTAAAATATTTGGTCTTCTGTTATCTTGCTGTGATTCATATTTCAAAACACATTCTGAAAACAATATTCACTACAAAAAAGGGGTTTCTGGAAGTTGATCTTTTTTTTTTTCACTATGCAACATGCTATTGTAATAAAACTGAATATTAACAGAAAGGTTTTGCTTTAATAGTCTATCAAAATCACTTACACTAAACTACTGTAACACAGACAATATCTCAAGTAAAAAAGTTACCTTTATCACTTAGTTAAGAATCGTAAAATAAATATTATTTTGAAACTATATTTTTCAGTTCATAGTTTAAATGATTGGACATGCTTCTATTATTAGATAAACATATAATTTTTAATTGGCATATCAGGATAATTTTCCATTAGAACTCAATTAAAATTCATCTTGGTCCCAACCATAAACATTGCTTTCCTTCAGCTTCACTCTAAGTTGATTTAGGTTTTCCTTAGCAACCAACACACACAACCTTCTCCACCCCTGTATTTCTTTGAATGTTTATTACCTGGTGAAATCTTGTTGGCTTGCAGAAGTAGCAGACAGGAAAGGAAAAACCTTACAACCTAAATGTCTGATATTTAATCAATAAAGGACAGATTTTCTCCTTTAGGAATTCACTGTTTGATAGACTCTCCTCCCTTCTTTTAGGAACAGAAACAAAAACTCTGCTTCCCACAAAATCAAAAAACTCAAGATACCACAGCACACTGAAGGGCCAAAAACACACTCCTATTCACTTACTGAGTACATATTATTCATCTGCTGCATTTTAATACGATGGCTAATCACTTTCTATTCTACAAAGAAAACAGGACCCTTGAGTTTAAACTCATACATCTACGTCTGAAGTTTCTCAGAGGTATATATTCATAATATCCATTATAGTGGTTTTCGCAATGACAGAAAATCTACATTTCTGGAGGGCCCATCCCATTTCTGGGAAAAGGCGACATTTATTGTCTGCCGCTGATGAATGAGATGGCAGAACCACCTGGGTGGTACCCGAGGGTGATACTAACACTTATAAGCAACCAGGATGGCAGGGGCATTGATCAGAAGCAGAAGCAGAGCTGGCTGCAGTGCAGCAGCCAAATTCAAGAGACCCTCCCTGAAGCCAGATGCTACCCTTCATTGCTGGACAGTGGTAGTTCCCAGGGAGAGCTCGGTGTGGACCTGGGCCACCTGGGGGGGCTACCAAAGCCCCTGAGAGGACTCAGGGCTGAAGGCCAGTCAGGAAGGGCTCTGACCGGCTTGTATGTGTGTCCTGGCAGTGTCACGTTTAGTAAAACTCAGATGTAACTAGCAGAGCATGGGTGTGATCTCATGGCTCAAAAACCAGTGCTGGTCATTATTCTAAAGACTTACAACAATGTTCTCTCCAAAGTCAGCAAAACCTGAGTGAATTGGCAGCTTCCTCAGGTGGTGGTTTTGAAAGTCTGCATTCACTTGGTATAAGTTCTGGTATGTTTATTTATAAACGTCTTATTACTTTAAATTATCACCTCATGTAAGAAAAGTTCAGTGCCTTTGAAGTGTTTATAATTTTGAAGGGAGGTAAAGTAAATATACACGAAGCAATTAAGAGAACTACACAAGAAAGCAGACATGTCTCAATCCTGAGACTTTATGATGCCTATGTTTCTAAATGCTGCAACAAACGAGAAGTGTGAAGCGAATCTCTCTCTCTCTCTCTCTCTCACACACACACACACACACACACACACTCACACACACACTAAGGAGCCCCTGCAAATAGGTGGTGGGACTTGAGTAAGCTCTTACTCATTACTCATCACTGCATCCTTGGGTTTCTTTCAGTTGCTTGTGGCAGAAAATACAACACAAACTAGATTAGTATGAAGATAAATCATCTGACTCATGCAACTGAAAAACCAGAAAAGCTCTGACTTGAGGGACAGTTTCATCAGGATTCCCATGATACCACAAAAGCACAATCTCTCTCCCTGGTTTGGAGACGTTTCCTCTGTGCCAACCAGTCTCACGCACAGAGACCTCCTCCTTGGAGGGCAGAAGGGTTGGCTCAACACCTGAGAGGGGGTTATCCTGAATCTACTTTCCTGAGAGTTTGGCCTTGTTGGTCAGACTTGGGTCACATCCCTGTCCCATTACATCCAAGTAGATGGAATGCCAGATTGACTGATTAGGTCTGTAGCAATTTCTCCAATGCAAATGACAAATTATCTGGGCATCTTGTCAAAATGCCCAGTTTTTGTCTAGAAGGTCTGTGATCTGAGACTTAGCATTGCTAACAAGCTCCCAGTTTGAGGAACAAGGATCTAAGACACACACTTGAGCTCTGAATCTGGGGCAAAATTGGCATTATCCAAACCAGAAGAAATACGAGGAGGAGGGAGGTGTGGGAAGGATGTGTGGATTCTCAATTAAGGACTATTACCAGAAGTAAGGCATTAAAAATGAGATACCTTAAAAAATAAAATCAACACATTTTTCTTCTGTAAACACACACACACACACACACACAATCTTCTGCATGTGATCGACCTAGAAGAAGAGTCTTTTAGTAAGTAGAGCATCACCTTTGAGTCATCCATCTAGTCTTTTCTTTGGTCTGCATATCCTTGAAAGAGTTCATCATTATCTATGCTTCTTGTGTAACTGTTTCAACAAAATTGATCCATGCTGTTTTCTTTCTTTTTTACAAAAGTCACACTATGAAGTAGTAGTATAATAGCCACGATACTGCTGAAGAGTCTGTTTAGAAGAACTTGGGAAAAGCTTACTGGCACAAAAGAGGAAGGATACCCCCACGACAGGTGCCATAGTCAACCCTTTGAGATTCCATCAACACCATTTCCTCAGTTCACAATGAACATACAGGATATGTCTGCAAGGTTCACAATAAAAGCCCTGTGGCCAGCTCACATGAGAACTCTCCTGAAGGCTGCTCTGTACGCAAAACACCAACAAGGCTTTTCCGTTGCTACAATGACAGCAAAGGTAACATCAGATTTTTCTCTGAATGCATATATTCACTATCCTGTGCCAAATGTCCAAAAGTACTAATGGGATAACTGTTCCCACTGGCACAGGTGTCAGAAAGGTAAATGTTACAAAAGTATCATCCTCATCTTCCAGAGAGGCAGAATGACCACATGAACAAAATATATAAAAAGAACATTACCTTCTTTTATATAGGGTACCTAAATGAATTGGTAAAATATATATATAAATACCTCTACTCAGTCTATGTCTAGGCCTAGCTCATGTTTACACTGCAAATATTAGATTAGCTCTAGCCATTTCAACTTCGGCCCTCTTCACATCCTGCAGGAGTTGGTATACTTTTTTGTTTTAATTCTTTATCACTCAGCATGTCTCTGGTTTGTCTGGGTTGTAATTCAGAGCTAAAGAGAGCATGAAACAATGTTCCATATTCTTTCTAAGGCAAGGTAAAGCTCTGGACCCCATTTTCCCCTACAAACTGAAGGCATCTCAAACTTTAGCAAGTGAGTGTTATGTGTTTCATAAGAGTATTCAGGCTAAAATACTGAAATCTGGCATATTTTATCGACATCTAAATGAAAACAAGCCAATATCATTTAAAAGGGGTTCAAAAATCTAAAAAATTTAAAACGATTCAAGGCTCACTTATTACTAAAAGCACGTAAGTCCAGCACCAAGACATCTTCCGTACACAGGACTGCGGAAGCACCAAGGTCAGGACACACTAAATGTGATAATCCGTGGTATTTATCTGTAACTCATTTACTCACTCATGAACAGTTAATACCATTCACTGAGTGTCTGCCCTGTGCCCAGCACCATGCTGGATGGTAAGGACACATGGATATAAAAGATGTAACCCTTGTGGCCTCAAAGCTCCCCAGTTATCAGGGCATCCATACAAACAAAGAATGAGAAGCACTCTAATAAAACGACTTTCTAGGTTCTGCTTCAGCATGAAGACGAGCAAGTGGTTCATCAGCCTGAAGGGTCATGACGATCCGCAGTCGGACAGTCTTGCGCTGTGTCTGTCCCCTGACAGGTGTTTAATAAATTAGTTTCCTCGGTCCCTGTCTATGTATTTAAATAAAAGGGAGGGAAGAAAGTGTAAATAACACCTGATTTTTAGAGTCTCTTCTCGTTTTAATATTTCCAGAATAGTACATTATGTTTCTGGATGATCTGGAGTAATGTGATGGGCTTTGAGACTCACATTTCCCCTCTTCCTTCCTGCCCTCCTTTTTTTCCTCTCTTCCTTCCCTCCTCCTCGTTTGTTTGTTTCTTTCTTGTTGTTCATTTATCATTTTCAGACTACTTACTTTCCAGGCATTATACATTGGTGATTCCAAGAAAAACTGTACTTGACAATAAAACAAATACTCCAAGATCATCTTAAGCACTTATGAAAACATGAGCCAAATATGTATACAATGACCAATGACTGATCCAACCTAACACGATATATCTTCCTAAAATATGAAAGGGTAGGATGAACTAATGTTGATTTCACTCTTTCAACACATTATGTTGAGTAGTTAGTAAAATGACCATCACTCTTTCGAGGCTTGTCTTTTGGTACTTGAAGGAAGGGAGTCAAATGGTCTCCTACACGTCTGGAGACAGCACTGGATGCGCCTCTCTTGCTAAGCTTGGACAGTCAACAAAGCGCCTGAGTTGGAGTCAAGATGGTGCATTGCTCACGGGCTTCGGTCACGCGTTTTCCATAGGCTAGAACTGGGTCTCCTCGCCCGTGGGGCGTGAGAAGCAGGCGGTAGGTCTTTCAGGACGGTGGTGGTGTGACTTTTCTGTCCTGGCACACCATGGTGACAAGAGCAAGAAACTGGGAGTTGGGAGGCCCGCATTCTATCCTGGTGTGACCTGGCACTCGTTTTTGACTGGGACAAGTTATTATTCTCTGTGACCATTTCCTCCCCCCCCTTTTTTTTTTAAGAAAAGGAGGGGTATGATCTCTGCACTACCATTTTCAGTGATGCTAACAACAAAGGTTAGAACACGTGAAACGATGGGAAAGCAAACTTCACGTTACACAATCAAGGGATTTGAAAGAGCATTAAAGGGACAGAACCTGAGCTTGTTCAATGGCAAAGACAAAGAGAGTGAAGATCTGGTGGAGTCAATTAGTTTTCAGTCGGCCTGAAGGTTATTTTATGTCCTACCGCTGAGGACAAATTTGGTGAACTATGTCATGTTCTTCAGGTCTTGACAAAGTTTGTTTTTAAAGTAAATCGCCAGTAAAACTGAAATTTATTTTAATAACAAAACCCGTTATATTTAAAGAGCATAGTTTTTCCTCATTAGCCACGGGGGACATTTTGTACCCTGTTTACATTATTATTAGCACTTTGCAGCTAACAAGCACGTTTTAAACACGACTCGGCAGCAGCTGTAAAACTAAACCTTCCAGCCGCTGGCCCCTTCTGCTGAATGTCCAGAAATGCAGTGTTATGACATGTAAGCACATCCAACCGAAACTTGCTTTAAACTGAGTGAGCGCAAGACGGGAGAAGACGGTGCGATGAAGAATGCGGTCCCTGACTGTGTACAGCATCACCCTGTGATTAGAGCCCAGGGCACCCGCGCAGAGTGGGCCACAGCTGTTTTCTGTCTTTCCATCCCCTTCTCCCATTAGTGTTATTTCAATCGTGTTATGGGCTGCACTTTAGATCTAAAAAGAAACATTTAGTTTTATTTGAATGTTTCAGTGATTAATGACCCTCCCGTGTAGTTGTCTTCTCATAATTGCCACAGAGTAAGCTGCCATTTACTTTAAAAATCCAGACCTCTGTGCACTACAGAGAGCAAATGATAGCTCCGGCCTTGACCACCATGTGGAAAGTCCATTTCTTCTTTAATGCATCTACTCCTCCGGATTCTATGTGGACGCTTTCTTAAAGTTTTATGTCAAATAAAAGTCAAAACTTTTTCTTTTTATTCTGGGAAACATCAGTGTTCATTGGTGCAGGGCTGGGTGTGTGTCTGCAAAGCAGAAGACAGCAATGGGAGAGAGAGGCTGCAGTCAGGAGGAAGGGTGTCTGGGTGAAGTGAGCGTCCTCCACGTCCTTCCAAAGGAGGACAGTCGCACGTTTCATCCGAGAGCAGCGCGCAGCTGTCCACCGTGGGGGAAGGAAGTAGTTACATGCTCCTATCGTGTAATCAAGAAAAGGTGCCTCTAAACCATGACAGCACTATGGAGTCTCACACGCCTCTAGTTTATACAGATAAAATCCTCGTACCCTAGTGGGAGTCGGTCGATATTAAAACACATCAACTCCTAATAGTAGAGATGTTTACATTTTTATAATAGAAAAAGACGTGAGGTTTGCTAAGTCTTAGACTAAGCTGGTATTGCTCTAACTTTGTTCCTTTTTGGAAAAATATAGAATACATTAAAGAACAGATTCTAAGGCCTTGCTGCAGGTCATATTCGGCATGATATGAAGATAATGGGCAATAATAGAATAAAAACTGACATTATCAAACCACAGTGCCTGAGTGTTACCTAGATAGTGCTGTCAGTTTATTGTGTTTGTCTTTCTAAGACTTCTGGCTAAAATGTTTCCTGACTTCGTCTTGGCCAATTTTTGGCCACACTGAATGTTAAATAAACTATTATTTAATCAAATACAGGCATATTAGTCTCACTCCTGCTGACAACTTCAATTAGAATATTTTTGCTTTGTTAAAAAAAAAAACCTGCATGATCTTTAAACTGTTAAGGCCTCTGCACAACATCTGGTAACAATTTTTGATATATCCAACCATCAAACTTCTATCTCCATGAAGTGGTTTATTCAAGATTTGTTTTAATTAGGCCGCCTTTCTAACTTCACATGGTTTTCAAAAGGCAGAATCACTCAGATGTTTTCAGCTGTAAACTCACTGCAAAGTTCAGAGGCTGTAATTAGAGCTTCAGCAAGGTAGACTATTTCTGTTATTAGCTAGATAGCTAGGCTAACTCAGTTGCTCGTTAACAAGGACAATAAAACTATTTCTAATTTTAGCACATGGGTTTTTAATTTTATAAAAGCTTCGACTTGCTATCTAACACCTTCCTCTTCCTGCTGGGGTTCACATCAAAAGAAGTTTGGGTTCAACTTTTCCACAGAACCCACATTCCAAATGCATATTTCTGTGCTTGGGAAGCCCGGTTCAGTTTTAAAGTCTTCCATTTAAATTAAGTCCCAGTTTGAGAAACATCATTGTGAAGACAAGATCAGATAGAGTAGCACACACTTGAATGATAAATATAAAAATCTACTTGTAAATTAATCTTAAGAAACCATTTTTTCTTTTATTAACCAGGGCATTCTGTAAGCTGCTGCTTTAGTAAGAAATTGCACTTACCTTGAATGCTCATTTTTAATATATTTGCCTTGAAGAAACCTTTGGGAGTATAAAAATCTCCACTCATTTATTTGCATCACAGGCACAGATTAAAGGCAAAAGTAATGTGGAAACTTAAACTATTTATTTTATGAGGTAACTATTTTAAAATCCACTGGGAAAATAATGAAAAATGGGCTCATTATCCCTCTTCTTTGGTGAATCAGGCTTCATTCTACCCAAATAGGTCTCCAACGAAGTGTGCGCAGGAGTGTGAGTGTGCATGCACGTGTGTGTGTGCATGCATGCACATTTGCACACATGCATGTTTTCTGTGGGATGGTAGCCTGTGGCGCTTCTCCACAAGTTTTGGATATTATTCCTTTCAAGTACTAGCACCACTGCATGACTTTTTATTATGATTAAACTTCATAAACGCAGAGGTTCACAGAGCCTAAGAATGGACCCGCAGGGTCACTAACATTTTAACCTTGTGGGTAAAACTGAGTAAACAATGGTAGTGAAGTTCATTATGCAGTCTGCACGGTGCAGTGCATGTGGCTACTGGAGACACTCGGAGGGCCGACTTCAAACGCTGGCATTACATGAAGTCAAACTCCCCGAGTGGATGGCAGCACAGGCAGCAATTCGTGTTTTCACCCACTGATCTTCTGAAGGAAAAAAATACACCTGATTTTCTTTATTTGCTTGCAAAATGTGGGAGAAAAGTAAGTTTAAATTTTCACCTAAAACTGTAGTGAAGTCTGTATTTGAAAAATTTCTAATTTTGTTCCTGGCAAGAACTAGGGGGCTTCGCTAATGTATGGAAGAATCGCAAAGGTTTTATCCTATCCTCCTGGTGAACACAGGGCTCTATTTAGGCAGCAGGTGTGTGCATTTTTGTTTGTTTGTTTGGGGGGTTGAGAGGTGAATCATACAATGTAGTACAATGGGAAAACGTAAATGAGCTGTCAACATTTATAAACCGGTGATCACAAATAAAAACCCTGCTTTTTTTCTACAATAGGTTTTATGGACCCTTGTAAAATCCAGTATTGCTGGGCTCATTTTCCTCTCTTTGTAAGACACAGCGGAGGTGGTGGTGCCTGCCCTTTTCAGGGGCACTTGCCTCTGCACCCCGAGTCCTCTGAGCCTTGCCATTTACACAGTCCGCTTGGCTCCCATGATGATTTAATTTTGTCCTGCTAACTTTCACATCCTCTGATAGGAACTATCCTAGTCCTTTACTGTCGGAGCTGCCTCTGAAATCTGGAGATACCGGCGCCTGTCTGCCTGGGTTCAAATCCCAGCTCTGACACCCGCTCACTGTGTGACCCTGGGCAAGTTGCTTACACTCACTTTGATACAAGTGCTAAGGACTCAATTTAGTGCTCAGATAATGAAAGTACTCAATAAATGTTGACTCCTGCCCCAGGTTCTGACCTCAGTCCTTTCCTCCATCAAATACAGGAAATCTCCTACCTCCGAATGGGCTGACACCACCATTTGGGTAACTGTCTAAAACGTATCTCCATACCTAATATATCTGTGAAGAAATATATTAACTTGGATATTTTGTTACTTTTCTGAAATACGGATCTACAGTGCCTTCGAAAGGGATCTTCCATCTTCACAAACGGCGACAGCTCCCTATCACTTAGAGAACACGGGACCTAGGACCTAGCGTTCTTCCTTCCTTCCCCACTCGGTCAGCTTCCCTCCCTGCATCTCCCTCCATCCCGCCCCCTCTGCTGCACCCACACGGGATCACGTGCCATTCACTTGGACTCTGTATGCGTTGGTGTTTATTTTCTCTGACACAGACTGTGCTTTCTTACCACTATGTCCGGTGTCCAACCCAGCACCTTCAATAGAGCAGGTGCTCCACAAATTTTGGTTGAATACATAAATGAGTGAAGAATGCCATCAAACGATTTGAGTCCTTCCTACCCATTTTTTTAGGTCCAGCTCAAACCACTTCTTCTGTTTTCTTTTCCAAGAACTCTCTAAAATTTCATTTCTAGCACTTCTTCTAAGGGAGCTCCAGCTGACTGGCTTTATTCCTCCATGCTGCCAAAGCCTGCTAAATAAACATTTTATTCTCTTTCTACTTATCCTTGTCTGCAGCACTCCCCAAACCTCCCTTCAGTGAGTCTTGATGAACTATTTCCCCCTACTCTCATTATGCATCTGAAATAATAATATTTCTCTTTAAGTTGGTCCAGGGATGTTGGAACTAAATTGCTCCCTCACTTAAGGAAAAAACAAAAAAAAGCTGCTAAAGAAATCAAGTGTTTGTTACTGTATCAGACTATGAATTCTAGGAGGCAGGAAACTATTGACTTTTAATTGTTCAGGAAAGCTTAGTTCAGTAAAGAATTAGAAGACTTAAATGGAGCAATTGATAAACTTAAGAAAACAAGACCACAAATTTAGCTGAAAGATATTTTTCTTCAAAACACTGCTTGAACAAAAGGCAAAAATATCAGTAAGGATAGATGGAATTATCCCCCCAAAATTACTAAAATAATACATTCTTGAATTACCACTACAAATTTAAAAAATCACCTATGAATATTAATACATGAGGATTTTAATATAAAGTGCAGCATGTCATTAACCATAATTTTACTCATGGACACATTTATAGAAAGATGGAAAAAGATATGATGCACATATTTATCATGATGGTTTTCCCATGAAGTAAATATAATTCTTTTGTGCATAATTCTTTTCTTTCCAAATACTGATTAGCTTTAAATTCTGACTTTGAATAAAAGTACTGTAAAATAACAATTTGGATGGTACACATTTTGGATTTTGTGATAGGTCGGATGTAGGTATATGGGTTGCAGTTTGCTTTGACTTTGCAAAGTGTTTCTTTATAGAGTTCATACAAGAAGTGAGGATGTGTAGGGTGAGAATGCTTAAAACCCTCAGGCAAGTGTTTTCAAGCTATTTGAGAAACATCAGTTACATAAAAAGCAATGTGCCCTGTATAAGTTACAAGTGTAGGTTTATTACTCTTTGCTTCCCCCCCAAGAAAAGGCTTTGTTTCCTCTCAGATCCCAAAATGGCTGCTTTTCCCCCGATCTCACGCTGTTCACCTGCACCAGCTGCTTCCAATTACCTGCTTCCACCTGCAGGACCCAGACTGGCTGTACTGAGATTGGTTCCTGTTTCAAAAACAACCAGGAAAGTGACCCCAGCCTGAGGCAGGAGGCTGCTTCAGTTAGGAGCAAGAATCTTGCATCAATTTCGCTTCCTGTTTTTTCTCCTCTGAAATTCTTGGTTCCTCACGTGCAGCCGTGGTTTCTGATCACTCATGTTTTTCAGTCCCCAAAGTGTGTGCAGCCTCCCAAGGTCAGCCCCAGACTGCGTTTTCTGTACACGGCCATTCTAGAATCCCCAGTTGCTAGAACTAATTTATAGATGATGAACATGAACCTAGAAAGGTTATGGGCATTACAAAAGCTCATTCTGACAAAGACAGAATTCTAGATGGGACCCTCCTTGTGCAGTGGCCATTAGATATAGTTCAACCTAATAGAATGTGGTTTCTGGGGTTACCAGTTCAGGACACTTTTCTGCTCTTAGCACTTAGCCTTGCTCTGACATTCTGATATTTGGGATGGAAAATCTCTTGATCTAGAATGGTGTTTCTCCAAGTGTGGTCCACACACCACGGCATCAGACTCATCCAGGAGCACTTGTTTAAAAATGTGGGCTTTGTCTTGTTCCACTGAGGACTCATTGAATCAGAATCACTTGTTACGAGGTCCACAAATCTGTCCTTTTAACAAGGTACCCTAGTGATTCTTAGGCAAGTTTAAGTTTGAGTCACTTGCTCTTTTAGCTCCAGTTGGACTCTGATAGTCTGCCTTCTGCTACAAGTTCTTTACCAAACTACTTACTATACCTTTGTCCCACACTTGCACCGAAGTGTCTTAGTCCTGTGATTATCACAACATGAGACAACACACAGTTTCCCCAATTTGCTACTGAATTACTACTTGAAGGTAACGGAATTTTATATGTAGGAAAATTGTTTAGCAATTTGAACTGATTTTCCACCAATGTGTTGATCTCAGTTTATGTGATTTTTTAATTAATTCTACAAACCAAAAAATTTTTAAAGATGAATGCCTCGTTTATGCCCTTAAGAAGTGCATAGGCTAATGAACTTTTGTCTGAAAGACAGAATTAATAAAAATTACAATAAAAGATGCTGAAATCATTTAAAAGTTATGTGTAGGTATAAAATGTGAGCACAACCAGTTACCAATCAAACCCAGTTTGGTTTCCTACTGGATTAAACCAACCCTTTCCATCTTTATTGTAGTCATATACAACTCCAAGTTCTTTTAGGGGTGCCATTACAATTATAATTATACTTTAAAACAATGTGATGTTCTTGGAATGTCATAGTTCCTATATCTCAGAAGAAATGTCACTAGCACGATTCAAAAATGATGCACCAGGTTTACAAAAAAATACAAGTATGTTTAATTGCTAACTTTTATAATTAAATCCTTAAGAACAAAACTTAGGTTCAGCATCACCTACTATGAAATCTCTGTGTAAAGCTGAGTCCATTTGTTTACTTTCGTGATTGTTGTCAAAGTTAAAATGTATTAAACCTTTGAAAAACTAGACTAAAATGCCTCCACTTTCTAAATCACATAAAAGGGAATACATTTTATGCTTGCTTTGTAAGCCTCTGATGTCTTTCCCTTTCAAGTACACTAAATTACTGACGAGGCACAATGATTAACATAAAAGAACAAAGCAAAGTACTCTTCACTTACCCAAGAAGACATATAGTATAGACTCATTATAATAAAGCACAATTAATTTTCATTCCTGTAAACTAAACAACAACACCAGGAAGAACCATCTTCGCCATGCTCCCCGTCTTTATTTCAAGATTTGTCCGAACAGAAAAAGCAAGTTCACAGAATTTCATTAGTGTATTTTATTCTTTTCTCCCAACCTCACTGCTCATATTGCTTTAGACATTTTCATTATTCTTGTGATGTCTGAGAAATGACAAAATTAGAGAAGAGGAATCTGATAAAGATAAAGCATGGCACAAAAGCTATACGGATAATTGCCTTCACAAATCTAGCTCAGCTCTCATCTCTCCTAATTAGCCTCATTACCATACTTTAAGACAGACCAGCAGTCACTCCAGACCCTGTTCTTTTCTGTCAGAACGAGTGCTGACAGCCAAATGGACAACATATGGAGAACTACCCTCTTTCCGGCCCTTCTTCTACGCACAAGGCCAGAGAAAGCCCCTCACATCCAGGCTCAGATAGGTGTCTCTCCATCGAGGCTGAACAAAGACCTTAAACACCTCTCTTCACCCTCAACTTTATCACGATGTTGAGAGTTTAGGTCCCACACTTAAGTGTTTACTACATGAATGTTGGCCATTCTCTGGGAGAATGTATAGCATATAAGCACATTAATTCGCTCGACGACCTTTTTGTTGGACCTCCTCACCGTTAAACAACTGTAACACTTGGATACCCCATGCTAATTTGCCCCTGACATAATTGTGCTCACTCCTAAAATTCCTTCTTAGAAACCAAATATAGGAACTTCATTGATCAGCATTTGAAAGTGAATTTTAATAGTAATTTAAAAATGTCAAGTAATCCTTGAGTATAACACAACGGGCAATACAGACTCATTTGCTCTAGGAAGAACAGGATGGGAATACATTAAAAAAAAAAAACATTTGGTAACAGGGTGACTTTATCCCCCCCCCGCAGAAGCCTCACCACGTACATTATACTGTGGTTATTTCTGACAAATTTACTTTTTATAAGATAAATTCTAGTAAAATTTAAAAGGTGTGTTCAACTTACAATATCAGAGAAGGTAATTGTATTTGATTCCATTAGTCATAATACTTAAGATATTATTAAATTTCTCCATTCTAAAGAAATCAAAATGTTTCAATTACTTTAAACAATTCAACTATTCAGTACTTCTCTACATTCCTTCTAGGCCCATTTGTTTATATAACCACAGGTATCTTTCTTTTCCCCCCCAGATCACTTTTCCAGGTCTCTAAAGATTATTGTTAGATTTCATTTTGCTTTTGCACTGCAAAACCTATGATGCAATCAGAATGGCAACAAAATCAGGAAAATGGATGCTCTGCATTTTGCAGTTTGGGGAAAGCAACAGTTCATTCAGCATGACTGAAAAATACCCCGAAGACCAATATTTACTAAGCATGGCACACACACTGCAGTCTTGTTAAAAATCCACAGCAAATCTCTCATTGCAAACAAATCCAAAGGCTTCAGAGCTTCTGCGACTGTCTGAGGAATGTTGATTCTGACAGCAGAAGGCTCTTTCTAACTAAGCCGGCAGCCAGCTAGCGGCCTTAGTCCCACACCAAGAGTTCGCGATTTCTCCTCTGTGTTCTCTGCTACCTCTTCGTTTGGTAACAATCTACTGGAGAGGAAGAGCGTAAAATTTCAGTGAGGTTTTCTTATCTGCCTACTTAATAGGTAGATTGGTAAGTACCAACGAGCTGTTTAACGTGATCATTCCAATAAAGGCATGCCTAATTAATGCTGCATTCCCATCAGACTGTTGGGAGAAAACGAATGGTCAAAGCAGCATTCCCAAATAACAGGAAATACTTTGAGCTTCACACATAACACTTTAAAATGCATGCTGCCTTCCCTGGAAGATGCCAAAGTCATATGCGATTTTGAGAAAATGCAAACATCAACAATTGGAAGGGGTAAAGAGTCAAGAAATCTCTTGTGTGAAAAAAAAACACCAGAGAAATAGCAATGTGATGAATGAGACACAAGCATGCAGGGAACAGAGCTACTGGGCTGTGTGCAGTGGAGAATTCTGAGGAGTGCAATTTCAAAGTTTTCTAACAAAAATCCGATCATAAATCTGGTGAGTTGTTGCTGAAATCTGTCTTGCGCATCCACCTACAGAGCCTGGGAAACATCTGCTCGGACCGGGATGGGGAGCCCGGGATGGAATTCCAAACCCAACGAGATTCGACGGTCGGTATTCAGAGCCCTGCCCTGTCCGCAGGAGCTGCTCTGCATGGCACAGGCCTCACCGACCATCTTAAATGCTTTGAACATGCTTTTCATTCTTCACGCCATTTAACTTCCAAACGCCTGACATTCCATTTCCAAAAATTAGACAATACAATGAAGCGCCAACGATTTTGTGAGGACCCCTAACACCAAACCATTAGCTAATGCTCTGCCTCTTGTAGTAACAAACCCTAGAAATGATCCCTGAAAGGAGAGTCTTTGCCTCTTTTAAAAATAACTGTTAACCCTGAACTTGAAGAAACAGCACACACCTTGCTCTTTTCTACCTTTGGTGTTGTAAGTTTGGAATCTTGTGGCCTGGGCGATCTGTGTCAGGAACTTCCTTCTCCTCTGGAGTTATGAGCTCTAACTCCTGTGTCACCTATGCAGCCCCGAACACCAATGACACAAGCAAAAACAGGGCAGTGAAAAGTGGTCGCATACACATGTGCCCCAGTCTTGCCTCCTCCTCAATAAAAACAAATTAACAGCGGAGCCTTGGGACAGTTTTTTAGTGTTCACACCTTACAAAAATTTCACAGATCCATAACGCATCCCTTTGGGAACCTAGCTAGTTATATATGTTCAAAACCATACGAAAACCCACAAAACCAGATAGCCGTCAGAATTCTGATGGCACATTCCAGATGAAGTTTTTCCTCTTGCCCCAGAAGGATACAAAAATGTGGTAGGTATGAGTCGACAACCGATGGCCATCAGCATCCAGCAAATTCCTCCTCTGGCCCACTCTTTTTTCACGTATTTAAATTTTATTTACAAGGACTATACAATGTAATACAATTACACAAGGAAGGTAAAAGCTATATTGATGTTAATTGATATATTTACATGTGCAGTGCTCTATTTAGGTCAGTGACAATCTTCAGGTAATCTTGGGCAGGCTGTTAATTCACAAAGTAATCCCAAGTACCTCTGAACAGCATAAAATCCAATTTTGGTTACACGCACATTTCAGTGTATTCCTGTTCACCACTCTTTTCTCATTCATTCGAATAGGTGCGTTCTATGGACCAGACATTGTGCTGGGTGTACCACCTTGCATTTTAAATGGTATTTGAAATGATGAAAGGGGATAAAAGGGGGAAAAGGGACCCATCTGAGGCACTGATACCACATGTCAAACAGGAATGGAACTGATGAACACATGAAAGAAACAGACAGCAAAAAATGCAACCACTTTCGCCCGTAAACACTAGATCATTTAAGGGAAGTCCCTCCAGAGTTACTGCTTCCTGATTGATGTAATCCTAACCACAGCCTGTGGTCCAAAAATTGCCAATCAATCATGTATACATTACAGGAAAAATTGGGTTAACATGTCTCCATGCTGGTGCTTCAGTGATGTTCCTGTTCCACCCTGGCTCACGATACCCCGTGCAGAAAACCAGCCTGCTGGTGTATCGCTCGTTTGTTTTCACCTCACCGTTTTGTTATGATGTATAGGCAACGAGCCTCATGTGGCCTTTCTAATCTGAAAATGAGCCAAGAGAAAGAACGTGCTCAGAAGTGTTGAAAGAAAGGCCCATTCTGTGCCCAGGGAACTGCATCTAATACAGGAAATGAACACAAGTTTGCTGTAAGCTGTCCAGCCTCTGAATCAGCTGTTCCCCGCTCAGGATCCCTCCCCCTCCCCCACTCCCAGCTCTAAAACCAAGAGCTAAAAAGCCAATATTAAAGTTTTGAAAAATGTGTTTTCCTCTTCTTCTCCCGTGTTCTCTCAAAGCTGTGTAAATCTAACTTGAATGGTAAGCGGCTTTATTTTAACAAGTGTGAGTTATCAGAGTTCGCATATCAAATTAAACCCAATGAATTCTGGACTTGTTTTAAATTTCAAGCCAGAGGCCCTAACTCCCTGCATTTCACTTGGCGGCCGGCCAGACTTAGTAATAAAGTGCTAAGCAGAAGACAGGAAATACTAGAGAAGTCGAACAATGTTATGACAATGTTTATAACTTTTACAGTCAGGCCTGGCTGAACATCTGCACAACATCAGACTCTGGTCAGACCCGCAGAGAGGAAACCATTCCTTAGCTGGCAGCGTTTTGCTCCAGCCAGATGTTATCACTTTACTGGTATCTTTTCACCAAACAAAAAATACATATATATTATACAGTATATACTCACATCTCAGAGAAGGAAATGGGGAAAGGTCCTCCATTTTACAGAAATGGTACCACAAATTAATTCTGCCCCATAATTGATTTACTCAGATGGTTCTAAGACAGTTACAGACAATGGCATCGTTTTCCCTTTGATGTGATAACATTCAAACTGTTTTTTGGTTTTTTGGTTTTTTTTTTTGGTGGAGAGGAGAAAAGCCTTGTTTGATGCCACAGACTGAAATACAAAGGGACTTCCAAAGACCATGGCCTTGGCATGCTCAGATGAGGCTCAGATGCCTGTAAAATTAAGCAGTCACCTGACAAGTATTTATATAAATGAAATAATATTCATGGCATTTCCTTGAACACAGATGTAATGTAAGAATTTATCATTTTAGTTGAAACTGAGGAAACTAATGCCTCTTTTACCTAAATCATTTCAAGAGCCTGACATATAAAATGTCGCATCACCATTAATAACGCTCTAGACAGATCAGTACGGAAATACATTTTTAATAAACCTAGGCTAACATGAAACAAAACGAAACCAGAAAAGCTCAGTGGCTGTTTGGAAAATAGTATCAGCAATCATATAACTTTATATGTCCTTCACCTGCCATTCCTGAACCTAAAAGATGGGTGCAGTCACGTCAGCTCATTGTTAATTGGCAAAACACAAAAACAAAATCGGCCAAATAAACATTCCCTCCACCGATTCGGATCGATTTCCCAATGTCGCTAACAGAAACGCCTGCATTTGCGTGCGTGTCTCTGTGAGTGTGGGCGTGTGTCCATATCGCAGTGAACCTGCCCTACCTCTGCCTGCACATCTTTCATTATGCGTCTTCGATAAAGTGGAAAGCTGGTTCAAATGTGACACACGCTGTTGGCTTGGCCTCCTGGGAAAGTCGCATCAACTCCATCCACGGTAACTACCAGAGACATTAAAATGAGCACGGTCTTCCAAACACCTGCTAGGAGCCATGTACCTACTGCAGTTTCAATTATAAAAGACTGCCTGCCAATTTCTAAACAACCCAAACTATAAACAGGCGATGGATTTGGATGAATTTGACTAGATAATACTATGGCTTGCAGTTTGCACTGGGATTCATTTTCCTGTGATGTATGCATTTGGCCCTACCCACGTTAACACACCTGAAGCCCGGGGATGAGAGAATTCTTTATTTGCAAGGGAATTTATTCATGGGGCCATTCAACTGCAGTTAAACTGAACTGGGGTATCGAATCCAGGGGTTTCCAAACTTTTATTTATTAGTATCGCCTTGGTTACTACTAAAAAGTAAATAAATGCTTGGGCTTCATCCCTGGGCCTGGAGTTACATGATGGTGTCCTGGAGTCTACAAGACATTGGGGTCTACTTACCTACTTTTAAACCTTCCACCCCCACAATTTCGAGCGTGTGCACATGCTGGACTGAGCTACACCACACTGCGTGTCTGCTGGGGCTGCTCAGGGACTGCCATGCTAGCTATTCAATATTTTGAATATCACCCTGGATACAACCATTCAAATTGGCTGGCCTAAGCAAATTCCAGTAAGTTTTCTAGTAATGTTTTAAATTATTCCACTTTTACTACTGTACTTCCATGCTATGATTGTCTTCTGAGTTTTTCAAGTTTTTTGGCTTTTATGCAAAGTAAGCTCCACTGTGTATAAGTTGTTTTGACATATTTAATTCCACAAGAGAATTCTAACCACCAGTTCTTTCATCAGCATTCACACTACTGCAGTGATAGAGTGCTCTATTACTTAATATTTTTCTCAGAGCCTAAGATACCGATGCTTGATTAATTTCAATCTTCTGTAGTCAACAGTGATATTATTATTACTGTATTCTGATGGATTGAATTATTTGTAAATCCGGTAACACTCCTCACTAATTAACTCTATGGGCTGAAAACTTGCTGAGTTAAATTCTGTTTTGTCATTTTCATAAAATTCACAGGATTATACTGAAAAAGAGAATATTTTCAAAGAAGAATTCTATGTAACAGAATGTAAGAACATTAACAATTCCTTCTTTCTAAATGAAGGCATGAAAATGTAAATCATAATACAAACATTTAGCCTCAAAACTCTGAATAATTTAAAAACAAATTCCCATTCCCCAAACTTTTCACAATAATCCATTACTAGATTGTTGGTGGAGATATAAGTGAGGTCTCTATAAACTTTAGGCTTCCAGATAGTGTGTGAATTTTGTTTTTCTTTTTAAGAACACTTATAATACCTTGATCAAATTAAACACCAGCATTTCCTCCATGTTCTTTGTGTTTATAAGGGGCTCAAGAATCCGTTCCTAGCCTGAATGACGAAAAGGGTCTGTTGGTATTTCCACGTTACTTTTCTTGTACTTTAAAGCACATAATACTCTTCATAGTTGTTCTCAATGCTCTTACAAAAACGTGAGTTATTAGACACACAGAGCAACACAGGCAAAATAAATGTGACTC
Source organism: Trachops cirrhosus (assembly GCA_028533065.1). NCBI lineage: Eukaryota > Metazoa > Chordata > Mammalia > Chiroptera > Phyllostomidae > Trachops > Trachops cirrhosus. The sequence continues at coordinate 109,267,579 of CM052544.1, forward strand.
TGAAATCTCAGGTTGTAGCAAGCAATGCCTGCAGCCAGGCCTAATGTCACGTGAGTCCGGCTCCTCTGTGAGACATTTGTCCAGGTGACCCGTGAGGTCACTCTTTAGTAATAGGTGGTTCATGTCTCTCACAGATCAGGCATGTATGACCCAATAATCGAAGCTGTATTTATATAAGTGCATGCTAATTTCTGGCTTTCGTACATTATTTCTGTGGTTTTCAAACTTTTTGGATCAGTGAAGCCAATTGTTTAAACCTTGCATGGGGGCTCAATCTCATGATCAAGTACAAGTGAAGGTGCTGGGGAAGGTCTGATGGAGTGCTCAGGGCTCCTCCTGGCTCATGCCGTGAAGGCCATTTGGGGGATCCCGGCTGACCACTAAGGCTTTATTGGTACGTTTAAATAAGTGAAACTAAACTAATTTTCTAGAGTTTGAAACAGAGCTGAAAGCCTAGAGAATATGTCTAGTAAGCTTCAAATCTCGGTCTTTTATTTTTTCTCCAAAGCTAGAATTCTTTTTTCCTATGCCATACAGTTTCTTTTTGAACAAGGAAAATGCTTTCTTTCACAGTTTACACTACATGGATATCGCATTTTTACAAGTAATTGCAATTTTTTAATTATAATTAGGCAACCTGTGATGAACCTTTGTATACATCTATTTTATTCTAGATAACCTTGAATTATGATTCAACTTCTCAGGTCTCCCCCCACCCTCTACTTTAGAATTTTAGCCCCTTTCTTTTTTTAAAAAAGATTTTATTTATTTATTTATTTTTAGAGAGAGGGGAAGGGAGGGAGAAAGAGAGGGAGAGAAACATCAATGTGTGGTTGCCTCTCCTGCAACCCAGGCATGTGCCCTGACTGGGAATTGAACCAGTGACCCTTTGGTTCGCAGGCCAGAGCTCAGTCCACTGAACCACACCAGCCAGGGCAGAATTTTAGCCCCTTTCTTTCTTGATGATTTAGATTTGATATTGCTCTGTGTTCCTAAATTCTTACTCATATCTGGAACTTGAATTGTATTCTAAATATTTAATTAACCTATAAGATATTGTTAACTTTTAAGATGCACTTCCTACACAGCATTTTACAGGAATCATATTAATGATAGTTGGGGGATTAAGAAACAGAAACAAAATACTTTAGCAAGGAAGTGAATTTAACATCTTGTTCAAACTAAGCACCTTGTCAAAGGTCATTTTAAGATGTATACATTGGAAACCTATCTGGAGTATTTCTCAGTATATTTAGGCACAAGCCAATCAGAGAAATAATAAAAAAACACATGGCTCCCGTACAGCATGGGTACATTTCTTCTTTCTTTGATATAATAAAATCTCCACTATTTTAGATCGTTTGGGTTTTAATTTATTAAGAGATTTGCTAAGAGAAGGACTTACCAAAATCTTAATCATCAAGTACAAAAATATTAATCATAAAGCACATGCAAATATATATTTTCAAGAAGAGTTCTATTCAAACCAGTGCAATCCAGCATCTAGTAGAAACGAGCAAACTTGCTCATTTAACAAGAGTTTACTGACGGTCCATGAGCTCTCCTTTAAGCTGGGGACAGAGCCTGGAATAAATGAGACACAAATTCTTGCTTTCGTTCTAGTGGGGGGGAAAATGCACCATTCACTTGGTGTAGAGAAAAGAGAAATGCATAAAACACTGTTATCCTGAAGGAGCCACAGAGAGAAAGTACAGTGTGAACCCAAAACAGCATTGATGCAAAGAAGAGGAAGTGGTTAATTTTGACTGATTAGATAGGGTATAGTAACTTTACTTTAAAAGGCAAAGAATTTAGGTTAATTTGGACTGATTAAAATACAGGTAGCTTTAAAGTTAAAAAAAAAAACATAAAACTAAAATACCACCACTGAGGCTGGCCCAGATTCCACATTCATGAAGATGGAAGTGGGGAGTGGTGTTCTAGGTCGCTCAACAGAAGAATTTAGTGATGGCCAGAGCTGGAAACATGAGGGACTGGCACCCACGGGAGGTGGGAGAAGAGTGCCAAAGGGCTCAGTAAAAGAGTTGGTTTTAATTACTTCAAGCAAGGAGAACAGTTAAGGGTTTGGGGCAGGGTATGATGTAATCCTGTTTGTGCATTAGGCACGTACATTTGTGGGAAGTATGGGCTATGAATTAGAGAAGTAAAAACTGCAGTCCCTTTAGGAAGTCTGCTAGGTCCTGATGACTAAGCAGCAACAATGAGACAACAGAAAAGGGGGGGAGGCGTTAAATTTAAAAAAAAATTGGCACTCCACGAGGTCACATGATTTTTAAGTTCCTTTTCAGCCCTGATGTTCAATGTCTGGATGTGAGGACATGGAAGGAAGGCAGTCAAAGATGAGCTTCCCGGGGGTATGATTTGGTAGCTAACAGGAGGTTGTGTTCTGAGGCTGTTTATAGTGTTCCCAAAATAGAAGCACTACTGAGTGGCTCAGAAAACCCTGCTTTGTAAATGAAACGGTGTTTGGACTATTTGAATCTACACTTCTCTTTAATGAGTAGTTAGTCTAATTTAAAGAAGCTGTCATCAGAGTAGTCTCCATAACACAGCATTATATTATTAATAACCATTTGAAGTGAACCAAATGGGCAAAACTCCACTCCCAGTGCCAGCTGCGGTGTATCACTGAGTGCACTTAGTGGGTCTTGCCTGTGGACACACGGGGTTGGATGCAGCACATCAAAGGCCCCTTGATTCCCAATAGGCTGTGATGCTGCTAAATAATGTTCCAGTACTTCAATTAAGATCTGAACAATCCGCTTGTAGAAAATCAATCAGATATGACTGAGCACACGAGTAATTATTTAATGACTGAGCATTTACTGAGGCAGCACCTGGAATGATATCCAGCTCCAGGGAAGTATAAAAATATAGAACTTCACTGTCAGAGAAGTTGTTTTGAAAGAGCACAGTATTAGCTAATTGATAGACATCCATAATTTTATTTTCAGTTAAACTCATTTATGGAGAACTAAAAACTATTCCCCATTAAAAACTGTTTTAAAAAATGTTTAAATGTAGCTTTAAAATACAATAAAACCTAAAACCATTAAATTAATTGCTAAGCTAGTTTTTTAAAAAATATAAAATAGTTAACAGAGGTTTCTACTTTTCCAGTTTGTACATTAATTTAAGGTAATCGTGCAAAAATAAAACCAAGTTTGGTGTTACCCAAAGAATAGGTAAAATTAACTAATAATTTATAGTAAATAGGCAAATAGTTAATAGGTTAAGATCCTGAAAAATTTTGCCTTGCTTACATGTTACCTTGTTTACCATTTTTTCTTCATGGTAAACAACAACAACAGTAGAGCAATGTAAGTTAAAATACCAGCACAGATGAATTCTGAAAAAGGAAAAGAACTTAAAACACTCTAGGAAGAGTTAGATATATTCCATGAGAACCTAAAATAAAAGCCTTAAAAGTCACTGTGAATGAAAGCATTCATTAATTCATAAGTTTTGATCCTCCCAATGGATTTCAGTTCACTGTAATGTTATTGGTCAAAATAAGTACGTACTCATTAATGATATTGAGTCATGGCTTAGAAATGAATTTTGTACATAAGCTTTGGAAATTTGAAAACTGACCTTTTCTTTTTAAAACAACTCATACTTGAGGACAGCTTCCGTTTCCCAAAGTTCCAGTAGGTGGTATTTCTAAGATAGCTCCTCACTTACCTAGGTTTCCAGCTACTCTTCAAACAGGATCTACTCCCCTTGAATCACATCAGGCAGATAGAACTGTGTCATTTTCTTACCCATACTAATGGGTTTATAGAATGACAAAGTTAGATGATCCCCAAAGACTATTAGACTACTGACTTAGTGATCTTTTAAGTGGAACTGCCTGCCTGAATTTCTGAATTGGGAACAGGTGTTTAGGTGTGCCGACTTCTCACTGATTTTAATGGAGTTACACTGTGAACTCCCTACATACTACTTTGTCTCCCATTCGTAGAATGTGATCAAATTCAGACCACTGAAGTTATCCATCGATCTCTGAAGTTAGAATTCTGTCAGCATATTGCATTATAAATAGATACCCATGTCTTTTCTGCAGACCAGTTGAGGAAGTGAAAATTGTGCAAAAAGGTGGGCAATCATATATAGACTTTTTATATGATACATATGTGATATAAAATTATGTATGTAATTCTTATGTAATATGCAATTCTATAACATACCAGTGTGTTCTTATCAAGGGCATTAGCTACAATTAGATTAAAAAATGATCAGAAAGATATTGAGTAGCGAGGGACCTCTGTCTCTTTTGCTTACTGATATATCTATCAGCCTAAAACATAGTAGGTGTTAAATAAATATTTGATAAATGAATAAACTGCCAATAACCCATTTTAAATATAATCACCTGAGCAGTTAAATTTATGATTAGGTTTCAGATTAAAAACAATTTACCTTTTCTGAAATAGTACTAGTTTAGTTTATCTAGTAGGTAAAATCACACACCCCCACACACAAAGACCATAACAAATTCAAAACATAATTATCTTATTGAAAGTTCAGTAGGATGTCCATCATTTGGTTAAGGTTGATATTTGAACCTTAAGTTCAAGTCTCTCAGAAGTAAAAACCAAAAATCAGTTGTGTTTTCTATATTTACCTAGGGTTTATAAAACTTCTACATTATACTTACTTTTTTTTAATTTTATTTTCATATAATAAATGCATCAGGAATTCTATTTAATAGGGCAAGAACATTATTTTAGAGCAGAACTTCACTACTAAATAGCAGAGGTGCCAAGTTGGTGGCAGAATCACAGAAGGAGATACTCACGTGATCTAGAAATTTCAGCATTGTTTTTTCTTAAGAGTTAATAAGCCTTATTTATAACCCAGTTAACCCTTACAAACAACACCGTGATATTCATTTTGTGCAAGCCTCAAAACTGCTTTTACTCAGAGGAAGATCTAAGTAGTTTGGACAACTAACCTTTCCAACCCCGTTTTAAAGTCTTTGTAGGTTGCATTCATTCAAACCACCACCAACCACTTATGGATCACCTATTATACAGGGTGGGACAAAAGTAGGGTTACAGTTGTTCAGGTGGAAAATAATACAACAATTAATAAGTAATAACACAAGAACAAACTCTGTTTTGCTTGCTCACAACTGTAAACCCAGTTTTGCCCCACCCTGCATCCTAAGCCCTGGGTATGCACATATTAGACAGTGCCTGACGTAAATGAATGTGTTGACGCCAAGTAAGATAATTTGTCAATGAAATGTGGTCATTAAGCATGGCTATGGAAATATTTACAAGGCCCTACAATAGCACAGGGGTTAATAGTTTTGCCTGAGGGCTTCAAGGAAGGTTTCACAGTTTCAAAGACATCTCAGAGTGACAAGGTTGAACAATTAGTCCTAGGAGACTTCTCTCTGCTTGTTATAAAATAAAATACACTAAAAAATATCTGGGAATTATAGATAGCAACATATTGTATAAGTAATACTTACTAAGAACTCTCTATGTACCAAGTATTGTTCTAAATGCTTTATACGTACTGAGGGTAGACAGATGACAGAGGTAGATAGATACATAGATGGACAGATATAGACCATCAATTACATCTTTTGTTAAGGCAATTAATAGTTTGTATTATAATTATTTGTTTACCCAGATGCCTTGCCTCTAAAGGCCATGGATCCCTTGTGGACACATTTGTCTATGTGTCCCCAGCAACACTTAAGTTTCCTTCCCCAAGGTAGGCATTCCATAAAGGTTTCTCGAACTAATGAACACCTGCACCAATTACGAACTCTGTGGCATCTCTCAAGTCAATTAATGTTTCTGTGCCTCAAATGTTTTCAATCTAGCTGGTTTATAAAGGCCCTTTGAGTTAAAAATGGTTTTGAGGTTTTCCTTCTCATAACCATTTTGAATTACTGATTTTTATAAACCTCAGTTATAAGAGTAGAAAATAGAATGTAATTTTATTCTATGATTTCAGCCTATGATAAAAATCTACCTGAATACGCTTTATTCTTGAACCCATTAGTTCCAGAGTCAAAAAATATATATTAATTATCTATAGGTCCAGATCTATTTTGTATCCCTTAAAATATGTTTCTTTAATTAAGAATCATTTTCAGCATACAAATATAAAAATAACATAATGGAAGCACAAGGTCACAAATTCTAGACTTAAAAGCAAACAAACTCAAGCATAAACAAATACACCAAATGAACAACCAATGGAATGAAAGCCTCCTGTTTACCTGTTTCCAATACCTTCCTTCTTCCTAAGAGGTAACTACTATTCTACATTTCATGTGTATCTTTCCTGTGCCCAAAGAGCAAAACAAACAGCCAGAAATGAATGAAATTCATATTGAGGGTATTCTAAAGAAATATAATCTCACTCCCAAAGTATCAACAATGCCCACAACTGACCCCCAAGGAGCAAGACAGCTCCCGAACAAGTCCAGTGCCTCCAGAGCACGGCCAAGAGATCTTTGCAGACAATCTAGGAGCTGCTGGTGCAGAAAAGTCATTGTGACCAGTAATTACCCCTTTGCTTTGATGGCTTAAAGTATAATAATAGACTGGGAATTTATAGTGTAGCAAGGGGCAGTATAATGCAAAGGGCGAAAGCTGGGGGTTGGCACTACTGTTACTGTATTGTGACCTTCGACACAGTACTCACCTCCCCTATGCAGGAGCCATCTCATCTATGAAAGAGAGAGGACAAGGGGATCCACCTCAGGGGGCTGCTCAGATTAAGGGGATTAATGCATCTAAGATGCTTAGAAGAGTATCTGGCACAAAGTTTAGTGCACAATAAATGTTGATTTTTAAAAAAAAATTCTAGCTCCACAAACAAAATTTTACAAAAAAGTTATTCTTATCACCTCCAGAAATCCATCAGAGGCGTGTGCCTTGGAAAAGAAAGCATACTTTTGGGGTCCCCTAATTGCTAGAACCCACATCCTGTAGAACCCACATGGTGTGGGCAGTGAGAAACAAAAGCTGGGCGATCTAGCTTCTAGGGTTTGTTTGTTCATTCAATGCCCTTCCTGGACAACAGTCAGTGTAGTGGCACTGGGGACACAACATGATGAAGCCAGAGGGGACACTGCCCAAAAATCATATCTTAAACTCACAACTGCACCAAAATTTGACTACGTGTAGGAGTCTTCATATGCCACCACAACACGGTTAACTGCTTTGAACCTCAGCTTAGGATCCGTAAAATAAGGGCATAACACCTGCTCTGTCTTCTTCCTATTGCTGTGAGATTTCTCTAAACCAACTTTGTGAAAGCAAAACACCATCTGATCAAAAGTGCTTATGGTACTGACACTTGGGCGTGCCTGCTGAGATATGTTCACGCAGGACCCTTCGCAGGTCTGTCTCGGCAGGGGGTGAATCACAGGAGCCACCTGTCTCGAGGCTCAGGTAGAAGCCTACGCGTCAACCACAGTTTCCCTCACGTGGACTGAAGACAAGCTCCCGAAAACAATGGTTGGATTTAAAATTAAATTTAGAGGAACCAATTTGAAAACCGAGTAAAAGAAATATTCTTTGCTTAGAAATTTAACTATTTTATCTTCAGAGGAGGAGTGAAATGAAAAGTAATGTCTTTCACCACCCTCCTCATAAATTCTGGCTGTCTAAATTCCTAGACACAACAATGACAGAATTCACGTAAATACTCCTAACCTTCGAGGTCAGATTTTGGGACCTCATGGAGTGATGCAGGGAGCCTGGCCAGCTGGTGACCACACTCAGTGTATGAAATCAAATATCCATCCCTGAGGCTGGCCAACCTGGAAGCCCTCATTAGGACTAACCGTTTTGCTAAAAGAGCGGGTTATTTCAAGTCTTTCATCGATTTAAGGCTATCAATTATTCAAAACCATTTAATTTTAAAACAATTTAAAATTTTAAAACATCTTAATAAAACATTGTAAAAAGAGAATATTCCCCAACTCCAACATTAAATTTCAGTTTTCCATACTGCAAAGTAGAGTCCCTTAAGCAGAAATGTAGTATTAATGACTGCTTACAAAGTGCATGTTTTAGAGTTCGTTCCAAAGCTAATATTTTAATAAAACATATAACACAATACATATAACAATGAAATAAATTATATCCATCTTTCTATAAATTAGTTTATAGCTTGATTTTATGTGCCTCTCTGCCCAATTTGGCGTCTTAAATACTGCAATTGCTTGCACATGCTCCTACTTCGCCCCTTACTTTACATGGTTAGCACCTTACAGCTGTTTATTGTGGAAAGCAAAATAACCAAATAGATGTCCTGATACATTTTTTTGTACTTCAGAGTCAGCTAAGTCATTAATTTTCAATTAACAAAACAGTAAAAGACTAACAACAGAGCATGGAAGTTCCTACCTTTAAATACTATTCACTCCCCCCGCTTTTTTTTTTTTTTTCATGATATCACCATATCGTCCAAATACTTTCTCCACCTTGGCAATCAATTTAACTACCGTGATATTATTTCCTGGCTTTGGCTCTGTACAAAACACTAGGATGCTGGGTTAATTGTTCTGTGACCGGCATATTATTGGTTATTCCTGGGCAGAGGTTAGTAGAAAAATTCAAAACTTCTAATGATGGTTTTCTATCATAGCTGTAATATAATGGCACACAAACTATAGGAACCTATTTGAACTCTGATAGAGTAGCTCATTATTTGTGCTTGTCTGACAAGAGCACAGTATTCTCGGTGATATTTTATATGATATAAAAGGTTAGCTTTGAGAAATTAGCATTACAAATGTCACATTTACTTCCAGCAGGAAATGTGCAACAATATGTGACAATACTGAATAAAATGTTGAAACATGTTTTCCTTTTGTTTTACTTTACTCATTTTTGTAATACAACACTGGTTACTGGAAAATGCCTTACAGCTTTATTCAAAACACATGTTCAGAGATTTGAATGAAAAAACTTTGACTCTCTTTGGAACATCTAACCGATATATCATTTGTGTGCTTTAAATTTTTCCTTACTGTCAGGAACACTTTTATGTCTTTAAGATTTATTTAAACTAGTTTATTATATAATGAAGCTTGTCAGATCATGAGAACAAAGTCAAACAAGATGTGCTATATCAAAGTATAACATTTAACATATAGATTTAAGTATACATATCAAGTACGATGCAATCAAGCAAAGTTTAATCTGAAAATGCAAATGTTTCAGATTATTAAAGCCACATCTGTCCTTTGAAGCATAATTTAGACTGTTTATCAAAAAGCTATGTGTAATTATTCTCTCCCACCCTAGACTTTGGAACAACAGATTGCTTTTCTTAAGAACTTTTCAATTTCACTTTAGAGTTGGGGTTTTAAAGACTAAAACCACCAAAGAACGTAAGATCACAAATGGAAAATTAAAAATCTTTACAATGTGTCCTATTATAATTACTCTGTTTTGTTGGTAAATCAGGATACTATTTCAAAAGGCATTTCTCCAGGGTTTAAGAAAAATTCTAAATGCTTTTGGGAATCAATTCAACATAGTCCCAGCATCAAAAATGTGTGTTTGAATACATTATTAAAATTTTTCAATATAAAGTTTATAATGCATTTGGCTTTCTCTGCCTTGGCCAAAAGAAACCATCAAAAGAAAGTGTTTATTTCTCTGGTGAAGAGTGGTTCTGAAGCACAAGGAAACTAGGGTAGAGCTTTGAGTTCTAAGTCCTTGAAGTTCTCAAACCTTAAATTTATACCAAAAAATAGAGGGTCTCTGTTGTATTCCCTTATACACATCCACGGACCTAATATAAACATGCTTTATATGTTATGTATAAAACTTAGATTTTATATCTACATATATCGAATACATATAAAATATGTATTTATTTTATACATATGTAAGTATATATAAAATATATATTTATATACACATTAAATACATGTATACATGGAATAGAAAGGATACACAAACCATCCTGAGTAATGTTATGAAGTTTGAACATCGGGGAATACAATGAGTCATTGCAACATTACTCTAGAGCAGACCTAATTTCCATGCAAAGGTATGATCTTTTATTGCACACATAAGAACTGAATACGACAGAGAAGCTGCGGCCTCTCATTTACAAAATCTACTTAAACAGGGCTCATTTCATCTTAGATTATAAAGGCTTACATCCATTATAGTTATTATAAAAAGCAATAATTTAGAAAATTAATTGGAGTCTTGGATACCTATTATAGTGATGTTGAAAAATTAAATATGTATCTTAAAAGTGAAAAAATAATTGCAATGTTAACCGCAGCTAGGGGTGGAGATTCACTGCTTGTGACTCCAGGTCATAAGATGGGCTCTCAAAATGCAGGTCATCACAATCTTAACCTATTGCTTATGCGTTCAACCCAGATCTCTCAAACTGCTAAATCCATAAACTCTCTATGTTATCTCCTCAACATTTTAGGTTTAATTTGGAAATTATAATCCGGTTTCCGCCATCAAGGGGGAACAGAGGGAAAGTGGTGGCTAAGTGACTTCTGCTTGATTTCTTACATTTTTGAAAACTGCATTTATTCAGACCTGTGTGCCTCGAGCAAACAGAAACGGCAGACAATAGTGCTGATTTTATTCCATTCGTTAAAGAAAAAGGTGTGAGTAGTTTGACTAAAAGGTTCCAGGGCCAACATCATTCTGGAATACCGCACACTGTCATAACATACTCAGAGAAGGGAACTGTTGAGCAAAGGTAACCTAGGCGAGTGCTTTATTTCCTTTCTCTCGATGTTTAGAGCTTAAGAATTTTTCTGAAACCTTAATGTAAACTCTTCAAAGTCAGGAAGGGTTCTAATGAAACACAACCTAGTTTCAACAGAAGAAACAATTCGTGTTCCAAAGACCTGATGTCCTAGGAAACATTTGAAGTCACAGAACCCTTTCAGACAGAGACTGGCTTGGATCTAGCAGAGCGACAGAGAACCGGTAGGTAGTGTGATGCTAAGGGGTGGGGGGGGGCGCGTGGGTGGGCTGCATTGACAGGCCTTTCAGGAGTGTGGTTCTTTCCCCTCCCATTCCACCAATGCCCGCAGGCATTTCTGCAGTGGAACATCTTTGCAAATTCTAAAAATAAAGTAATAAAGTTTGATTCCTCAATGTTCACAATATTTTGACAGATTTCTTCCAACTTTAATCCTTTTTGTAATGGTAGTATGATTTGCATTATGTTACATGGCTTCATGTTACCATAAAAAAGTCCGTCTCTAGAGAACTGCTCTGAAATGATGCACTCCTTTAATAGACCTGCCTTGGAATTGAATAAAAATAATTTTCTCATTGTAATCATATACTGTAATGGTTAGTAAGGTCTCATCGTAGACCTGTATTGGAAGCCAGTTCTGAATTTTCTTAAAGAAATTTTGAATGATATTCCCATACCAAGTTCTTATTTCTCCCAAATGTCATTTACATAAAGGAAATGACCAGAACTGATTTATTTAAAATTTGGGTAAGTTATGAAAACAAAAAATCACATTCAATGTTCTTGATTCCCTCATATAAAGTGGTACTGTCTTTCTCCCCCTGTCTTTAAAAAAAGCACTTCAGGAGTGTGGAGGGCCGGGGGGCAAACACGACCCTTATGGTGCAGCCTGTCCTGTGACAAAAACTGCTCCAGAAAAGCTGTCTTGCTAGGAAGTCAGTGGTACAGAGGTGTGAAGGGAGGAACCTCTTGAAAGAAAGGAATTTGACCTTTTGTAAAAAAAAAAATTCAATATTCCTAATTTGCCTTTTATACACAAATAAAGCCCATTTATATTGAACTTTTGTTTTGATCTGATATATGTGTATGAGAGCCAAGATAGAAAGTAAGTGATATTAAAAAGGGTGGGGGGGAGGAATAAGCTAGGAGAAGTACAGCGTTGAAAATGATGTTAACAGACAGGAAAGGGGATAGAATGGAATGTGATAGCTGGCAAGCTCCAAGGTCACTCAGGGAAATGAGACCGACTTGAACAGGACAGGAAACCAGACTTGAACATAAAATTTCTTATCACTACTTTTAGCTCACTCTGTAAATAACCCCGCGTGTAGCGCATCTAAACCTTTCTGCTACCCAAGCAAGGGGTGTAATCATTTTTCCTCCAGGCTGATCATAACTGAAGTTCTTCCTCCGATTAAAGAAAAATCTCTGTAACCTTGGTGCAGCAGGGGTGTGATCCAGGCACAGTCCCGCCACGCGGCATAAACGAGAATGAATGAGCCGCCCTCCTCCATGGCTGACAATTTCTAGAGCTTTCTTGCCTGTAGAAAATTCCCCATGAAGATTCAGCACCACCGCTTGTTTGAAAACACTTCACTGATGAGAAGTGACAAACCAGCGCACTGTTTTTGTTTCTGAGTTTTAATTTCCAAACTACTAATGCCAGAGTAATTTGTGTAACTGTAACTCAAGATCCATATATATGTATTTTTTCAGTTCATGTTTCTAAATAGTCAACTTACAATTATCTTCAAAGGATCAGATACCCTGCAGTTTATTTCTTGACAAATCATCCGTTTTATTGTTTCTGACATTGTTACCGATTCTGCTTAATTAAACATTTATTTACACAAATGGGATATTTGCTTAATGTAATCCAGGATTTTAGGGGGGAGAAATGCTTTAGGAATGAAAATAATTTCCCTTGCACATATGAATAAGCAACAGTACTTCTGCATGAGTGTTGACTCCCAGAATAAAGTGGAAGTGGCAGTAAAATTGATTAAAAGGGGAGGGTGGAAAAAGTAGGCAGTGTTTCCAGCCTTTCGTGAGCCACAGATTAACTGTGTGGTTACTGTGTCTGAGTTATGAAGAATTTTCATATTAGAGATATTCTCCAATGAACAATAAAAAAACCCTTGCCAAAGCTAAACAGAAATGATTTGGGAAGGAGGTTCAGACTTCTCAAGAGCACAAAAGAACCTGAACACAGGACAAAAAACCTGAAGAGTGGGAGGGACACAGTGGTCCCCTTGTGGGGTCCCCATTTCAAAACGCACAAGCAAAGTGCGTGTATACTGGTATTTTCCCCCAAAGCGCGCGCACACACACACATACACAGGGAGCAATTAGAACTTGTACGACTCATGACACGTGCTGAAAAAGGGAGATACATAGTCTATTACTGGTCTGCTTAAAAGTCATCGTATTTGAGTTCACGCACGTTCACGCGCACACACACACACACACACACACACACACACACTGAACCAAACAAAGCTCCCAATGGACAAGATGAAACAGTGCGACGTGGCCCAAGATTCTATTCACAGTTGCATAACAGGCTCCTTGATCTGCAATATGCTTGGCAGCAATAGCAAGAACAGATATTGTGCAAGTCACAATTTAACTAGAACATCATTAACTGGTGCTAAGAAGACAGTGCCTGGTGTTGTCTTCAGTAAACTGGCTATTTGAGGGGAAAAAGATGTTTCTAGCTATGCCCATACTGTCCAAATGAATATAGCCACAATCACATTATCACCTCTTTTCCAAAGAACATCAATGGGTTATACTCAGGTTTAAAAAAAAATAAACCACTACACCACATCAACGCTACCCACTGGCTACAGCCTTATTCCAGTTCCTTTGAAAGCTTCTGGAAATAGAAATCTCTCATTTTCATAAAAGGCTATTACTAAAACCAGATAGAATATTTGCATGTCCAGCCTTGAATATGCTTTGGTCGTTGATAGCTTAACTCTCTCTATGATTAGGTAACGAGGACAGGATTTTAAAGGACAGTGTCTCTACACTTTGCTTCCCTAGCCACAAGGAATACTAATTTCAAGAACTTTCTCAGGACTTATTTATATATTCTCCTTTTTCTTTTTCTAGCAACATTATCAGGGTTTCTTCACATAGAGCGGAACGTTCTATGGATCAACAACCTTAAATCACACTTGATTTAAATTCAGTGTCCTTTCCAGAGCTGACTAAGATGTAGAAATGAGAAATAATACCATGCAACAATTAATTCTATGTAAGTAATTCTATGCAAGATCTGATCGCTACTCAAATTTGAAAATATGGAAGTCTACTTACTTATTCTTATGTTGCATTTATTTAAACATTTTAATGCCTGCTTTTACATGTTAAGAATCTAATTACACATGTTGGCATATAATTCCATGAAACGGTTGTCTGAGGGTAACCTTATCTATGAATGTTAGGTATATAACATGGGCAGAATAACAAGCACTATAATAAGGCATTTAGTTTGGTTGTATAAAAATTACTGCCTTTGTTTTGTCTGGTCTATGTAGTTTTTCTAAAGGTCAGTCATTTAAGCTATTTTAACATTAACCACCGAAATGAAGGAATCTTCCTATGAAATACAATGGTAGCATTACACATCATTTAAGAAAGACACTATAAACAAAAGCAACCAAAGGAGTACAGGGAACTGCCAAATTAAAGTCGATACCTAACATATCTCTGGTTCATATTCTCTATCCCAAAGATGTGAAAATGCATTAGACTTTATTACTCCGCATGCTGGGAAAGTTCCTTTCATTTTGCATTTTGGATTTCACAGATACTATGCATCGCATTAGATGAAATTGGCCTTCAGCCAGTTTCTAACTTGTCAGCTTATTTCTGGGCCTAGAGTCTTTGTAGCAGTTATCTCTATAACAAAATTCTCTGCTCCTGTGAGTCATGCAAAAATCTCACAGAGATGTAGCTGACTTGTGACATGGTCAGGAAGCACCAGCGTTTTGTTGTGTGGTTTTTTTTGGGGGGTTGTTGTTGTTGTTTTTGCAGAGCACAGTGCAACGTCACTGGGGGTCAGGTCAATAAAATTTCAACCCGTATCTATTTCATCCTCCGTTCTGGAGGGCACGCACTATCCATCACTACCCTCTGAGTTAGTTCCTGCAGACCTTTCCTTCCACGTTTTTTCAGTTATGTAGAACAGAGAGGAAGAAAAAGCGGAGCATCCTTGATTAAAGCATTCAAGATAATGCCTGACCTTTCACTTGCTGTTGACCAAATGGTTTACACTTTTTTCAATCACTGCCGTCTATCATTCTTAATTAGCATCTACCCAATACGACAGCTCATTTCTGAAGGATATTAATTACTGCTTGACGACTTCAGCGCCTATTATGCTATCTGTACGGCAACAACTATAAAAAGTGTGGCATTTCCGGCACAAAGGGGCAGCATGTGTTATGTGTGATTCATGTCGGTATCTAGAGGAGTGGCCTGGAGCACGCAGTGCATTGGGACTTCATACCCTGAGGAGCTGCTTGAACTGTCAACCCTAGAAATAAGTCTTTCTCAGAGAGACAAGGAAGCATAAGTTTTTGCTATGGGAATTTCAAAATCATTCGCATTATGAGTGGCGAATCCAAGCAATAAAGGAAGATGCCAGGTTTAGATGAAATATACTGTTCTATAAATTTTGTAACCACAGTATAAAAGGGAAGGTGCATTTTGTGACATCTGTGCACAAAGCAGAAAATTGAGAATCATTACAGGGTTAGCTTCCAAATAAACAATTTTAAATTATTTTCATGATCTGGTCATGTGGAGTAATATTTACTGAAAATTGTTCACTATAGATTGCCAAGGGTTTACCATTACAAGATCTTATTAAAATAACTTATAAAAAATTGTGGTAGCCTTGGGGAAATAAACATAACCTGCCTTCAAAAACAGGAAAAAATCTGTTGAAAAACTTTAAATTACTCAACCTTCTCAGCAGTAACTCACAGAATGTATGAAAGACAAGAATCTTTGGAGGATCAACAGCTTATTTCCATCGCTGTGCAAGCACATGATAGGATGGACACAGCAAGGGCTGTTTCCTGACTTTGGTTAGGGCCGCAAGTCCACCCACGGACCCGTGACAACATGGTCAGGTATGGATGGGTGGCAAAAGAGGATAAAGGGAGGGATGCACAGAACAGGAAAATCCACGGCACTCTGTAAAGGCTCGACAGCGATTGTAACTAGTATAGAGCTGGCTCTCATCCCGCACTTTCAACTCTCTGGTTCCATTTTCCGTGAGGAGAGAGAAGAGGTCCTTACTGTCCTCTCAGAGCTATGAAAGGCATCTTTAATTAGAAGTGGTTCATTAGGGAGCAAAGGTGAATAATAATGTAATGCACAATGGTATTGCAAACGAATCAGCATGTAAATTTCACTTATCCAAATATTAAGAGATATAAAGTATGTCTGTAATTTACAGATGGAAATTCAAGGCAAATTTTCAACTGCAAGTAAAGAAAATTTAAAGAAGTAAAAAAAAATGAGAAAAGGGGAGTATTTTAAAAGCCATGCATGTAGATTTAGTACTCCACTTAAAAGACTAGAGATAAAAATTCTGCACTCTTAGGTTATAAAAGTAGCAGCCACCACGGTGCAGGCTTCTTTGTCACTAAGAAATGATAAAAAAGAAAAAAGAAAGAAAAAAAGAAAAAGATATGGCTTTGCAGATTCTAAAGGAAATTAAAATTAAGTGTAGAATGAACTTGCTTTCTTCCCAAACTAAAATATGGAAAGGCAAAGATAGTAACATTTTAGTGCAGAACCTTTTTAAACTCTAAGTGCATAAAGTGGAGGATTAAGTGAAAAATCAGGTTCATAAAAAATGCATAAATGGCATTTAAAAGTGCCATAACAAAAGCATTATTTTATGAACTTTTTTTGTTATAAAACAAATTGAGTTATATACTGGTTATAAAGTTAGCATACATTTGAATAACTTCTAGGGATGACGGCAAATAATTTCACAATTTTTTTTGTTTCTGTTCATTTTAAAGAAAATTCACATACACACACTTCCTGACTACCTTCCCATTTTCCTTGCGTGTGAAGCCTGATCACTTTCTCTTTGCAGTCAGTTGGTACCAATTTGAAATCCTTCTTGGAAACTATGATAACTGCAGGAGCACCTTTAATGTACTGCACACTAAACAAAATATGATCAAGTTCAGAACATGGTAATACGATGAAGATGCAATTTTTTTAAAAAAACAAATATTCTTCCAAGTATCTGCTGTTCCCAGTTTAAATATTTAGCAACAATCATATGCTTCACCAGTGCTATATCAATAATTATCATTTAACAGCAAGAATGTTCCTCATAAGTAAAGCACATTGATGACACTACATTCAATGCTTTGGACTGTCCATCACTTTTCAAAAGTAGTCACTTACCTCACTCCTATGTGGAAGGGGTTTTACATAAACCCCCTTTTCCATATTTACCGTTCATGATATACTCTAGCTTATAGTTCAGTAAAGTTGAAGCAAGGAGAGTGTTTTAAAAATGCAAAAAAAAACATACCTCAAAATAAAATGACACAAAATTGTACCTTTTCAATTATAAAATATGCTTTCCTACAAAATGATGTTCAGAAAAAATATTTTTATTTGTTTAAGTCCAAAGAAATATGCATAAACTGTTGAACCCGAATCATAAAGTGACTACAAAACAATTGATGGCAACATGGAACTCAAAATGGGACCAGTAATTAGCACAATAAAATTTCAGAGGAGGAATTATTTGCCTAGGAAGCAGGGCAGGCTCCCACTATTAAGTTTGGCCAACTAATCAACCTTCTATTCAACATACAGCCTGTGGTTCCTCTTTCACATCAGAGCATCTATTTTTGAAGAACATCATATTGTAACAAACAAGTAATTCTAATGAAAAATGAAAGGAAGAGCTAGGCAGAAATTTCACTTCTGCCTAACCAGCAAGCAGCAGCTCTGGGTTTATATAGACTTTGCAATTCTAGGTCTTCAATATTTGCACAAAATTATGAATTTTCTTAACTGTCTGAGCATCAAAAGGACCAACATGATCAAGCGAAAGAGAGAGCCATGGAAATACTGGAGCCGCAGCTGATACAACGATGCCCTTGATTTCCATCCAAAGTCTTAACATGGAATAAAGAACCTTCTATTTCTGAAGATGCCCTCAATGTGAAGTTTGAAAACCACTTGCCACACTTACATGCTTACTGTTTCTCTAGCTAATATTGCAAATGAAACAACTCTTGCACATCTCCATTTTTCAAAATCACAGCAATAATTATAGCCATTATCAAAAATCACACCTTAAAGTAACCTTAAATTTTACAGTTTCTTGTACAGAAACACAGTAATAAGTTGAGGTTAGAACAGTTTCCCTAGCATCCATACCCCATCATAAATGTTTAGAATGTGAAAAATCACTTGAATGGATTATGAGAGAAATGTGACCCAGAAAAACCAGTGTGCCATTTATGTTTCAAGACATGAAATTAGGAAAAACAGTGATTAAAGTGTAAGAAAGCATAATACTTGGAAGATTATTATACTTATAAAATGCAAATGTTATAGAAAGAAGTGACAAGAGCACTAAGAAATATATTTTCTGAGCATGAAACAGAGACACACCAGTGGGTACCAATATCTTGTTGTAATGTCTGAACGGCACTTGCATCCTTACCGCTGGACCAGTAGTGTTCCCCCACATCTCTGTGGGGCCCACAAGTGTCTAGAACTGGTCCTGTATCTTCAGCTTCTAGGGAAAGGTGTTGCAAGCCTTTCTCCACTATGATCTCAGGGCTTCGTCACAACTGATCAGAAAGTCTAACAGAAGTGATCGGGAGCTCTGCCGTGGAGGTGAATTTCCAACCTCCAGCTTGATTCAGTGTTGTAGAGACGGTGGTGCTTCTCCTGCTGAGATCCACAATTTTGGAACCAAGCCGCATCTTGTGAGTATAAAATAACCACTGTCAGCTCCTTGAGTTATGACTTAGGTAGCAGTCAGTTCCACCAGCACTTGGCTTCTTGTTTCTATTGTTGTATCGTATAGCAAGTCCTCAAAATATCTTACTATACAGACTGCTCTTTCAATCTGCACTTTTCTTCATTTAACATCATCTCATGTCAATAAGCAAAGAACAATCGACAGTGTCTTTTTTCGTGTGTTACCTCTGTCATGGTATAAATGGTGTGTGTAGCAAAGCCCATGCCAGCCCATGTTCCGATTGTCTCCAACCTCCCTCCCTCCCTCCCTCCATTCCTTCCTCTAATTCAAACGCTATGTGATGAGCAGCCACATGTTATTTAACTAAATTACCAGAACTGAACTTGCTAGATTTCTTGCAAGCTGTGCTGATTTAAGATGCTGCTATCCATTGCCCAATGGACCTCCCCAAAGATACCAATTTGTATACTCAAAGTATGCATTGGCGCATACCAATGCAATGCGGTAGTAAAATACAACTTAAAACTCACTTAATATGCTTATTGGTCACCTGTATTTCTTCCTTTTTAAAATTTTATTAACTCACTTTTGGTGCCATATATTCATTTTTCAGGAAAAATGTTTTAGACACATTGTAAATGGAATCATAAAGACTAGACATATTACCAGCTTTCCATATGCTTGAGGGTGCAGCACTTAGATCTCCAACAAGAGCACAAAGGATGTGTTACAAAATTCTGCTTTCAAAGTGCCACTCGGCTCTCTTTCAAGAAACAGTTTTTGAACATCTATGATGTACAAGGCACTGGTGTTTGGGGGGAGAAAATAATAAATCAGGCACAATTTCCTGACTTGAGTGTATCTTTTCAAGTGACCTAGGAAGGCATTTTCTAAAAAGTATGGCGCTTTACACAGTGAACAGATTTATTATTTAAAATAATAAATACTCATCCGTTCAAAAACTACTAATCCAGCTCTGGTGTTGACCTTGCCCTTACCTAACTTGCGGTCTAGGGCAGATGGCACTACAGGACAGCTTCCCCTGTAATGCAGCTGAGAGAACATTAGGTGAGTGAGAGATCCCTTTGCATCAGAAAGTGCTCACAGAGGAACTAGTGTCTTACCTGGAGCTGCCTTGTAAGAGTAATATGCAGTGATGTGTATGGTGAAAAAATAAAAAATAAAATCAAGAAATAAATCTCCCTTTCCTACTGAAATGACTGTGATCTAATT
This sequence comes from Trachops cirrhosus, assembly GCA_028533065.1. Lineage (NCBI taxonomy): Eukaryota > Metazoa > Chordata > Mammalia > Chiroptera > Phyllostomidae > Trachops > Trachops cirrhosus. Next base: position 109,287,554 of record CM052544.1, read on the forward strand.
CAAAGAATGGACATGATCAGTATAAAAACAAGAGAACACAAAAGCTAATATTCTGTCAATTAAAGAATTTGATCTTTGGTAAAATATTATACCGAAGTATACCTTTCTTTATGTATTTCTCTATATTCTGACCTAGTGAATCTGATGACATTACATATCACTGACAGCTAGGATATTTATATATGTAAGTATATATAAATATATTATGTATATATATGTGTGTGTCTATGTCAACAGAGTGAATGGGTAGCCAAGAAAACTCTTAGATTAACAAGCAGTAAGCTTGTCACAGATTTTGCTTTTAACAAATAATTGAAGCCAGAAAATGAACAATGGGAGCATGACGTAAGCTCCAATATATTTCTTAGAAGATTCACCCCCAAACGTTTGACTACAGCATCAGAAAGCCCTCAGCGTTGCATGCAGCAAGGACTAGGTAATGTGATGGTGCCCAGAGAGAGCGGTGGTTTTCTCTCCCCAATAAAGCGGAGGCTAGAAACACTCGAGAGGGGGATGGGAGCAGGGTTCATAAACACAGAGTTGTAGTCATGTCTATAGACCCAGGCTGCATAGCATTTGCTTCAATTTGCTTCCTGTATATGATGCAGTTTAAAGGTGTTCAGGGATTTTCCTTTGTTCAGACTGAAGATGGCCTTGGAAGTCAGATACACCATTGTGGGCACAAATCCCGATTCCATTTACTAGCCTGTGATGTGGAAAATTCCCTGGGCTGCTTTGCTTAATCCATAGCTTTTAAGAGAAAGATTAAATGAAATACTATACAAAACACTTAGAGTGCCTACCATAAAGGAAGCACTCAATAAGTGGCAGCTATTACTATTAAGAAGTTTAAACGTTAAGAGCTCAATATTAAAAAGGCTGTCAGAGTGTCTGTATCCTTTTCCAGACTTTATTAAAAAATGTCCGTTTATAGATTATGCTCTGAGAGCCTGGCTAATTTCAATACGGAGGAGCAATGTTTCAGGCACGGGGAACCTGATGCCTTCTTAGTTATGCTGCGTTTTTATCTGGAGAAAGATTGACTTTATGTTATTCCTTTTGTTTCATTGCTTTCCCTTTATTTCACCTAATGCCGCCCCAGCCCAGGAATCTACCTGGAATACAACACGAAATTGACAAACAAAATGTGTCAACTCACATAGAAGATGAATGCATGTAAAGGATGCATATATTATTCTTAGAACAAACTATATATATATATAATACACATATATATGTATAGATTGCTTTTTAACCCCTTTCACTAACAAGTTTTTAAAACAGAAGGCTTCTTCGAAAGGTTTCTGTCTATAAATGATGACACGTGATTGGGATGAACCCCTTCTGAAGTGCCAATCTAGCACAATGAGTTAACAGGCCTTGCCATCCTGTAATTTTTTTCAAGCTAATGATTTCAATCAATACGAACACTACACGTAGGTGGGTGTCAGCCATTAAAATAAGATGACAGAAGTATTAATGTTCATTTGAAAAAAGATTTACTATGAAGTATTTTAAAATGTTTTACAGTAAAGTAAAATATTAAATGCTACGCTTGTTTTTAAAGAAACACAAAGAGAAAGTATTAGGTTAGATTTATCATTTGCAGTGTATTATCTGCTTTTTCTTTCCTGTCAATATGCTGCTGCTAGTTTTCTAAGCGCTCATCCCTTTTTTCAAGTAACAAGGAATGGGGCAGATTTAGGAAGGTAACGTTGGTAAGAAAGATACATATATACATGAGTTTTTGCCCAATTTTAAATCAGAAAAGTTCCCGTTTGTACATAGCTCTTCAAAAGGCTGGTTGCCACGAAGAAGTAATGAAACTAAGAAGCAAAATATGACCTAGCTGAATATGATTCAGCCACTACATGCAATTTAAGTTTCAATTCATCTCAAAGCCTTTGTGGTGCTAGCGAATGGAGCTCACAGTGCTGCTTTGCAAGCCCTCGTTTTACCCCCAACAGTCCTTTGATCTTAACCGACCTCAACAAACCGATTCTCTCACAATTCCAATACTGAGTAATTATATTACTTACTTGTCCTTAAAAATCAGAGGGTTTAGAATGTGCTGGAAGTGGTAACGTTTCATAATTCAAACACTAGAGATCCTCATCTAACTGTACCAGATCATCAAAAAACTAGGGCATAAAAACTATTATGAGAACTCTCTTCATTCCAAACTCTGAGCAACTATTTTCGCAGTTTAAAGAAGCCCCTGCCTGCTCATCATGAATAAAGAGGGTAACTATTTGAAGAACAGAAATTGACTATGTTTAGAACTTCTTTCAGGAACTCAGTGGAAACCTGGATACATATATCTGCTGAGAAAGTAACCTTTTTTTTCTTTTTGGGGGGGGACCCTTCTGAGTTTTTCTAAAATCTTAGGATAGCTCAAATATCAAACTTTTGGCTTAAGGCTTCAATTAAGAAAAAGTTCTACTGAGAACCACTTCAGAAAAGATGCTGCAGAAGGCAGTGTGAGGAACACAGAGATGAAAGACAGTCCTTGGGAAGTTTCAGAGTGATTAGGAAGACAGTACAGTGACATGAATAAACAGAACACTACACAGGGCAGAAAAGTACAGTGCTTTTCATTTGTGTCAAAAAATGCTAAGAAGTACAAAGGAGGTAAGGAATCCTTGATATAAAGATTGAATATAAATAAGGGGCTCAGTCTGGACTCCAAACTGATACATTTTACTGGGCCATTCCTCACATCATCAGGTCATTAGATTTGCTGTTTGAATAACAACTTTGACCGACAACTAACCATTCAACAGAATGAAAAAAAACACATTATTTCAAATGAGGGTAAATATACATATGCAGGTTCATATATTTGCAATCCCAGCTTGCCACATTTTGGTTATGCATACGCTGAAACCTAGCTTATGGATAGGAGTCAATAGGAAAATTGATTCCCCCGAATCATAACTGAACTTGCAGGTCAATTCTGACTTTGCAAAATCTTATGGTAATAAATAATGAACTACTTTTTGCACTTTAAAAAGCAGCTTCCTTATTTTCATTACTCAAAATATCTAAACTACTTAATGCAAAAACTATGCATTAAATTACAAGTAATGGTTACATCTTCTGCAAAAATCACATTACTAGGAGAGCCTACCTCTTCTGAACATTCAAGCCAAAAGAGTAAACATGGGCCTTTTCGTATTTTTTAAAACTCCAAAAGAGTTGGGATACACACTTTAATAGTAGGAGGAAGTCCCTAAGGCAAGGTAACTCCTTTGAATTCTTTCTGGCTCCTTTCATCAAAGATCAAATCTTGAGACACGATGAAAACAGCTTCAGTTGACCATCAACAGGGTTCCAGCAGCAAGGGAAATAAAAATATAACTTCAATAGCCAGGATCCATATCCTTTGGGCATTTCGGATAAAAGAACTCCACCTTCACAGCAACTGGGATAAACAGCCACGGCAAAACCCGGAGAGAAGATTAATGTAATTATTTCCATGTGATCAATATAACTTGTTACATGACTTGCTGTTTATTTTTTATTTTTTTGTAATAAGCAGTTCTAATTTGGCATTTTCATATGTAGATTGTTTAACACTCTTGAATTTTATAAGTATATGTACATTGTTCTTTTACTTAAGCTGGCCTGCTTCTTCGGGGCAGAAGTCACGTCTTATTCCTCCTTAGAGCTTCAACACCTGACACAGATCCCAGCACAGAACACTCAGTAACTGTTTGCTAGTGAGTAAAGAGATTACCATCAAAACAGACACAGTATGTGTGTGATCACGACTATAAAACAGAGGAAGGAAGAAACAGCAAGTACTGGTGATCGGAATGTCTGAGACAGCATGTTGGGCACTTACGCCTTTTTGTTCAATTCTAAGGATCCCGTGATAAAGAAAGAATTATCTCCATTTCAGATGGGAGATCTAAGCTCAGAGAGATTAAGTAACTTGCCTAAACTCGCACAGCTAGTAATTAGCAGAGTCACTATGCAAAGTTTGGTGTGTCTGATTCTCAAACCTTTGAAGATACACACTGTAGGCAGAAGTGAAAAGGCACTACGTATAGCTTTTTAAATGTTTGAGCCTTCTAGAGGTGCAGATACACATCGGCTTGCACATTTCATACAGATGACAGTACATGTAACTCACAGTACTGTCTAAAACCAGGGATGGCTTGAAAGGTGTAAGTGACACGAACTGAATTTCTTCTAGACAGCAACCAGCTGAGAGGGTGTTTGTTGGTTCCAAAGAGTCTTTAATGCAAAGTGTGTTAGGCTCATAGTTACTTTGTAAAATATATTTTCCCCCTTTAATCACTGTAATACGATAAATCTGGAAAAAATTAAAAATTTATTCTTATTAGAGACTAGGATGAGATCATCAAAAGTCAAATATTTTAGAATTAGTGAAGGTTTTTTTTCATCAAAATAAAACAAGATCAACAAACCTCAAAACACAGCAGACCATTTCCCAACTAGAAAGTCTAAAAATAGGAGAATTCCTATTTTTAACACTACGAATGATGTCATACTCTCACTCTCTTAGGCCTAAAGGAAGATTCCAGCAGACAACAGAGATGTACACAGTAATGTGACTACCCTATATTCATTGAAAATATCTAATATTCAATATAGAAAGACTCAATAAAAATTAGATTAGTCAAGATATGGAAGCAACCCAAGTGTCCATCAATAGACTAGTAGGTAAAAATGTTGTGGTACATCTATGCAATGGAATACTAACTATTCATAAAAAATAAAAAAAATCTTAGCATTTGTGACAGCAAGGACAGACCTAGAGAGTATTATGCTCAGTGTAATAAGTTAGTCAGAAAAATACAAATACTGTATAATCTCACTTACATGTGGAATCTAAAGAACAAAATAAATGAACAAAATTGAAACAGACTCATAGACACAGAGAACAGACTGATGGTTGCCGGAGGGGAGGGAGTTGGCGGGATGGGTGAGAAAGGTGAAGGGATTGAGAAGTACGGATTGGTAGATACAGAATAGGCACAGGGATGTAAAGTAGAGCAAAGGGAATATAGTCAATAATACTGTAATAACTGTGCATGGTCCCAGGTGTGTACTGGAAAAATCAGGGGGAACACTTTGTAAAGTATGTGATTAATGATTATTCTATACACCCGAAATTAATGAAGAATAATACTGAATGCAAATTATAATTGAGAAAAATTTTTTAAAATTAAAAAAATATTTTTTAATCCCTAATTGCACTGTTTGAAATTTGCTACTCACTTTGTAACATATTGTAAAAGTATTCTTCTTCAGAATACTTCAACTATTCAGCTTCAACTAAAAAGCTTCACAAATGTATTTCTCCTTGGAAACATCTTCTACAATGCTGTCTTCAAAATTTGGCATTTTAGGGAGGATGCTAGATTAGACGTCAATTTTATCTCACTGACATAGCATGCAAAAATCCACAAAACAGTGCTGATGCAATCCAGGAACTTCCAGAAATTCTGGTTGAAGGAAAAATACACCATCAATCTTGAAGAACCAGTTCTCCTGAGGGATCATCTCCAGAACCACATTTCCTTTGCAGACTATGGAATCTGCAACGCCTTGGAGTAGCAGAATCTGAAGCTGGCCCTTGGAGATTCCTGGCCCCTGGTGTACATGCGCCTTCCCTGATCACTCAGTGATCTTGGTATTGCTGTGAAGGGATATTGCAAATGTATGTAAAGTCCCAAATCAGTTGACTTTATTATGATAGGGAGATCATCTAGGGAGGCCTGCCCCAATCACACGTAAGTCCTATAAAAACAAAGTTTTCTCAGGCTGGTCTCAGAAGAGGCAGTCAGAGGGATGTGCCCCACTTGGCCTAGAAGGAAGCACACACCTATAGAGGCCACAAGGCAAGGCACTGCCCCTAGAAGTTGAGTGGTCCCTGGCCAAGAAGAAGAAAATATAATGGAGACCTCAGTCCTACAGCTGCAAGGAAATGAGTGCGGCTAACAACCAGTGAGCTCCGAAGAGGACTCTGAGCCCAGGAGATAACCACAGCCCTGGATAATACCTCAATTTCTGCCCAGTGAGACCCTAAGCAGAGTGACTGCCCAGGCCATGTTGCGCCCGGGCTCCTGACCTACAGAAACTGTGCGTGAACATATGCGTGGGACCTGAAGCTGCTAAATTTGTAGTCAGTTACACAGCAGGAGGAAACTAATATGCTCCCTTAGTTTTTTAGTCGACCCCATGCTTTCTGAATCATACAATGGACAGGAATGCATTTGCTATAGATTGTCAACTTATATGATAAACACTACATATAGCTACTCTTTGAGGAAATAGTAAAGACCTTTGCCACAATCCCTGCTACAGTGTACAGTGGCATTGAGGGAGCAAGGCACAGACAGAAGAAATCGCTCAATGAAAACCCAAGTTACAGCACAGGTCATTAGAAGTTTGAGAGCTAGATTTGGGGAGATTATCCTGGCAGCAACAGCTGAATGGACAAGAGATAACAGGAAGACCAGGTGGAAGACTACAGACAAGAAACCAAGAGAGAAGGAAAGAAGCATTTGATGAGCAGTGGGGGAAAAAAAGAAGGAATTATCCATGGCACGTTTGAAGGAAGACTAGAAATCATTGTCCTCTTTGGCCCTGGGAGGGTAATGAAGCCTTTGCAACTCATGCATCCGGGAAGTGTCCACCAGGTACCGCCTGTGCACTAGGCACCACTGCAGGTGCCAGAGGTACAGCAAGCACAGAACAAAGCCAATGCCATGTGTTTACGAAGCGTCCCTCCTGGGGGAACGCAGAAAGTAAACAAGCAGACCGATAATGTAATTCCAGAAAGCACTAAGTGTGCACTACTTGTCTCAAACGAAAGAACTACGTCTGAATAATAATAAAGAACAGAAGTGTGAGCAGAGAACCTAAACCATATCTAAAAGTCAGAATGCAGCCAGCAACTATAGTCTAGGAAGAGGCACAGAGCTAAAGGAATGCACTCAGAGCCCTTGGTTTTCTCAGGGCTTCAAAAATTTTTGTCTTTTTTTTTTCTTTTTACTGTCTTTGTGTATGCATAGTGGGAGGATCCTGGTGACTAGTCAATACATCTGAGTTTTAGTGTAAATAAGACAACCAACTAGCAAAATGGTCATTTTTAAAAGAGTTCCTCTCAAATCTTTCACAGACTAAATGTTTTCTTCTCATTCAAGGTGACTTTGGAGAATTCATACCCAAAGGCAGAAAACAAAATATATAATAATGAGGTAAACGTGAAATAATGCAGAATTAAAATAAATCAGCTCATAAGTAGCTGAGGCTCATAATAAAGAGGTTAGGTAATGTATGTTTCGATACCTAAAAATGTTCTAAAAAATTAAACTACATACTCTCTTTGGTAGGTCACCGCAACTACTACTTTTTAAAAAATAGTGACAATATCCTATCCTTTAAAAGTATAACTGTAATGACATTTTACACCCACCCACCATAGTGACGGACACCCTTTGTCCACTGAACAACAATCTATATGGCTCAATCTGGCCTTGGTATCCTTTGTATCTTGCCCTTATTTTTGTCTAAACTCTGAGGCATACCTCCTCTTGCATGAATTACATGGTACATACGTTTTCATTTAGGATGAGATACTAGTAAAATGTTAGCATTTTCCATCACAGCATGTGGGAGCATGTTTTAGTTCATTTTTGTGCGGCCACATTGCCTGTTCTATCCCATCACCCAAAACCCAAACTAAAACTCTGGCTGAATCCTTGGCTTAAAAAGCAACAAGCCATTAAGGAAAAACAAATTAGAGCTCCGCCACCCCCGCAACACCTCGGCTTTTTAGAAAAGATGCAGAATTCTTCCTGCATCATTCAATCTTTTCTAATTAAAAAGTTTTATAGCATACCATTGTCAGACAGAATTCAGTGCAACAATTCCATATTTCTTGGTTTTACTAATAGTTGAATTTTTAAACATTAATTAAAGAGTTCATGTTTTGTTTTATTTATTTGTATTAGAGATCATGAATTATGATGCTCTGAGGGCACATGATGTTCTAATTTCAAAGCAAAGTGTGGCTTTAGGCAGGAAGAAGAAATGCGCCTGGGACTTTCTGGAGAGGGCAGTCACTGATATGAGAAATACACTTCATGAGAATCCCTACTAGCATGAATTCAGCTTTTCAGATAAGCTCCCTTAAAATTGCAAGTTTCTGGAATACATTCAAGTTGTACTTTTAAGAACATTCAAAGAACAAGTGTATCATATTTTACTATTCTTTTATGTCTCTGGCAGTATTCATATATTAGTTTCTTGATCCATCTTAAAATTAATTTTTTTATATAAGCCTTTTTCTGTGCCTGTTTTGTGTCCTTCCATCCTCTGCTACCGGGGAAAGGAAAGTTACTGATCCTCCAATTTCCTTTCTTTTTTTTTTAAACCTAAATGTAAGTGTATAAGAAAATGAGAATGAAATAACGAGAATGTGAGTGGAATTTGGCTGATGGTTATCTCCATATTCCATTCTATTTTGTTGTGCATTGTATTTGATATAGATATCAGGGCAAGGCACACTCAAAAGTTCTGTCAAACTTTTTATCTTACCAAAACAAGGGGCTTTTAGTGGGGCAAGATCAAGGTTTACAGGAATTCTTAAATGTCTCAATCCTCATAAAATCCAGAAATCATAATAAGTAGTAAGTCTATAAAATAACTCTTTGCATCACCATTTTTTCTTAAGGTGAGAATAATTTAAATTATCTTTATTACAAGGGGATAAAAAGATATAGTTAATCATGCCATTATATTTATTCAAAAAAATTTCAATTATAATCTGTATCTTAAAATCCATAAAAACCCTAATACGTGCATACACATGCATGTTAATACATGTTTGTGCATGCAAAATAACTTGTATTGTAGTACAGCTAATGAATAACAATTTGGAGTTCCAGGTATAAATGCATACCTCCTTTAGAAAAAGCTGCAAATTTAGTACAATAGTATATTTTAGTCTTTTACTTTGTGCCCTCCCTGAGTCACATGACTACCTTTCTGCTGTCACCCTGTGTGTGTCCATTGGCGGTTAGTTGCCAACAGGCACAGGTCGATCTGCCCAAGTGATCCCATTGTCCCAGATCACAGGACTGATCTCACGGAATTCAAAACTGTAATTATCTTCTTAAAAATCCTCCCTTTAAGTTAATATCAAAGATTAGAAAAATGTTTTTTTCCCCAGAATCGTGGGGGTTGGTTTATTATTTTGTAAACTGGAAAGCAACAGCTCATCTACTACCCAGGAGAGACTGAAGTTCTTTGAATAGGATATTGACAGGATCCTTGTGTATTTACACTAATCTAATTCTAACATTATCTAAACACACAGCACACAGACACAACAACAATTCAGGAGCACAGATTTGAAATTCTGGTTTTTCAGAAAAAACCCTCCAATACTTTACTCAGGATGTCAGTTTATGGTAACAACTCTCTGCTCCCCTCCTGAAGTGCTACGTGGCAGAGGAACAAAGTGCACACCCCACCTTCCTCTGTACAGCAGGCTTTTCCAAAGATGGTTCCAATTTCCTTCTCGCCAGCTACAGTACTCACTCTCCCCTTTGATGAGACCTTTGTCACTTTCCCTTTTAGAATGTCCCAGGTAGCTGAAGTTACCAGAGAGTAACTCTAAATAAGGGAGTTATTTGCATTTGTTTACATGTGATTTAGAGTCTAAGATATTACACTGGACAGGGAATAGGTGCAGCATAGCAGTGCATTAAATTATTACATTTGATTATTCTGAAGTGGTATAGCTTTGCTATAGGCTTATTTAGCTTTGGCTTCAAAGTGAAAGTCTCTCCTTCCATCAGGTGCTAAGAGAAAGGACTCCGGGAAGGCCTGAGGATGAAGGCCTGAGGATGTCGCCCTGCCAGGAACAATGAGGTCATCAGAATCCCTGAGTAGGGATAATTATCCAGATGACAAGATGACCGAACCTATTACAGGGTCAGTAGTTAAGAATGAAGCTGAACACAAATTTATAATATGAAGAAATCTGTGGCAAGTGGATATCTTTGGGATACAGTTACTTTTGGTGGTGTTTTCTTTCATAAATGAAATACCCCCTGAAGTACCTGATGGTCATAAAGGGTTAAGGTCTTTTAATTGCAAACCTGTTCTCACTTGGCTTCTAGTGTATATATTTAAAAATTTGAGAAAAGCTACTGAAATGAGAAAATATTAGGAGCGTGGTTAGATTAGTCAGGAAATACTTCAGAGACTATGGATCTTAAAGAAAATATTGATCTTAGGCAGAAAGGAAGGTGCCCTTGATTGGAGACTTGGCTAAGCAGAGACTCAGAGGAGAGAATGTTCATGAAGTAAATCTGGGAGATGTCTGGAACAATAACTAGATACATTTTTCATGAGTTAGCTGGACACGCAGAGAAATTTCCAGTAGTAATCTGAATCCCTAAAACAAAGTTTAAGAAATAAGAGCCACTCAAGTTCTTTGACTGTATAGCAAATGTATTTATTGAGTACCAAGCACCATGCATCAGTATAGCTATCATTTTTATTTAATTCAATCTACAAAACTCTATTGGAATATGCTATTGTCATTCTAGTTTATAAATGAGGAAACTGAGACAAAACAATTAATTGACCCAAAGTCACATGATAAGTGTCAGAAACATGATTTGAATCTAGGTCTCTCTGAAAAGTAAATGAACAAAACAGTATTGTAAGGGGAAAAAATGGAACAAAAGGTTTTTTGATGGATAGGAAGGGTAAGATATTTTAAAAAAGAAAGCCTGGTTAAGACCACAAGCTCTCTTTGAAGTACAGAACATTATGGTTGGCTTCTGGCCTGCACTTAAATATCTGTTGACGGCACTATTAGCAGCAGCCTGGGACTGATAACATTTCGTCACTTTCCCTTTGAACCTCACAGGTTTCCACCCACAGCGCCGTAATAAACCACTGGTCCTTAACTTTCACAAATTTGTTCCCGCTTTAAAAATGAAAATGTACTGTTCGTAGATCACATCATGATCTACAGCTCACCTTTAAAACATATGGGTGGCTTTGATATGCACTCTCCTATAGAGGTTTTTTGAAAAATACACCTCATATAATACTAACATCATTGTATCCTGTTAGAAGGTATACTGGTACAGATCTAACAATTTGAACATCGGAAATTTTATTTTATTTTTCTGTATTTCAACAAAATGTAATATTCCAAGACATGCTATAAATGGGTATGTATTACAAAAATAAAGATTTAAATGACTGATGGATTAGTTTCCATACCATGCTATAAGCACAGGATTATTTTATTTTAGTGGAAAGCACTGATTTATAAAGGAAGCTCGTATTTCACATATCTTTCACAAGATTCTGTCACAGCTGTGAAAAACTATATTCGATCATTTCATTAACAAAGCTTGAACCCATGCTGGGCCATCTCATTCTGAAGCACTGGATTCAACAATGGGACTGTGAACTCCAGTGTCCATGGCAACAGTAGCTAATTCTTCTTTCCAATCATGGTGGCAATTCTCTCCCATGGCTTGAATCAGTTACAAAACAAAATACTCTCAAAGACCTTCCCGAGCCAATAGCCTTGCAGCTAATCTGCTAATAGGAAATAATCTGCAGCTAATACACACATTCCAGGGCAGCGGTGTGTTTTCTTAATACTTTGTTTCATGGGCGTCTTTCCAAAGAAAGCATGGTAAAGAATAAAAAACAGACATTCATTAAAAATAGTATTATACTACCTCGCCACTATGAATGCGTAAAACTTGCAGCAACTTGCATTACTGGAGTTTGTTAAATAGCAAGTCGCGAGGAGGCCATGGAGCAACAAAGGGAATGAAAGCAAATTGCTTAAGCCAAGAGGGTCAGAGTTAAGACAAGGCATACTTAAAACAACTGATTTTTAACAAACTTTTACAGTGAACAAATTTATTTTCTTTCCATCGCTACTATTTGTAGAACCTGTCATGGGATGCACTCCAGGAACGAATATTTCAATGGCCTCGTAAAGGCTTTTTTTTTTTCGTCCCCACTGTGGAATCATGGTAATGGTTTAGCATTGAAATTAGTTTTTCACCTCGAGGGTCAAAGTTTAACCTCTTGAGCAACTATAATGACCTAAATCATTCTAATTACAGAGAAGAAACAGTCTTCCCCAAAGCGTGATAAAAGTTGATGAATCAGCTCCAGAGCTCAATATTGTTTTTCCTTCAGAGGAAGGTTGGGATGTTTTTGCTTGAAAGAAAAACCATGAATAATCATTAAGAAAAATGCAATACCTTTTCATCCCCCTTGAAGTGGAACTTCTCCTGCTCTGGGCTGGGATGGCTTCACACAACAGTGTACACGATTCTGTGGTCCAGACCCTGAATTCTACCTGGCTCAAAGCGAATGTGATGACTTAGCCTTTACGCTGCACTTCCTCATTTGGGAAGGAGTATGGATTCCTATCACGGCCTCCAGCCAGGCGCCCCCTTCCACATTGTATAAAAAGGAAGCACAGTGCAATAAACAGGAGTCGATGAGGAACGAAATCTTTGAAGTTAAAGGAATCACAACACCAATGAGCATCTCTTCATCCTCTTTAAATCTGGTTTCTAATTCTGGTTGCTATGACAACATGATGCAACTCTGTATTACCATGACACTCTGACACAACTTTCAAAAAACTGTAAGCGCTGTTTTGTTCTGCTGTTCCATTCCTCCCAAAGAAACATGCTGGTATTTACTTCTGCGATGCATCCTGTACTATTTGTCTAATAGATCTTATGGCAGGGGAAATAAAAAGCCAAATTATGGTGGAAACGAGAGGAGAAAAAATATAGGTCTAAATTTACCATTTATTCAATAGAACCTTATTTCCTATCTTGAAAGAATTTGAAATTGGAATGTTTTCTAGCTGTAGAATAGAAACTACTTCTTTGTATAAGAGGGTGACTGCTCATGCAAAATAGGACTGGCTGACCTTCCCATCTACGCTGTCACCTGCGTAACATGAAATGACCTGTATGAAAAGCTATGGGAAAACCAGAGGACCAGGTGAAACCCAGGTCATGAATTATGCTGACCTAATCACCAGGTTCACACAAAACTCTTTAGAGAGTCCAGATCTTCCACTGAACTGAGCATGGTGTTTCCTAAATAACTCGGTGTCTTCAAAAAGGGAGTATCTGGAGTCCCTTAGTCCTTTCTTAGGTGATTATTTCTAATTGGCACTTTGTAGAAAAATTCATAATCTGATGTCTTAAGGGTCCTTCCCAACACAGCCACCATGTCAACTCTTCCCACTACTTCTCATGGCCCATATCCTATTTCTACTAAGTGGTAAATAAAATTGCAACTTACAAAGTCTAAGAAACTTTAATAAGACTCAGAGGCTAACTGACAGAACCATGACGTAAACTCACCTGTTTGGGCTCCAAAGCCCAAGATCTTTCCAACCAATAGATTGCCTTTCAAAATATAGAGCCTGTTCTAGCCTTTGTATTATGGCAATCAATAATAAAGTCTTTTAACATACTAAGAAATTGTGAAATATAAAAAAAACACAGCCTACATTTTGATAAGCTTTCTTTCCCTTGTAAATGGGTAACTACTTTGCTTTAGTAATATCAATATTAAAAGACAGACAAATAAATCATTCCAGGAAAAATGAAGGTAAAGACTTTAAATGTGATTAACATCCTACGACAAGTCAGTCTATTTAAAAATGATGCAAGCACTTTTTTTTATTCTGAAATATAATGGATATCATTTACTACTTAATAGCTGGGGAGGATCTATTGAATTAAACTTTGCTGTCAGCAATCTTGCTGGTCATTTCAGTTCCTATGAAAAACAGAAGGTAAGGTGAAGAATGGATAATGACAGCTTCATGACTGAAAACAAAAGGAGCAGCAACAGCAACCAACTGAACCCTGAAAATTTTAAAGTGATGAGTAGGACATATAGTGAAGTCTCAATAAGTATTTGTTATAACAGCAGTTTCCTGAATTTGTATCTCAACTTTAGATCAAGCTTTTTAGTATGTATTTCATGTGTGTATAAAGATGTATCTTTCCTGTCATATATACTTCCCACCCCAAATTTTGCTGCTTAAGGTTTGCTGATGCTAAAAGTCACCAAATTTTATTTGAAAAAATAATGAAAGAACACTTCTCCAATTTGGCAGAGGAAACAGACATACAAGTCCAGGAAGCAGAGAGAGTCCCAAAGAATTGTACCAAAGAGGAACACACCAAGACACATCATAATTAAATCACTCAAGATTAAAATTAAGGAGAGAATCTTCAAAGCATCAAGAGAAAGGGAGAGAGTTACCTACAAAGGAGTTCCCATAGGACTATCAGCTGATTTCTCAAAAGAAACTTTGCAGGCTAGAACAGAGGGGCAAGAAGTATTCGAAGTGATGAAAAGCAAAACCTACAACTTAGATTACTCTTTCCAGCAAAGCTATCATTTAGAATCGAAGGGTGGATGAAATGCTTCCCAGATAAGGTCAAGTTAAAGGAGCTCATCGCCACCAAATTCTCATTATATGAAATGTTAAAGGAACTTACTTGGAGAAAGAAGAAGATCAAAACTGTGAACATTAAAATGACAACAAACTCATAACTATCAACTACTGAATCAAAAAAAACAATAAAAATAAACTAAGCAAACAACTAGAAAAGGAATAAAATCATAGATAGGGAGACCATTTGGAGAGTTACAAGCTGGGAGGGGGATGGGGGAGAACGGGGGGAAAGGTGCAGGGATTTAGAAGAATAATTGGTAGGCAAAGAATAGACGGAATGTTAAGAACAGTGGAGACAATGGAGAAGCCAATGAACTTAAATGCACAACCCATGGACATGAATAAGGGGCTTGTTGCCAGAGAGAAGGGGGGAACCGGGTGGAGGGGGCAAAAGGGGGAAATTGGGACAACTGTAATACCATAATCAATAAAATATACTTTAAAAAAATCAAAATCACCAAATTTCAACCTTGAAAAGACCTTTCGTTTCAAGTAGTGTTTTCATGTGTGTGCAAAGCAAGATAACAAAACTGATGATATAACATTAAAAAATGAAGGTAAAAATCATGGGATCAAATATTATCTTCACTGTGCTCATGGAGTGTCTTCGAGTGAACACAGTCGTCTAATTCAGTTCTTGTTTGTGTTGCAGAAGGCATCCATTCTCGCCCTCCCTACTTATCATGTTTGCAGCTCCCAGCAAGTCTAGAGAGGGTGGGCTCCAATGCCCTCAGGTCCCAATTCTTCTGAAAACCAGAGGAAACCACATAGAAGAAGGTGGGGAAAGTGAACAAAGGGGAGGCGGCCAGTCTACCAGTTCTGCTCTGGGAGTAACCAGGTGGCCTGAGCCACAGTCCTCCTATTTCATATTGTTCTGTTTCAAAAAGGGGCAGACCACCTTGCTCAACTATAGGCATTATGCACAACACAGACATTACAGAGGTTGAAGCTATGTTACATGGATGAGCCTTTGTAAAGGGCACGCATCGTAAGTTAGCTGAGGTTTTGATTGTGGGCATATACCAACAAGGTACATTCTTGTGATATCAAAATATCACTTGAATGAAAATTAAATCCATATTTTTGGAGTGTTAATAAGTGTCAGAGGCACAAAAAGTAGGTATTTTTAAAGCTAGTCAAGGAACTAGGGGCCTGGAGGAGCACAAGCAATAACTGAGTGTATTCCCTACACAAAACCCTATCGAAAATATGGAGATGTTTAAGAGTTGCACGTTGTCTACAAAGAATCTAGGAACTGAAAGATTTATAAAATTTTATTTACAATAAGTGAGTTTTCCTAGTGCATATTAAGAGAGATACAAATGTTCTTAGCGTATAGGCAAGAGAGGAGAAAAGAGCATTTACTACTGTTTTGTCTTTTTCTATTAATTTTATGATTTTGATCTGAGCAGAAACAAAAGCACTCAAAGAAAAGAACTTATGTTATTGGTAATGTTCAGCATATAAAAGCTCCATAAAACAGATCTTTTTATTCACTGTGTCCCATTGTCTTCCTAGAACAGTATCGGAGAGTACAAATGAGTCTGTTAAACATCTAACGGCAGAATTAAGAATTTATGACCCTACACATGTCCACACCAAGTCTGTTATACTGAGATACTTTGAAACAAGTGTTTAGGAACTACAGACAAAGGTTAGTAGATTATTAAGAAAACTAGTCAGTGAATGTGCTTTACTGATGTTTCTTCGCTCTTTGAAAGTGAAGACTACTGTTTGAGAAGATAACATCCTTAGATTGCAACTTATATTGGCTCTTTAGCCCTATTCCCTTGAAGGAATAATCTTGGAGTTCAAAATGAAGGATAAGAATTAATTCCTCTCTCCAAAATTAAGATAAAGGTTCAAGGGTAATATAAAGCTTCACGTGAACCTCATGAAGATCATACTTCTATTAATAATAAAACTGGCCATGTCCTTGATCAGATGTTCTCCGACTTTACAGCTTCTAACTCCTCTGCAGACTGGAGGCACCAAAGAAGAGCGGCGTAGGAGAGAGGAGAGGAAGTTCACAACACCAGCAGGGCAGTAATATTGGTCAGCTTTAAGCTGGGAGAATAATTTCAGAACTTAGAAAATTTCTTTCTATAGTCCTTGATGAGCCAGAAAAACATAACCCAATAGAGTAGAAATCAGAAATATTTATTTGAACCCTGCAGGTGTGGAATTTAACATATTTGAAACCCAAGGTCCGTGTCACACAAAGGAAAGAAGGTCACACACCTTGCTGAAAACACTGAAGGA
Source organism: Trachops cirrhosus (assembly GCA_028533065.1). Lineage (NCBI taxonomy): Eukaryota > Metazoa > Chordata > Mammalia > Chiroptera > Phyllostomidae > Trachops > Trachops cirrhosus. Next base: position 109,304,346 of record CM052544.1, read on the forward strand.
ACTTCCTGCCAGGCACTTGAGGAAATGCTAGGGTTGATGGAACCGTGATTCAAACCAATACGCTTCTTGTCACTAACACAAAACACACGTAACCCCGGACAGAAATGAGTTAATCCCCATTTTACTGAAGTTGGAAATAAGTCAACCTGTTTCTATCACAAGTAGTTACTACCTGGGTGGTGAGGGAGACCTCAGACTAGGTTCCCTAAATGGGAAATGTTTATTCACCTTTTAACATACTTTTATAGTATTAAACTGAGTCTTCTGAAAAAGGAAGTAAAAAAAAGGCAAAAGTTCTCAGAAATCACATAACATTTTGGGTATTTAATAATATTCTTATTCCTCAGTCAGAACTTGTGATATAACTATTATTTGGCCCATTTTTATTTAATAGAAAAATAAACTTAAAACTTAATGAACTACTTCGATACAATGATTATGTAGGTTCAGAGACAAGAGACTTTATTATTGTTTCCTAAACTCTGAAATTATGTTGATAAATGACAAAAGACTCAAATTTATTCAAATCTACAATAAAATTCTTCTTGCTTCTTTATAAACTGTTTTAATATTATAACAATAATCTTAAAAAGTCTCGGGAAGTGTAAGGTGCTATGCTAATGATATCAAGGTACTATAAGTCAATATGCCCCACTTCTTGGAAAACAAAGATATATTTCTTACTGACACACAAAAATAAGATGGACCAGGGCCAATATCTTTCTTGTGGGTTAATACCAGGTTCCCTTTTTCTTCCTCTTTTTTTTGGGGGGAGGGGTACATTCTACCCTCAAAAGGACACTCACTTTAGCTGTTCAAGGCAAAATTTTCTAGTTGCTTATCATCTAATTAAGATATTCAAATTGAGATATATTACAGATCAGGCTTTACTTTTAAACAACAAAAACCTTAAAAGCAATGAGAATGTAGGAAGAAGCCCTAATAAAAACTATAAATTTGGGGTATCTCCTGAAACATGTTTTTCTTTAGTAATAGAATCTGTCTGTCTTTAGCATTTCTATATTATCCCAGGGGCAGAAGAAATGCTGCTTTATTGTACTTGTAGGTTAAAAATAATTTTAATGGGCACAGATTAAGATAAATTCATGTATTTGCTGTATTTGAGCACTGTAACTGGTTAGATAGCATAAAGGTATTTTCGAACAAATGGATGGCATACAGGAAGCCAGGATATAATGAGAAGTTATTTGTGATACTGGGTCATGATACAAAGTGCTCTGGGAAAATGCTGGCTTTATTTCTTAAGTTCCTTAAACAAGGTCAATGTCATCCTTTCGTCATTACAAAACAGGGTAGGATTTTGTCTAATTAGATGTGTCTCAGTTATCCACACATCCATTATTACAAAAGCAACAAACTAAATGCTTAGAATGTTTTAGTACATCCTCCCTCAATTTGGCAAGCATCTTCACCCTGAACAATTGTACATTCAAATAATTTCTGAAGACCCAGGAACAGTATTTTTAAAAAGCACTGTTGGCAGTTTATCATTTGATGTGTGGAAAAGCACAGAATAGGCTGTGAGTCATTCAGCTGAATTGACTATAACTACACGAAGAACTTGGTTTTAATGCCAAGACAGTCCAGCCATGGCTGATGTGTTCTTCACAGGGACTGAGAATCCCACATTTCAAGCATACTCCGTAATGTATGCTTGGATCTTGTTATAGGGTAATTTCTTTCATCGTTCTTTTTCATGGAAGTAGAGGCTAAATGAGTTTTCTGCCCAGTAACTCCTAATTCTGTTACTCTCGCCTCCCCTGCCTTTGGCAATACTCACTGGTCTCTTCTGGTTGCCATCAAAGTCGCGAGACTACTCTTCAAAAATAGCCCTACGAACCCTAACATATTTTCCTTAGAGTCGCTTTCTCCTCACTCTGCACTTCTCAGTGTACTCATGTATTTGTTTCCTTTTTCATTTACTGAATCGCTGAATGCCTGCCCTTGTCCCACACACTGTTTCAGCATCCAGGTAGAGATGCTTAGAGATGCTGAACAGAAGACGTGCTTGGTATTGGTCTCGAGGGATACACCAGCTAAGGGGGCATAAGCATGCACATGAAAAAGTGAGACAGTATAATTGCTATCACCAAGGTATCCACAAACTACAGTGGGAGCTTTGAACCCTGAGAAATCTCACCTACGGCCCTGGTTTCGACTAATTCTTACTTTAAGTAACGCTAATTTCCAAATCGTCATAACCTACACAAAGAATAGCTCCTGGAGCCACACTCTCACCTGCTTACAATTTTAAACCTGGGCCCCAAACAAGTGAAATTCAAAGAATTCAGTCAAAACAAACACACAACATAATTATCACCAATGTGATTTCCACCCATTCCCATTACTTCTTAGTTCTCTATCTTTGTAAATGGTACAACCTTTCCTATTTTCCGGCAGGGCCAGAAAAGGAACTCAGGGTCCCTTTTCCCCATATGATGTGCCTAATCTTTATCAACTACAGGTAACTTAACACCTTAAGTTTTGTCTAAATCTATTCCATTGCCTTATTTCAGGTCTTCAGTTAGTTTCCACCCAGTCTCACATCTGCACACCGGAACACCGCCCATTCCAGTCCACCCTCCTCACTCCCAGCAGAACAGCTTGCTAAAATGCAGATCTGGTCTTGCCCTTCCCCTGGTTAAATTTCTCAGTGATTCAAGCAAAGGTTTTCAAGTCTCCCTGCTTGGCATTGTAGAGACAACACTTAACTACGTGGGAAACAAATTCTCCTGTATGGATGAAAAGTGGGCTAAGAATGGAATCACTCTGGAAAAATAAAGGTGCATCCTTAGGATATGCTGCAAATGTGAGCCCATTTTTTTTCCTGATAGAAGAAAATACAGTCACAAAATCAGAGTAAGATCAGTTAAGTCATGCCACTCTCCACTGAGCTATGGTCTTAGCTTTCTGGAGCAGGGTGATCAAAAATGGCGAAAAGTCAACAGAGAATAGAATCCAGCAGCTTAAAGGAGATGAAAACACTTTGGAGGCCTGGGCAGGGAGAAGCCTTAACTTCAAAAGCTAAAATAATAAAAGGCTTATTACCTCCAATTATCAACTCCTTTTCCCTTATCTGTTTGATGCAGGGTCCAGGCAAAACATGAGGGCTGTGAAAAGAGAACCCACAAACACAGAAACACGGACATTTACAGGCTCTAGTTGTCAAAGCGCCCGAAAGCCTTCTGATACCACAGCTTCTACGGTATCTCTGGGAACACCGAAATTCGGAGCTGAGATAACAATATCTGGGAACAACACGCTACATTCGTCCCATAGTAGGTGCTCAATAAGCATGTGCTTTGTGCCTTGCTTCAATGCTAAAGAGCCGGCAACAGCCAGCAAGAAACAACAGTGAAACTGTTAAAAGCTGCAGGTCAATCAATGGTGCTCAGAATATTTATAAACACGCAGAGAGGTGCATGTGTGAGGATGTTAGAAATGGCGTCTCATTTATGTACTATTTCATTTGTAAAATATATATCCATCATTAGTCATAGTGCGGATTTTTTAAATATGTAATTTATTCTTATAAATCTTCCATATAAACACCCAGGAATAATCTGGCTTCCTTGATTTACAACTTAAAGCTAAAACCCAACCTGATGGTGTTTCTCTTTGTGTATAAAATATTCTAAGAATGACACTTAAAATACCACACAAATGCAGGTGAATTATTAGGCAATTCAATTCAATTTAATTCAACTCAGTTCAGAACTAGCTGCCAAAAACTGCCATCAAATTTTGAAAAAAGAGAAGTAGGCACAGTAGTACAAAGAAGTTTAAATCTATTCACGGGTTTGTGTAATGCCCTATTGATTTATTTTTTACATTTTAAGAAAAACCTCTTCAGCACTATTTTAAAATAACGGATAAATCACAATGAAATAAATTTAAATATGCTGAAATAGGGCATCTGAGAGCATAAGGCACCAAACTAAAATATATAGCAAAATTAAGTTTTATTTTAAAAATCAGATGACTGGGCCAGGTTCATTGAAGTTGCCTCAGTTCTAGAAAAATTATAATTCATATTGACAAAGTGAAGAGGCTAAAAATAACTTGGAAAGAGGCAGAACACACTTATTTAAAAATACGCAAACTTACACACAATATGCATTTTATCATCATCTTGATTGACTTTGGATTTTTTTCTGTGTTGAAAGAAAAGAATGAACATCCCTTAATACGGTAATGCTATAATTTGTACTACCAACTTATTGCTGCCATGAAAACCATGTTTCCCCTCATTTGGTAGTATCATGACAGTGGATGAAAATTATGCATCCTTATTATTACAGACAACAACGTACATCCTTTTCCAAGAGGCTCTGGGTAAAATACCTGAGTGTTTCATGAAATTCTCCCAGTAGTCTATGTACTTTTTTAAAAAAAGGTGTGTTTACTGATTTTTAGAGAGATAGGATGGGAGAAAGAGAGAGAGACAGAGACAGAGAGAAAGAGAGAGATATAAAATTGATGCAAGAGAGAAACATCAACTGGTAGCTTCCTGTGTGCACTCTGACTTGGGATCAAAGCCACAACCTAGGTGTGTACCCTGACTGGGAATCAAACCCCCAAACTTTTGGCGTACCTGACAATGTTCCAACAAGCTGAGACACCTAGCCTGGGCTCTAGGAACGGAGTCTGTAATCTTGTGTCTTTACTTCAGGCAAGATAACTTCCTTGCATCCTTTTCATCACTGCTCAAACCCTTCTCACTACCAATAAGTCACCAGATCCCGTGGGCCAAATCCATTACCACATTCCTATTTCATTAAGTTATTAGGTCTTACCTTGACTATTTAAAAAATATATGTATTTAGTCTGTTTCTGGTCTGGCTTGCGGGTTACAAGGTCTAACATATCCTAAGACAACGGGAATGAGAGCTAGGCACAATGGATTGAGGGATTCTGGCGAGTTTTCGGGACTACTGTACGAACCAGCACTGTCCATAATTCTTTAAAAACATTTTTTTATCAGCTACTGAATGATTCATAGGTGTAACAAAGATTTATAACTTTACTGACCAAAAAATAAAGTTCATATTATTTCAGAGTATTCAAAACCCCCTCCAGCAGTAGAACTTACCTTGTTATTGTTATTTACTGCTCTCACGAACCAAACCTAATGTACCCAACCAAGAAGTGGCCCTCTCCCCACGTTTAAATACATCTCGCTTTCTGTGTGTTTGTTGAAGTGGCAGAATGGGCAGCTTCAGTAATCTTGTTAAGGGAAATAATGTTCTTAGTGTAGGTCAGGCCATGTGGGTATGAGTGATACTGATTAACACTGAGTCATTTTCCATGAAATTATTATCTGTTGGGCATATTTATTTCTGAAATCCCCCAAAGATTAATGCTTTTGAAATGCATGAACACCAATCTCAAGAATTCCTTCTGTAACTAGCTAGGTTAACACATGGTAAAATCACATCTGAAATAAAATGAAAATAAGTAAAAGTGAGAACTTATTCAGATGTAAGAAAACCTGACTGTAAAACCGCTGCAGAATAGTTCTTTTTCAAGTGACACTAGCCATGTGGGAGACTTCAGATGGCATTTTTTTGAGGTACAAGACACACACGGGGATATTCAGGTAGAAAGCCACATTATCTGTTACTCTGGCAAAAATATGTTTGCCATGCCTAACCAGCCTCTGTAAATAAAAGCAGAATAAAAAGCACCCTTTTCAGGGTATCTATAGAATCTTCTAAAAGTTATTGTCATTATCAATTAGCATTTATGCATGATTTCAATAAAAAATTATGTCAAACTAACCAATGCACAAAAAAAATGAAGAAGTATCTTATGAAATATAAAGCTGTCCACACCATGTCTGAAATATAACAAAAACCACATTTAAGCTCGGTTGCTGTTAACATGGTTTCACTTACAGTGCAGACAGAATGGTAAATTATCACACATTCCTATAACAGGACTTGGCCTGACTTTGAAACTCGGTGGTAATATTTTTAATATGCAAGAATTCTTACCTGAGGCTAGTCATAACAGACAGGAAAAGGCACATGTGTGCTGAAATTGTTTTAATGTGTGAAACAACCACACACTTCGCCATTCCTCAATGTCAGTTGATTGTGATGTCCTGACAGTGTGTCTTCTACACAAGCATTACATGGGATTGTGTTATTTAACGGTCTAAAATTACAGAGTCTTTGGGCCTGCCCATTTCTACCTATACATGCAAACATTCTTTCTTAAAATTTTCTCCTAATCTTTTATCTATCTATTTATTTATTTTACAAATAACAATCTAACTACTTACCAGAGGTATGCATTTGGTTCTAATGTCTTTGGACATTATTCTTGCAAAGTGGTCCTACAAAGCATTTGGCATAAACTTAGGCACTTTTGTTTACCGAAGTTAGGTCCTAAGCCTTATGGAGGTAATTTGAAAGATTTTGACAAAGTAGGAATTACAGCCCGAATGCTTGTTTAGACTTAAAAGGGTCCTGATTAACGACGACAACAAAAAAAGTGTGTTGAAGTGTTTGAAAATGCTTCCCTCCCCAAATTAAACGCCTTAATTTGGAAACTTGTATGTGCATGGAGGGGAGTAAATAACAAGTTATTGGTAAATTATTCAGAAGGAAATACAAAGGGGAAAAATGTCATAAATGATGTTAATGACCTAAGTGACCAGGAAATAAAGTCAGAAAAGCCTGAAAGGCTTTCCCTAAAGAAACACATTTTTCATTATAATTTACAAATTTGTATGGAAAAAGAATATTAAAGGAAGGAGATGACTTTCCATATATTGGTTATCAAGAGGCCTACCAAATTAAGTTCTGAGATGACAAAAGAGAATATAGTAATTCATTGTAAGACATAATTAAGAATTGAGAATTATCTCTGGAACTGATTTCTTAAATGAAATTTCTCTATCCTAAGTAGAAATCAAATAGTCTTAATAGGGTTCATGTATTATACCTTTATAAAAAGACACACTTATGGAATTGTCTTGTTATTGCTACTATTACATTGTCTGGCCCATTACATCTAAAGCATTTAGAGAGCCTTTGTTCAAATAAGTCTTATTTAATTGAAGGAAAAATTAAATATTGATTTAGATACTTACCTAAATAAGATTACCTAAACTCAAAATAAATGAGTCTATATATTTAAAACTGTTTGGCAGCAATAATCAATTTTTAAAACTACATTTTGACAATTATAACTATATTCTCAAAGATCTACTTTTAGTACAACACAGGTGGATCCATTTCTATCCAGAAATTAAGGAGAGACACATAGCTATAAAATGTTTACAATCAACATCAGTCCTGTTTTCAATCTCACAATTTTTTTGCTCAGGATTACACAAAGGGCAAAAATGAAATGGTATTTTGTCATCCTCCGGGTTCGACCTCTGCTCTAATAATTGTAAAGTGTGAGGAGAAAACAGAAAGATCGATAGCCTAATTCAGTTTTCAAAAACATTAAAAAAGAAAGAGAACGATTCAGGTTAAAAATAAAGATGGTTTAGTTTTATCTCTCTTACAGTAAGTGGCAGGAACATGAGCTGAAAACCCATGGAAGCCGTACTCATTTCTGTTCACAAAGAACGGTTCTACTGTCTGTCTGCAAATAAATCTCCTCGGTAAATAGCTCCAAGGTTGAGCTAGAGAATATTGTATGGATCAAAGAATTCATGTCTTCCTGTGTAAAGTGAACAGGCCACAAGCTCACTTGTTTGTCTAAAACAATTAGATCTAGTATGAAAAGGAGGGGGTTGGGACAAATAAGTTACAGCTGATTTTACTCTGCAAAATATTTAAGGGGGGTTTCAAATTAATAACCACCCAGGCCCCCAAACAGCCTAATCTTTGTCAATTGGTGCCAAATTATGCAAGGTGCTGCCAATTCTGGTTGTCTAACAAATCAAGACCAGTGTATGTTACTCCTCAGCTAAAGTCTGATTGATTCTGGTCATTATATGGGCTGATCTCATTTCACACATGGAATCAATATGTGAGCCAGATGTTCATTTACAGAGAAGCATTGAAACGACTCATCTACACGCAACTTTATCCCGGACCGCAGAGCCCCACAGACCCATCGCCTCTCTTCACCCAGACAAGGCTTCACACAGTACGAAACCTATAAACCATTCTGCTAATATTACTGTCAGCTGAATGACTTTTACAGTACTATATAAAGTTGACAGATAATACATGCCAGTCCTAATTTGAGATAGACCTTTTCTTTGGGGACCTCAACCGTTGAACAAGCAAACAGATTGAGAAGTAACATTTATTACAACACATAAATCATCTTCTTACAACTACTATAGGTCTGGCCCGAGGGTGAAGGCTCTGCATAGCCGTGAATTCTAATGCACTGCTTAAGTTACTAAATTGTACTGTCACTCTGCTTTTGGTGTGCAGAGAAGAGCTTGTCTAGCTTTTCAGAAGCAACTTTTTATCCCAATCAGTTTAGTACTCTGTTTAAGGGCAAAAATGTGCTAATACTTGCCTGCTTGAAATAAAAAAGCAAACATTAATTTTCCTTGAATAGTAACACCGGCTTAGCATACTTACTTAAAACAGTGATACACATTATTCCATTTCATGCAGAAATTTCTGCATGGTTCCGTATCAGTGAAACCTGAGTTTACTACAAAGCTGTACAAAGAATTTGTCATTTCAAAGACAAAAAATCATAAAAAATATGAGGGAACAAATACAGATGGCACCATCTCTAGTATATATTAATCCTTGATATATTCAGGATTAAACATGGTAAAATATTAATAGAGCATGAATATACACAGCTTAAAGAATTCCTCCATTCTTCACAGAGCTAGCAAATCAAAGTTCTCCATATCTACTGACTCAATACTGTCCTCAGCTGATGACTGTAATATGTTCTTCATGCGGTAGTAAATTTCTCTTATTTTTCCTATAATGCTATTTTGAGATGCATGGGTTACCTGACACAGTGAGGCCATATTTTGTATCCAGTTGTTTTTCTGTGACTCTTCAACCACCTTGGCCTCAGTGGAGTCTTCTAATTGCATTTACTCCTTCTCAGTACTGTTTTGGATAATCCAAAGGATGTCTGTTTTTCATCAGGTAACGACCATTAAATCTGGCTGCATTTCCCTCTAAATCTTGTCGAATGGCATAAGAAACAGAAGCTAGAAAAGCCTTTCTTGTTGCTCTGCTGTGGTTTCTGAACCTAGACCTTTCTAGAATTCTAGCTTACCATGGCAGAACTCTGAGGCCAGAGCAATTTCGAAGGGAGTTCAAACGCTCTCCAACTTCTGATCTACTCTCCTGGGACCATTTATGTCCAATGCATCTTCTGGTGTACCCTGGAAAGACTAGTCACTGTTCATTTGTAAACAAACAAATAACTTTTGAATTATGAATTTATGTCTATGCAGCATTTGGGGCTTTGCCTGGCTTTCTCTTGAACTAAACAAAAATATTGGATGATTAAATATTCTTCACGTCACAAAATTCACTCAATGACTCCTTACACTGAATTAAAATCCTAATGTGTTAAGGATTTGTAATAAATGTTTTGGGGTCATTTTTTTCCATGTATGACAACATCCAAGGGAAGGGATCTTGTTTTTCCGAAAGCCAAACCTCTAAATCCAAACTGTACTCAATCCAGCCCACTGATCTGCATCTTGTCCACCCTTCAAAGCTCAGTTCAGTCACGTTCTCTCATACACATCCCTAGTCGAGCCTCAACTGCACTGTACCTCTTGCTTTTCCTCGATTCGTTGGACCTATATAGCTCTATAAATATATACTTGGCTTGTAATAGATTTATCCTTTATGATGCATTTCTCAGTGACTAAAAAGGAACCTTTTAAGAATCCTTAAAACTGCAGTTGCAAACACTGAACTCATTCATGAGTGAATGATCACTCACTCTCAGGTGATCCACTCCTAATTCAGGCTTTATTCAAAATCATCAATGTGTTCTTCCTAAGCATAAATTTTAAACCAGCTATTAATACAACTCAGTTCTCTGGGACTTTGTTTCTTAGGCCCTAAAAAGAATGTTAAACTTCTGACAATGACACAATTCCTCAACTGCCAATTTCTTATTGAAAGACATTTTCGTTAAGAGAGAAATTTTTTTTGCATTGAGTCCTGCTATGCCTTTGACCTTGGCTGTTCCTAAATGCATTAAACATCTTGCAAGAAAATGCCTTCTTTTACCTCTTACACAACTCAACAAGTTGATTCAGAATTCAACACAGATGTCACATTGCTTTATTTATCAATATTAGATAATTCCTCTTGCCATATTGAAGCATTTTGAGGAAAGCTATCTATCCTTTATCTCCATTCTGCATGTCAAGGTTATCAGAATTAGTTCCAGATACAGATGTCAGAAAGCCTCATTCAATTGAAGCAATAAATGTAAAGGATTTTAAGGATGTAATCAAGCAATATCCCATCACTAATTCATACATCTATCTCAAGGACTAAATGTTAGTCTCAGACTGGTTTGTTTTACTCTTTTTTTTTCCTTTAAACTTGTCCTTCATCAAACAGTTTGGTGTTTCTTTGGGGGCACTTGTGACAGACAGTATCCATGTCTAGAGTTTAAAAAGTATACCTCCTGTCAGATCTGAAATGGCTGTCTTTCTGGTTGAAGAAAAAAGCCACGAATATGTACATGGAAAAAGAAGAACTTTTGTCGCTTTCAATGTGAATTATCTGCTGGAATGAAATTTATTAGGTATCTATAAATTTTCTACATTACTAAAATATATATATATATTTCCACTTAGAAAGTTTATCCTCAGGAGATAACCAAAATGGCATGCATGGATTTGAATGGACTTTATTTAGGAGAACGTCTTCCGTTTTGTTTAGGTCCACGCACAAATGACTAATACTTCCCTGCAGGTACCTACCTTCATTGTTCTCTTTCTAGTATTGCATTTAATCTGTATCCAAGCTTCCAACATTCACTATTTCCCTTTCTGTTCTCCCATCTAAAACTGACCCCTGGTTGCAGTAAAGTACCACATTATCACTTTGGAATGGAAACTTTTGGGTTTAATGGACTGAAATTGCCACAGTGGAGTTGGGACCCCAAAGAGCAAACATACCCTGGGTTTCCCTGAAGATCAACTGATTCTTAGGTTTACACGATAAAAAGGAGAATACAAAGATGTTTACTTATAATACTTCCAAAGATACTCACCGTGATAAATTCTACAGCAACAAATCAGCTTCCACAGTGAGTCTAAACCACACTTAGCAGTTAAATCACAAGATGTATTTACTTAAGTTAAATTATAAGTGACATCAAAAAAGATGAAGACAAAGGCTTCTACGTACAAACGACACTTGGTGGAGGACAACGGCATTTAAAACTTTTTACATATTATATCACATATGAAATTTAATGTGTCAAACTTATGGCTAAGAAAAGTGTTGTCCTTAGGAAAACTGACATCAAGTCATCGCTGCCATCTTTAAATAATTAAGAGTCACCTTCTTTCCCCAAAGGTGGCAAGATGTGTGCAACTCATGAAGGGTGTGTAAGGATTTCCACTTAAAATGTCTATTTTTAGAGGTTCATAAAAGCTATAAAAATTCTCTCAAACCGAAAAGCTTGGCCAACAAGAACTCAGCATGAGGACATTTTTTAAAGCCTAAATTTAAAAACAGTATGTTCGTGTACTTTTTTAAGCATAAGAAGATAAAAAGGAGAGAATTTTTGAGGTTTTAGTTGCCTTTTAAAAAATTTCTGCATTCCTCAGGAACTGGTCTGTTTTTAAAAGTGGAAATTCGCAGACTATAAATTCAAATTTGGGCCATGTTTCTTCATGAATTCCATATAAATTAAAATTTAAAAAATGACCCCATCATGAAGGGAAGAAAGTCATCGCTCCCAGGAGACTGATTCCAGGAATAGCGGTATCATCTCCCCTCCGATATAGATATGAGAGACAGATGCAGCACATTTTTTTTCTGAGCTCAAGAAGCTATTTTTATGAGTGAAAAAGATCAATGAATCACCATCATATTTTTGGTAAGATAATACTACATTTTCTATCTGCATCCACAAAATTTTATATATCTGTCATTATTCATCATAGTCTTAGATTTTGGCCAAACTTTAGCTGCCTTGAATTTTGTGTGCATATGTTAAATTCCATTCATATGCACATGATAAAGTAAGGTTACTGTATGAATGGGGACCCCGAAAAGCTGGACTTATCTTCTGGAGGGCAGGCACACTGTTGTACAGGTTGCCCACGCTAGGTGACTGTTCTGGAACCCACTGTATCAGTGCACTAGCTGGCGTTATTCTGACAGACTGCGCTCGGCTTCAGTAAATTTTTTTGAAGACTCTCCATGCATTTGCCTGTTGCATGATGGGCGATTTATGAACACACCTGCCCACACCGCACTGAGTGTTCAGCAGTTTTTGGTCAAAAATAGCCCACCCTCCCTATTCGTCCAGTTTCATCCAAAGTGACTTTGTTTCTGTTTTCCCAGATGAAAAAAATCCTCAAAGGGAAATGTTTTGCCGATGTACAAGAGGTGAAACAAAAAAATGGCAGAAACAAGGCATCAAAATCGACAAACTCAAAAACTATTTTGAGCAGTGGAAAAAATGTCTCTATAGGTGTATTGCATCAAATGGAGAGTACTTTGAAGGTGACTGAAGTTTAAATGTAAGAATAAATACACAAATATTTATAAAAAAATTTCTGCTTTTTGAGGGTACCCCCTTGCACATATGCCTACAAAAATATATCTTAAATATATATTCTAATAAGATTGGTCTAACATTGTATCAAAAACAGCTCAATATACATGAGAATTTTCATTATTGTTTTTTTTTCAAAAACTACCTAACTACTTTATCCCAAATATTGTTATGGGGAATAGGAATGATAAGAATAAGACATGGTTCCCAAAAAGAGTAAGACATGGTTCCTGTTTTTAAGATGCCCATACTGCAGTTGTAAATCTAATGTAAACACTTGTCTTCAAACTCTCTTATACAAAACCTCTACAATTTTTATTCTTTTCCAGAAAAGATGATCTTCATAGGCCTATTCTCCTTCCTCCATACTTGAGTTTTGGGGCATTTATACAGTTAGGCGCCACAATCTGGTTTCAGAACACTTTCATCACCCCAAACCTTCCCCTCATGCCCACTGTGACCCGCTTTCTAAAACGAGTCAATCCTGCTAAGGCAGAAGCCCCCTTGCTCTTCCCAGAATGCACCTCCCTTCCCTTTCAAAGGCATCATTTCTGTCTTTGGGACCGTGTTAGCAGAGTTTGGAACTCTAAATCCTAAAGACCATTTGTCCATGTCTGATTTCTCTAATCACTTCTGTTTTAATGGCTCTCTCATGCACCACTCCACAGCCTGACCTGAGACTCCGCAGTCTGAACCAGGGAGGGCCTGCCTTCAGGCTCCCCGCTGGCCGGGCAGGTGCCTTGGTCTCCCTCCAGTTATCCAAGCCCCAGGATGTCCACATAAATGCTAGGCTCTCACCTTAATACTTTCTCTTCAGAACTGCAATCTCATTTAGTTCCCAACTGCCACTTATCTCCTACTTACTCTGGAAACTGATAGAAAATGAAAGCTATGAAGAAATAAACTGGATGGACCGATCGATGTCTGAAGAACTTCAAAACAAGGAGCTGAACACGTTGCATATAAACCAAAAGCAAAAATATTATTCTGATGTAAAAATTGAACACAAAATCAGAGTGAAAATGTTATCTTGATCACTTCAAGGAATAAGATCAATGCAATTTTAAAATTTGCTTATTAGTAAAGAGCATTCATTTCATTTAAAATGAAATGCCCCCTCCCTTCTCTCTTATCCCATGGCCTGCTCCCAAGCTGTTAATATTTTTAATAATTTATTTCCCTTAATTACTTATTTTAAAAATTTGCTTAAATTGGTGTATTATCATTTTCTTATACAACTATTTATATGTAGCACACTATTGCTGTCTTTCATTCATAAAAATTATATTTTAATTTTGCGGTTAAATACTACACGCCACAATTCCAAATGCCACTTGAGCCTTTCAAATAAATGCAAGACATACTAAAAGTGTTCAACAGGCTACATTACTTCTCATGATATGATAGGAAATGATTGTGGTTTCATTAACATTCTCATGTTCAAAACTTCTACCATCACAAGCTCTTTAAAGTATCTTGTCAATTCCAATGTAAGACAAACAGGATATATTCTCATGATTTTTTTAAGTGTGTTTCCTGCAGGACAAAAACTAAAGTGTAAGGCAAGGAGGAGCCTTCAGAGGTGAGCGAGTATATACTTGAGGTAATCAAAGTGGTATATAAAGAAACTTGGTTGGGGAATCATAGAAATGAAGTAACTTTTAGGGTTACAGAGTCCACTGGAGAAAGTCAAGCTATAATACAAAGACATGTCTTCACCAACCAAACTCTCTCTACGTCTGGATGTTTCTAAATATCACTAAGATCTTGATGGTGTCACTCCTGTGACAGACACCTCACGAGGCTAAGGAGATATGATTTTCTCATGCCTAAATTCTTCTTTGAGAGTCATTATTCAAACAGATTCAGAAACTTAAAGCAGTGATATTAACAAGTATAGTGAAAAAGTTAGAATTCGCTCACCATTTTACATGGAAAGAATTTAACACACTAACCTATGCATTTTGCCATGAAGTCTAAATTAAATCAATGCCATGTAGCATTAGTAAAAATAGACAAATCAATATCTTTTTTAATGTAACTGACCTGAACAGGATATAGTGAGTTAGTCTTTTAATAAGCTCTAAGTATTTCATATTTATAGCATATAAGGTCACATGACATGTAATTGGAAGATGTTCTAAAATCTTCTTTGAATAAAGAACTAGTTTTGATCAATAAGTTAATGTCAAAGAGGACTGTTCTTCCACATAAGCAGAGGAAATGAGGAAATACCTATTCTGTAATATTGTGGACACAAGATCAGGTTAAACTAATACTTACTAGACAAGTCCTTATCGTCCTGCAGTGACCTTCCACCCCTCTGAGTCCCCTGGTCACCTTAGCACCCCCAGGTTTCTGATGTCACATGTCCCTCGTTTGCCCCTTTGGTCTTTGCACCTCTCTTGAATGTGGAGTCTCTGACTCTTCCCTGTGTGTGGGGTTCCTCATGTATGTATGTAATGAAATATGGCTATTTCTCTGCCTCATGCAGATTTAGTTATTAGATCAAATGAAACAACCTTGAAGAATACAGGAAAGTTTCTTTTCTCCCCATAGTAATAAAAGACAGTACCATATTTTGCCGTGTATAATGCATACTTTTCCCCCCAACTTTTTGAGGGAAAGACAAGGATGAGCATTATACATGGGTAGTACTAATTTGGTATCTATATATATGTTTTTAATTTTTTAAATTTATGCCTATACATTAAAAGTGCAACTCTAGAAAGCAATAATGATGTCTATATGCAAAACAATACCCTGGAATATGATAATCAGCTTTGTTTCTAAATATAAATAAATAAATAATTGAATTAATAAATTAAAATGAAAGATTTTTCCCCTGAAAGTTTGGGCCAATAACATGGGGGTGCATTACACACAAGAGCATATTATACTTGGCAAAATACAGTATACACACCTGTGCCCACGCTGTTCCTGGTTACCATGTAAAGTACTGAATGCAGCTTCAGCTGAACACACATTTCAGGTTCCCTGTCAAGTACCACTCATTACTTGTTAATCAAATCCATGGCAGAATAAAAATAAATTTGGGTTTTGAGACCATTATCTTTTTAACTCAATTTTATCTGATTCCCTGTAAACTTTCCAAACTCTTGCCCTATTGTGTAAGACAAATACATTCGGCAATCATACTTTTTTAAAAAATGTGTCATTTACCCAAGCATACAAGAGTATATTACTAAAAGGTACCACAAATACTATCATTCTCTGAATGTATGCACACATTCACTAATTAACAAAACTGTATATAAAATAATGGAAAACACACACACAACAATAAGTATAATGTTAAAAGAAATTTTGAAGACAATTATGACAGTAGGCATTTTTTATTGTTGTTCAGTTATGGTTGTCCCATCTTTTTTACAGTAGGCATTTTAAAAATAAGATTATAGAATAAATGAACTTTGCTCTAAGTAATGAAATCCTTTTAACTTCATTTGTTCAAATGAACAAATAAGTCTAAAATATTATAACTGGATCTTAAGTATATATTTGCCTCTATATTTTATATTTTATCCAGACTTCTAGTCAATCTTCCTGAGAAATTTAAGAAATTCAGTAACCTTTTCATCAAATGTCAAACAATGAATGCCAAGAACAACAAAAAAATAACTTCTGTATGAAAAGTAAGTCGAAATATTCGGAGAGACTCAGAAAAAAACAAGTTGCCACAAAGTGAACAGCGGCAGTCTGGATACAGATGGTATGTGTAAAAGACAAACACCATAAAATGCTGAGCACTTTGAAGGGGAGCAAAATATACTACCCCAAAGATCGGGAATATTGATTACTTTGAGTTGGTTATTTTTCAGAAACAACAAACACAGGAGAAGCCCTGAAAACTGAGTAGAGGTTATTCTTTTGTAACAGGCATTTACATTTATAAAGGAAATCTTCATTTGTAAGGGTGTTTTCCTCTCTACACCAGGAAGGGAAGGGGAACTGTAAATCTCTAGAAACTCTTATCAACAGAGAAGGCAAGGACTTAAATGGGCATCTAGTAAATGGAGAAGGCAAGGACTTAAATCTGTGTAACAAGCTTACTTTTGTTTACTGTTGTTTTCCTAGCAACACCCCCGTAATGGACTCCTGACCCCACCAATAGCCTCTTTTGTCTTTAGATTATAATGGTATTTAAGGTGGTGGTTTGGGTCACTTGGAGGAGTTACTTGGTTTTCCTTGGAATCTCCCATGTAAACAGGAGGTTCGAAGTCTGTCCAGAAAATGTAAAGCTGTTGTTAATATAACAAGGACAGTTTGTGCAACACTGATATACCCTGGCAGCAAAGGAGAATAGACTGGATTGTGCAAGCGTGAACAATGGTGACTGCACTGTACTAGCCAATGGGGGCAGTGCCCCTGAGTGAGCATGTGTACTGTGTGGTCATCACATTCAAAACAACTGAGCAAGTGCAGCAAGGAATTTGCATCAGATTTTGCATTGTTTGAACACTCCTCCCCAGAAACTATTCAGATGATTCAGAAGCCTGCAGCTACGGGCAGCTGGTGATTGGCAGCTTCATCACGACACCATATCCACTCGTGCATCATGTCTTATGCAGTATTTTTTGCAAAACATTGAATTACCTAGATGACACTTCCCCCCTACAACCCTGATCTGACACCCTGTGATGTCTGGCTTTTCCCAAAACTAAAATCACCTTTGAAAGGAAAGACATGTCAGACCATTGATGATATTCAGGAAAATTATGACGGGGCAGTTGATGGCGACTGGGAGAACTGTGTGAGGTCCCAAGGTGCCTACTTTGAAGAGGACTGAGGCACCATTGTCCTATGTACAATGTTCCTTGTATCTTGTGTGTTCTTCAATAAATGTCTCATATTATGCCTCAATAAATGTTTCATATTACATGGCTGGATACCTTCTGGACAGACTTTGTATACATGTCATTAAACTTCTGTTTGTCTTTCTGTTAATCTGTCTTTATTACATAGGGGAGTGGGGAAGTCTCAACCAAAAGCTGGAAAGGGGAAAGGAGCAATTATTTTTCTCCCCTACAACTTTTTTCCTGAAATTATTTCATAACTACCTTAGGGCCATTTTTATTGAATTGTTAAAAATTGGAAACCACAAATTATAAAAGACACATTAAGAAGATTGGTTAGAGAAAAAAAGAGAAGGTAAGAATGCATTCAGAAGACTTGACTTAAAGAAAGGGCTCTACTTCAGGAAATTAGTGATTACATGTTCTATATGTTGCATAACATGCTTAAAGTATTCACTCTTTAAATCGCTGCCTACTATAATCACTTTTTCTCTTTTGATTACCTGGGCAATAACCACCTGATCTAAAATCTTCCACTTTACAGCCATCCAGTGGATCTCAATGTGAAATAACTTTGCAAAAAAGGATATTTGGCAAAGTCTGGAGCCATTGTGGGGGAGGGAAGGTGTTACTGGCTCTAGTGGACAGAAGCCAGGGAAGCTGAAAACAATACAATACAAAGGATAGCACCCCACGACCAAGAATTGTTTGGTCCACCCGTCAATAATGCTGCTGTTTGTATAATCTAACAATAAATAATATTAGTGATGATAAAAATATGTAAAACAGCATTTAAAAGCTTAATCATCACGTAATATCTTGTTAATGTCTCAAAATAACAGCCGCAAGGATGGCGTATTTGCTTGTCATTTTCACATACATTCTATTGGTTGAGTCTGACAAGAAACTCAGAATTAGGCAAAGCATTTATAATTAATGCCATTTATAGTGCAGGGCACTGAAGCTCATCGAAGTTAAATAATATGAACACAGTCATTTCAGGCTCAGCCTAAAAGAGTTATTCTTAATCCCAGACCACTGTTCTTTTGACTCTATGACACTACATCACTGAACTAAAACACTCTCTAAATATTTCAAGAATGCCTGAAAAATTAATAGAATCCTATTTCATTCTTATTTTTGCAGGAAAAGGGAAGCAGTAAAAATATCTTTTTCTCTAATCTTTGATATGTTCATTGGCAACGCAGGAAGATAATCTGAGACATGTTTTGCTTTCAAACCAAAATACGGTTGTTCTTCTGAATCTAGAACCATCACCTAGTTTGTCAAAAAAGGGGACATTTTTCTGCTTTGATACCTCTCATAAATCGTTTTAAAACATGAAATCTACTCCAGGTGGTATTGCTAAGTGTATACTCATTGAGTTCTTATTATTTAAAAGATATCCTATAATTACTTCTTATTCAAATCATTTAACTCTTCACTTTTAAAAAGCTTTGCATAAATACACACCTTCCTTGGAAGATACTTTCAAGATTTTGTTGTTTGTTTGTTTGCTTGTTTGTTTGTTTATTAAGACAGAAAGGCAGGGAGAAAGGGAGGGAGAGAAACATCGATGTGTGGTTGCCTCTTGAGCACCCCTCACTGGGGACCTGGCCCACAACCCAAGCATGTGCCCTGACTGGGAATCGAACCGGTGACCCTTTGATTCCCAGGCTGGCACTCAACCCACTGAGCCACACCGACCAGGGCAGTTCTTCTTATGACCACATGAGGAAAGCATATCAAGGATCTTAGCTTGGGGACCTCTTTCTTCTGCAATTTTTAATACAATAGTTACTATTACAGTAAGATGAAGATGCCAAAGGATGTCACAGGGATTCTGAAAAACTGATTAGCATGACAACACTAAAACAATAAAAATAGTTGTGAGAAGAAACTTCTATAATTCAATATACAGGGGGTATGGCAACAGAAGGTTTACAGTTATGAGTACACAAGAGTTTATTCTTATAATATTTATTAATTATTGTATTATTTTCCCTATGAACTGTCAACATACTTTTGCCCCACCCTATAGAGAGAAAAAAAATCAGGTAAATGATATGAATTAACATTATGATACATTAAATATATCTTTCTGCATGGAAAATAAAACTTTAAAATATATCTGGTATTTTATGTAAAAGTTTAAAGCTCCAGACTCTGATTTCCAGACCACTTTCGGGGAGATCAAGAAATCAAAAACCTGACAACCTTCATCAGTGTCAAACCTGAGTTAGTTTGATTCCGGACTCCGTGCTCTGGACACGACACACAGAGACCTCCTTGGTTGCTCAACCATTCGGCCTTCAGTCCTGGTTGACAGGGTTTGTTTCAGAACCACGTGTGCGTTCATGGTGATTATTATTGGACAACTTGGTATGACTTCACGACAGCATAATAAGACTGGATCTAACAGAAGTATTCAGCTAGCCACTCTGGTACCGGAAAAGCTTCCAGACTTGTTACTGCCCACTGTGCTGACGGCCAGGAGTGAGCCCAGGAAGTTGCCCCACACGGGAAGAGTTTGGGCAGTAGAGGAAGAGCAAAGTTTAGAATGTGCACAGCCAGAAGCCACACGGTGGAAAAGACATCCAAATCTTACAGTTTGTACATGAAGAAAACTTAATGGAGGTGTTATCACCTTAAATGAGAATCCTCAAAATTACTTCCCATACCAATGAGTTGTAAAGCTAGAGAAAAACAAAAGCTATTCTCTCTGTAGAAAATATTACAACATTCTTGTCACATGATGAGATGAGCAAAGAGCATACAGACAAAACTGTGAGAGAAAGAGATCACAGAGGTGATCAGGAAGGTAACTAGCACAAATACGTTACTTTTCTAGATTTTCATGATAGTTATGGTATTCATCAACTTTGAAAACTATGTAATGTGCTGTGGTTTCTTTTCTCATTCTTTACAAATATTCATTTTTAGCCTAATTGTGTACCCATGATTACAAATTATTTTTCTTAAACAAGGCCCTCCAAATTTAATAAAGCCTTGAAGCCCCCCAGAAAACCTAAGTCCACCCTTGTAGGTGCTAATCTAAGTGAAGAAAGCCATTAGGGGCAGTGGCTAAACTTATCACTGAAGTTAGAGAAACTCAGTATGGAATAGCTGTGACCATCTGAAAACACTGAAAATTAAGAGATCGGAAGAGTGATATTTTATCCCTATAGAATTTTCAGCTAACTTCAAAGCAAACAGAAATTTAAACTTATTTTTGCATAACATCAATAGATACAAATCAAGTAACTGTCCCTATTCAAGTGTACTGTGTACAGACATGAGAGTCAGGACCACCACCAGCCTGCTTTGGTCCAGAGCCTGTACCTCGGGCGTCACTGTGCAACGCTGTTCTAAAGGGTGAAGACTGCTTCAACATATGGACTTATACGTGGCCACCAAAATCACACCATTAAAATTCTATCACCATTTCTCCGATGCATTATTTTTATAGCAATAATTTTCAACTTTCTCATGCTTGTTTTTTTTTTTTTTTGGAAGGGAGGGCTGTTGTTAACTTAAAAGTAGTATTTTCACAGGCAGTGAACTTGACAAAGAAAAACCAAAAAGCTAATGTGTCATGAAAACTAAACCAAATTTTGGTCATAAAGTCATGTATTGTGCAAAACTATGTAGAAACACATCATTTACATGAATGTAACTACTTAACAATATTCTTAGGGAGGATTTACCCTCGTAAATGCTCATTAGAGTAATCCTTTGAACTTAAATTTTTAATTAACTTTGAAATCCACAATGTAAATTTGAAATATGTTGCCTTTAGACATCATGTTCCAATTAAGGGGTTGGAATAAACTAAAATCTAATAAAAAGATTCTCTTTTAAGATAATTTACTTAGTGACTCCAAGTCTATTCCAATAGATGATCATTAGTTCAAAAAGAAAATGAAGAGTTGCAATTAAAAATATGGGCATTTTGTTCTTTCTAATGTATTTGAATATACAATAGATGTGAAGCCAACAAAAAAATACTAAATATTTAGGCCATGAAATCTAGCATACATTGAAATGTTTTCTGTATTATAACTTTAAATTTAAAAGGCTTTGCTCAGCATTGTACAGATAGCACTTATGATAATAAAAAGAGAATTAAAAACGAAACAAAACAAATAATGGTTGTTATTAGAATTCTATAATTTAAAAAAAACAGATTAAGGAATGATGTTCAAAAGAAAAAGAGCATAAATTATAATGGATATGATGTTTTTCCAATGCTCTGAAATACTAAATACAATAAACTACAAGGTGCTTTTCAAAATACACTTCTTATAAAGTTCCTAACTATTCTGGCTGCAATTCATGGCATTTCTCGTTCCTGTTTGATTCCATCTGAGATATTCATTTCAGCAATGAGGGAAAACACACATCTAGATTCCAGACACTGATTCACACACACACCCCTCGACTGTCAATATAATGGTTGTTTTGCTAATTCATCAACAGAAGAGACAGAAACATTTTTTAAAAGGAGCATCGATACATGTCCTGATTGTGATGGACATCATTAATTCTGTGTAAGTTTTAATCTGTCAGTGGTTTCAAGACGATTTTCCTGAAGTTTAAATCCCAGAAGGCGCTGTGTACGTACAGTGCTGGGAGACCTTGAGAAGTTGACTACGGAGCCTGAAAAGTGTATGGAACGAGAACACAGCTTTGGGCGTTATCCCGGCTCCTCTCAGATATCTCTCTTCTAGCTCTTCTTCACATAAGCAGCTACACAGATTCTTGACTCTTGGTCGAGCCATTTAACGTGTTGGACAGATGAACAAGACGGTAATCATAGTGTATTTAGTAGCCATACAAAACTGAAAACTTAATTTTAACATGCACATTTTTAAGCTGACATCTAAAATTTTTACTGCATTAGAACTGTTATGAAAAATTATTCAAAATTTGTAAATAAGGTAAAATGAAAGGTAGGTAGAATATTATTTTAATTATATACTGGGAGATTATTTAAAGGTTCACAAAAGGGCTACTTCATTATCTAGGGAACAAACCTCAGTTTGACTTCACTATTTACAAATAATTAAAAGGCTGGGATATTGTGAAGTTACATGTTAATTTGAGACCTGAAGAAATGATAACCCCAAAGGTTAAGGTTCCATGGTCCTATTGAATGGTATGCCCGGCTTTGTCTCGAAGTCATCCTGGAGGACTATATAACTATATAATGCTCCTCTGATTTTCCTTCAAAGCAGCTTTCCTTCAAAGGCCATCTTATTGCCTCTCCTATTCATGAGTTAGAAATAATCTTTAAAATGTGTTCACTCTATATTTGTCCAAGGGTGCTGTTTTAACCTTTTTCAAGTTTTGAAGGCTCCACGAGATACCCAAGCAGATTCACCTTCCAGAAATCATTAGTCAAGAAGCAATCTTTGGATCAATGGTAAATTTCTAAGTAATATAGGGTATCAATAAACTGATCACCAATCTATCAAAACTATAGTGATTAAGACCTTATAAAGCAATCAATAGCGGCAGGAAAGTTCAACTGTAAAAGCAAGTTATAAAGTATGTCTTTGTTTACCAAGGGGAAATAAAAGAAAGCAAGCAGTTTTCAAAGTGAACTGTCCAGTTGTTTCATGCCATAAAAAAGTGTAGTGAACAATAAACCTTTGGTGTCACAAGACCCTGAATAAGGGTTTTGGGAAGAAAATTTTATTTCACTTGGTTCAATAATAACCATAAATAAAAACCCTGAAAAAAAAGTAATGAAATATATAATATTTGGGAAACTTGATAGACTTACTCATAAAATAATATAAAACAAATGGGAGCTTGTGAATTGTTTGCTACTATATTGTATGAATGCAAAATTAGATATATTTTTAATCTTTGTTAAAATGGTAAACTGATCTTAGATCACTTAGTGTGTTCTGAGCAAAGGTTAGTAAATTTTTTTTTGTTTTGTTTAATTACGTTTCTTAACCTTCTGTGTAATAAATCTAGACAGCAGAGATTCTGAATGATCAATGGATGATTCCTTACAACATGTTACTTCACTGTTTATTTAAAAAGTTGTATTATTTTTACCAACAGGTGCCCAAGCTATTGTTTCTCAGGCACTTCGATGGAATGGTAATCACCCAAATCTCCTCTGATACTGTTTTGATTTTCTAAGATGAGATCCTCAGTGGAGGGAGAAGGGGAAGGCTGTACTCGGAGGGATCCCAACGTGGCCCAAAACACACTGCTAGCTAAGTTTTACTGCTCACAGAAATATAAAAGGAATGTAAATGACAGGGAAAAGCAGGAAGTTTATCTGTTGAAGTGCTTTGATGAGTTGAAGGAGGCATACAAAAAAAACCCCAAAACAAAAAACAGGGTTCGACCTGTTCCCTCTGGTGTCCAGGAGGGTGCCGTAGCCTTTCCAGGCTAGGCATCATGCGAAGATTGTTGGTGTGTGATGACCACGCCTTTCTTTTCTAAAGTGATTATTAATGCACATATAGTTTCTAGGTATCAATTCCCTCAAAACTGTCCAGGCAAACCACGTGGAAAGTTGTCCCAAACTCTACAGAAACTCCAGTGTGAAATACCACTGTTGTGCCCCTAGAATTTCATTCTGAATGTTCAGATGTTTCTCTAGGGACCAGGGTTTTCATAAGTAGCAACACCAACCCTCTCCCCCAAAAGGCTACTGAGGAGTATCATCCTAATGTTCCCTGCAGGGGCTAAGTCTCCAGTTACATTTCGCTTGGTAAATGAGGAAATTCAGAATCACCAGCAACGTTGCTCAGATCAGTTGTGCACTGGTTAAGGTAACTGCCAAACTCAAGCACCTAACAGAATCTTCCATCTTCTTTCTAAAGAATACAAATTGCCAGTAATCAAAACAGTCACGGGAAGTCAATAATATTGTAATTACTATGTGTAGTGCCCGATGGTACTAGACTTACTGGAGTGATCATTTTGTAAGGCATATAAATGTCTAATCACTACGTTGTGCATCTAAAATTAATATATTACTGTATGTCACCTGTAATTGGAAAACAAATTATTTTTTAAAAAAGAATAATGCACCTTTACATTACAATATTTTCATAAACAAAAGCATTACATCCGGAAAATTCCTTTTATCCATGCATCTTAAAAAGCTATCCATAATTGTATTCATTAAACCATTACTATGATGAGGTTATTAAAAAATCAATTAAGTAGGTAAGAAATTATTTTACCTGCCTGTATAGATACTTAATATGTACTTTAAGAGAGGATTTGCCTTTTAGCAGGTCATTTCACTGTCTATTCTTCAGCAGTAACTGGCCCGTGCCAACAGACCACTGAACTATTTCATACTACCAACTTCTCACAATCCTAACATTTGCTTTGGATGCATTTTCCTCATAAAATTAGAAAAGGCACATGCCGTTTGTATTACTATCAACTCTTTCTCTCAAATAAAAATTTGTAGTACATAAGCAATGGGAATTTCCAACACAATATAAAAATGGCATTAAAATGTTGCTTACATAAAAAAATAATAGTATACAAATGCAATTAAATTAACTAGCACCCAATAACTACCTTAACATCAGTCAGCAAAGCTTTACTGGCTCAGACCAGTGATCAAGGTTGCTTATAGCCTTTCTAGGTAATCCTACAATAGTGGTTAGGAGACATTCCAAAATTTGGGATTTCTCCGACTTTCATAAAGATTTTAGTATGGCCGCTAATGAAGTCCTAAGTTCAAACAACTCTGTCCTTTGAAGGTTGTTTTTTTGCCAATATATAGAGAAATTCATCTTTTAAAGATAAAAATACATTCAAAACTTTTTTGAAAGCATCCGAAGCATTTTCTCTGAGCACTAAATCTTTCCATTTACCAGAAATTGGGCATTAAGAACAATCTTCTTATTAGGTATTTTTGTGTATACATGGGGCTGGCTGTACACAGTAAAACTTTTCCATTAAATACAGAAATTCTACATGAGAAAAAAAGTCATTAACTCAATGCCCTACAAATTGAATTTAAGTATGTTTACAACTGACTCTAAACTCAGAGATAGCAAAGACTCATCTTCAGGACTAGGAAGCCAGGAAAGCGGAATCCCCGCTCCAACAGGCCCACACAGGGTGTGTTCCCCACACTGCTGTGAGGATTATGCTCGTAAGCACAGCCCACTTAGGCCAGTGTAGAAGACAACTTCCTCTCTTAAAAATGGTGGTCCTGGTGGTGGAATGGATAACAGAAAAAACAACAGGAATATTTCTGGGGAGTTAATAGGTATAATGAATGCTAATAACCATTCGCTCTGAATGTGTTGAATTTTTAAAAACTATAATTTTCTTTTTTGTTAACAACACAGTAGTGTGAAAGAGTGGGTAGAACCAAAGCTTCTGAATGTAGAAAAAATGTCGTAACAGTACAACTATAAATTTTATGTTGTCTCCACACTTATTTTCAAATTCTGATGCGGAATACATGTGCTGTGGATTTTTATGTATAATGTACCTGTTATGTCATATATCAATTTCACATTGTTTAAGAATAAAATTACTTAATTCAATATGATTTTTAAAAATCAATGAATTATTATTTCTATAAATATGCATAGGAGAGATTATGGGAGTTGGGCACTGTGAACAGTAGATTACTTCATTTGAATTTCATGAATGAATACCCGCAGCCATGTCTGTGAAAGTCATTTATCTATGCACAAATATGGGACAACCACTATTTGACATGTTTTACAATTTTTCTTAAGCACAGTGCAGTTTATTACAATATATTAGTTCATTTTTTAAAGTTTGTTATTTATAGGTGAACTTTAAAAATAGAAAATATTGTCTTTGCTTTCTGTATAAAAATTAAACTTCAGAAAAGTTACATTGTCTTGTAGTTGACCCTAAGGTCATGTCTCTTTACTGCCCTGGGTTAGAGGCTCCTGGGGGAGGGGAGATAACATTTGTTCATTCACAAAATAAACTGAACTCTTACAATGCTCCAGGCACTGTGCTAGGATCAGAACACACCCGACAGACTCAGACCTCATGGAGCTTATAGTCTCCTTTGAATCACGTCTTATTAAGATATCACTAGGAGATGAGAGTTTCATGCCAGTGAGTGAGTGGTAAACCAAGTTCCACTATGGAAATGAAGACACTATAGAGGGAGACAACTGATAAAGCAAGATCTCAGAGGAAACAGGAGAGTGAATGGAAGAAAAAACTTCGAATTTCTGCACTTCACCCTGACACAACGTCACAGGTGCGCTCCAGATCATCAGGTGGCACCGGCGCTTTGCTCCTCAGAGATGACGAAAGGCTGTCGTACGAGTATCAGTCTGAGACTAATTGAGGTGAGAATGCAGAAACCTACCATATTGTTTCAATTTCAGCTCAAAGTACTGGATTAATTCAATAGCACGGAAACAAAATAGAAACGGTGGTAATAAAGATTAATTTTCTGGAGCCCTGTTCTCTAGTATAGGAGCTAATAGTCGTTTGTGGCTATTTAAATTTAAAAGAATGCAAATTAAATATAATTAAACATTCTGTCCTTCAATAGCACTAGCCACATTTCAAGTCCGTGATCACCACGTGTGACTAGTGACGAGCACATTTAAACAGCACAGCTTACAGAAAATGTCCAACATCGCAGAATGCTATATTGGAGAGTACAGACCGGGAGAACCTAAAGGTACTGAAGTTTAGAGGCACTCACAGTAGTGGAAATCTAAGATATAACTTTAAAAACAACATAGTGACAACTGTCTGTTAAGCAACTCTTTCACCTAAAAGGGCAACAGTGCCAGCTGGAGAGTACACTCCGAGAAACAATGTAAAGCAGGGAACCATTTGCAAAGACTCTGCTGTGCCTTCTGGACAGAAAACAAATTAGGCTAAAATGGAAACATGGAAAAAGACTCAAGAAATGTCTGGGTCATTTAGCTTACACTGATAAAATTAAAAATAAACCCCATTTGGGTCTATTTTTCTATAACTTGAAGATATTTGAATGAGTAAGTCAAACAAAAAAGCACTGTGTTATCTTTCAACATCCTAAATCTGTTTTCTTTTTGTTCTATTTCCCAACAATTCGCTATTTCTGTAATTTGGACACAGACAAAAAGGTTAGAAATTGGTTAATAGAGTTAATTTTGAGAGAGTGAAAGAGAGAGAGGGAGAGGAGAGAAATGAGAATATGCCTAAGTACTAGAAATTAAAAAATAATAAAATCACAATTAAAATCACAAATTCATGCCTCACTTAGGAAAAGGCAATAAACTATGTGCTAAAGACAAAACATTAGTTCTAGTACATTAGAAAAGGAATCCCCAGATTGCCCTGCCTTAAATTATGTGGCAAGGAACCAGACTATGTGTTTCTAGTAGCAATAAATTAACTAGTCACATAAGGATTAATTGCAAAACTGACCCTTGAAACACTGCCCAGTAGTCCAATTTTGAACAATAACTCAAATTTGGTCTTCTACCAAGGAATTTTTAGTAGAGAATCTGAATGGTCCAATTAATAGGAGAGAGATACTGGTGTGAGGCTTCCTTATACAATTTTTCCAGCTACCCATCTATGCTCCAAAGCATATATAGTTTATGTGTTTACCCCAGGGGTCCCTCGCCCTTTGGGAATATAAGAAGACTGTGCACTTTGCATCCAAGCATTCTGGGGGATATCAGGTTTCACAGTAAATTCGAACGTTCATTATTTGTGGGTTCAAGGGTGTGATGAGAAGGTGTTCGTTATTAAGTGATATAAACAGAGATCTCAACCCTTAGCCACTTTTTTCACTCTGACTTCAGCATCTTTCCCAATTTTTAGCAGACACTCAAGTCTTTATTCTCTACTCTCCCAAGGAAATGTGTGCCCTGCATCAGAATGACGTCATGTAGATAAGTACACCAACTCTTTTTCAGATGTGCAAAATCATATTTAATGTAGAAGGTAAAATAGTGTACCTCCAGATATGTGTGAGGCTTTGTTCACTGCTGAAATCGGAAAAACGAGTATTTAAGGATCACCGTTTTTCTGACAACCTAGCCACCAGTGTATTCAATTGCCCTACAACTTTCATGCTGAGTTCTGATATTAAAAAAAAAAAAAAAGGAAGAAAAATTCAGTGACAGGCTTGGAACAAAGAGAATAAAAGAAGTTATAATTCCACTCACTTCTTCACTTTGTTTCTAATGCAATAATGGGCAAGTTATAATAAAAATGAAATTAAGATAAAGGTCCTTTTACTAGTTAATTATACCTTCACTTTAAAATGGTCCTGAGAAGAAAAGTCGACTTAAAAAAAATGCACAGGTAATAGATGAGGAGATATTTACCTGCCCAAATGCTCAAGATAATTGAGCATTAATAAAAAGAAGCCATTCTGTATTTTATTTCAGCTGACATTACCTTCTTGGAACTGAGTTGAGAAAAACTCCCCTCCATATAAAAATCAAATGGTCACGGTTACCCATCTCTAAGTGCCAGAATCTGACTAAGGCACCCAAAGTCAGAGCCTTTCTAATCCTTCACCAGGAAATAAGGATGATTTGGTTCTGTGCCAGCTGAGATTTCAATGGATAGGGGAAACTGGAAAATATCAGAGCATGATTTATTACTTTGATGGTATACCCCCAAATCTGTAGTTTTACATTATTCTTTTTCTAAGTTATTTCTCTCTGCTTTTAGCATTATGAAACAATCACTGGAGGAAAAAGTAAATTAATAACCCAAACAGGCAACAAAAAAAGACAGGCCCTTTTCTGGGAAAGTAAAACTAAAACCTAACTATGTATTAAAGTTTATAATAACTTCTAAGCTGGGCAATTCAGGTGACAAAAAGTGTCACATTAATCTTTTTTCTAGAACTGTAAGCCTACTCCGTATCTCTTGGTAATAGGTAATTGAGTACAATGGTAACTAGTATGTAGTGAGCACTTAGCCTCATAAGACACTGCATGAAAGTGTGCGGCCCACTCATGGGCGTGAGAGTGGAATCATCCACACAGCGTTCCCATAGCCTAAACTCCGTGTTACATTACGGAAAGTCTTCGGTGCATTTGCTTTTGTGAACATCTATGATATTCACCAGGACAAAAGAAAATAAGAGGGCAACACATGGTAATACTAGTTTTCAGCATCTGGTAAACCAGCATGTAGAAAAAAAGCACAGTTCCTCAACAGGTCCAGCATACACAGCACACAAAACAGGATATCTGATAGCAGCTGACAGGCAAATATAAAGATTTTGAGTTGAGGAGCTCTTTGAAAAATTAGACTAATCAGCACAGCTACATGGATGAGCATTTTAATCTGAGGAAAAGGGGTAAAGAGGATCAAGAGTTGAGATTGCTTACGTAATTCTTCTATTTTCCTCCTAATCTGGAGAGTTTAATGGTTAGAAAATATCTTCTAAGGATCACAGCATGTGTCATAATACGTTCACGCCATGGGTAACACTGTACTGGATATTTTAGAAGACAGGAGAGGAATGCCAGACAAAAATTCAGCTGTGGGAGAATAAGCAATTTGCTTGGGGAAAATCAGGCATGAAAACTAATTCAGGGCGTTAGTAAAGAAAAATCATTCAATAGATTGAAGGAAACGAACTATTTGTGTGGTTCTTGGAAAGTCAGTAAGAGAACCGGAGAGAACCATGTCTATCAAACTTGGATAAATTGAACATCAATGTGAAAACATAAAGTAATCACAAAGTAAAGGTAATCATTACACTGAAGTAATAACAAGATAAAGGTAATAATTGCATTGAACCATAACCTATTTATTAGGCAACCATTGGCCCTAAAGAATATGCAATTCATTTTCATATTAAAACAAATAGGAACCTAAAAAACTTTTGGTTTTATGAATTACAAAAATTATCTATTAAAATGCATGATATACTTGCCAAAGAAAGAAAAGAAAAAAATCATGTCTGAAATATTTGGAAGTCTTTTTGAAGACATCAGACTGCCTAGTTCTGAACTTAATTTAACATTCAAACTAGTCTTGTAACCAAAGGCACCCACCTACCTACAAGCAGGGTCACCTGACTAGCCAACTCCTACCACTTGTTGCTCACCCAGGCCTTGCTGAGTCCATCTGCTGTGAGATTAAACTTTCAGGAAAATTTCATCTCCTGGCATCTCCCAAAAGGAGAGAGGCTAACAACGGAAGGCAAAAAAAAAAAAACAAAAAAATTTTCAGAGATAGAGGTTAATAAGATAGGAGATATTAATATATATTTTAGGTAGGTGTAACTAGATTGGTAGATAGAAAGACCAAAACGGGAAGACGGATGAAAAAGTCAGCAGAGGACAGACGAAATGGATTAAAGAAGGCAGATTACAATAGAAGGTGAAATGCCCTTTTTCCTAACGGGGATGAGATGAAGCTGAAGCAGCATTCTTAGTGAAATAGAAAAGACCAAGTGCAAAGAGTAAGAAAGTTTAGGATAGATAACTAAGCACGTAGGAAAGTATGGAGCCCCTCATTTGTAAGAAATGCCACCGGCAGTCAGAGACCAGTGACACACATGGACCGCTGAGCACACACAGAAGCCCAGCAGAGGACAAAGCATGAAGACATCCAATGATGTGTAGACTGGGAATCATTTCAGGAAGGCTGAGGAAACAGGTGAGGTGAATGAAAGAATAGCAGGATGTTGTCAAAGGCAGGGGTGTCTGAGTTCTTGGTCTTGGGAGGATGTCATTGTAAGGAATGATGACACCCAAGGTATTATTACATGTTTGTGAAAGATGAAGAAAAAGAGTATAAAGGTTATTGACACTGAATAGGTTGAGAAATTTTGAGGGAAAGATTTTGGAAGCGTCACCAAGTATACAAAATAATCCATAGATCAGATAGATATTCAGACCCTGGATAATACATGTCTACACCGTAACTTTTTTCTTAAATAGCTACAATTGGTCCAGTAGTTCTAAAACAAGCCTATATAGCCTAGGAAGGAGAGGGAAATGAAACTGGAGTGTAATTTAAATACATGGTAATAATATGCTGAATATCTGACTTCTGGAAACGAACATCAGAGAACAGATGAAGATTCTACAACCTGAAGACAGGATTTTCAGAACTACTTCAGTCCAGTTCGATTTGTTAAGTATTGCTTGAGAGTTACATTCTCTTGTCAATTTAAGTCACTTTCATTTTAAATTTCCTCTAAACACGGTATCTTAGTTTGTTCAGGGTGTCATGAAAATTACCATAGGCTTAAATGACAGAAATGTAATTTCTCACTGTTCTGGAAGCTGGAAAGTCCAAAATCAAAGTTCCAGGAGAGTACACTTTCTGGTGAGGGCTTTCTTCCTGGCTTGTGAGCAGATGCCTTCTTGCTGTGTGCTCCCAGCCTCTCCTTTACAAGCACATACTAAAGAGAGGGCAAGCGCCCTGATGTCCCTTCTAAGAAGGGCACTAATCCCACCAAACCAGGGCCCCACCCTCATGACCATATCTAACGCGCAACAGCTCCCAAAAGGCCTGTCTCTAAGTACCATCACATTGGGGTTAGAGCTTCAACATGGGACTTTCGGAGGGACACAAACATTCAGTCCATAACATACAGAAAACACTTCTGAAGATGAAAACATGTTCCATACATGCTTTTTATCAGGAAAAAGGAAAAAAGGTGAAGCCCCAAAACTCATTCCCCTTCTTGCCTTTTTCACCTTTTTAAGCATTAAAATTTGTTGAGCCAGTCAACAACAGGGATTTCAGAAAGTGTTAGAGAGGTGTCATGCTGACCGACTCACACTGAGTCTGAAAGAGGGAGAAAAACACGGAAGAATATACATTCATTTCTTTCTCAATTATTCATTGTAGTAATTATTTAGGTAAACTATGAATACTTCTCTTAAAGTTACAAATACACTATGAATTTTCCCTACTGCCTCCCATAAAAAGCATGTTTTAGGTTTTAGAAGGTGAATAAAAGTTTAAAAAATAATATCTAGAATAAAAAGTTGTTCAGACATCACAATCAAGACTTTTGATTCCCCTGCTTTAGAAATCAAATAAAGTTAGTTCTTCAGTTCACCTTAAATCTTAATGTTATCAGAACCTGCAAAGCATTACAATCTGAGTAATATTTCAAACTCCAAAGTTTCACATTTCATTTTATGAGTGATGATTACATTGCCCACTATTACACATAGTCAAGAGTTCTACCATTTCACATCACAATAGAATTTCCTAAAACTGCATTTTAAAGAATACAATTAGATGACTCTTACTCAAAACATGCTATTATTGAGCCAACCGAAGGACAGCCCCGAGGTTCCTGTTACTGAAATCGCACAGATGCACATCAGGACTTAACCCAGGGAATAACCCTAACCTTGAAAGGCATCTTTGAAAAAAATGATCCTAGGTTACCATACAAATAACATTTCACAGCAGTAGAAAATGTCACATAGAACTTTAAATAACTCCTCAGTTTTACCAACACGTTTTTGTGTGCATTCGTGTTTTATTTCCTTATTTTTAATTAAGGTAATAGCACAGATTCAATGGGCTACATGGCCAATCTGGTCACTAACATAACCAAACGGAGAGTTCGCACGCCAAGTGAGACCTTGCGTTCTGGTGAGAAGTTTTGGAGTTGAGGGATTGCTATCTAAACGGAGCTGAGGTTTCTTTCCCTTTCACTGGTGACAAACGGTGTGTTTTAATGTTTTCACCACTTTCAAAATGTAACACAAATTCGAAGGTCAGAATTTTACATTGAGAGGTCATTGTCTTTGTACGGTATTAGAATAAAGTTATCAACAGCCTTTGGGAAAAAGTCGATTTGTTTGGACACCTCAGCAAAAGTCTGTCCATCACACTGTAGGTCATGAATAAAATGCTGCTACAGAGCAGCAGAGGGAGTGCACACACACTCTCCTCTCTCCCTGTCTCCTCCCTGTATTTAAACGACCTATTAAACACAGGTTGCTGAATTTTCTATTACACGGCTCCTTTAAAAGTCTTATTATAACATAAAGAGAAAAAAAGATATCATTTCAAATCAACCTGGAAGCTGACTTGAAATATCTATGTTCTTCCACTCATATAAATCTTTTAAATAAGTTTAGTTTTTCTTTTTATAAAACTTATCCAAGAAAAAATATTCATAGTTCTGATTCATTCTGTTTACTACATTGTGTTAAGTAAAATGTGTTCTTAGAGGTATACATGTATATGTTTGAGAACATTTTGTTAAAACACAAGCAGTTGGAATATTAAAGTCAGCTCTTCCCTACAGAGAGAGGGCTAGAAAGAAAAAACATTAACAATCACAAAAACTCAATAAAGCTAAAAGACTCATAAATTCAAACAACTACCACCACAAAACCCTTAACTAAGCCCAAGTAGTTCAACTGTGTAAAATGTATTTAAAACACATATTTTATCTATTATAAAAATGTATCCTCTGATCTCTGTTTTGGATCTGCAAATTAAGTTTTATTAAATAGACACATCCTAAGCTTTTAACATAGGAGAAAATATGTATGTAAGATATTAAGATATATCCAGAAAATTTCATTGGTTTACATTTTAACTTATCAATTATTTGTTCAAACAAAAGGCCCAGGCATTGTGGAAACCTGAGGGAGGAGGTAACTGAGCTGAATGGACTTCGAGTAGCTAAAAAGCTGGATGGATCACCATCCTTGCGTCTCACGTGCTCCTGGTTTAATCTCAGTCACATTTTACAAAGCTAACACTTACCCACCAGTGTTCTACTAATTGCTCAGTGCTATGTCGACTACTGGGAACCAACCACAAGATACATCACTGTAAACGGCAGTGAGTGCTTCAGTGATCCGGAGGTTAAAAACTCCCATCAGCAGAAAGGGAGAATTCTTTACTAAACTCAGTGGTACAAATTATTTCCAGGTGGTGATAATTATCACTTGCGGTGTTTGATATTCCGGACTTTGCATCTAAATTTATACTTGACAAGTTAAACTTTTCATCGTGTGCATTTTCCCGTAATCTCTCAAAGGCCAAAGACAAGGATAGACAGATTAGTGATGGGTGAAACCAATTCTACCCAAAATGGCAACACTTAATTACAAGCCTTGTTGTTTATAATTAACTGTGTAAATCACTAACTTGAAAGTTTCTTTTCAAAGTATTTAAAACCAACTCTTTTCCCAGGGGGATTTAATACTGTATATTATTACGTAGTTAAGTATTATTTTGTTTGTTCTGTGAACAAGATGTGTGACTGACACATTTTAGAGACTTGCCAGTAAATTTGGGAAATTTCATGAATTGCAACAGTAGCTGTTTTGTACTTTTCAGTATTTTAGGTCATTCTCTGCCGTGTGTGATGGGGGGTGTGTGTGTGTGTGTGTGTGTGTGTGTGTGTGTGTGTGTGTGTGTGTGTGTGTGTGTGTGTGTGTGTGTGTGTGTGTGTGTGTGTGTGAGAGAGAGAGAGAGAGAGAGAGAGAGAGAGAGAGAGAGAGAGAGAGAGAGAGAGAGAGAGAGGAAGAGAATGACCCAGAGGAAGTAATATTTGAGTCTTGTGTCAAATGCTCCACAATTTCAGAAAAGAAAAAAGTGAGCTTCCCAATATTTCTTCTGAGATGCATTAATTATTTTGTGAGCAATATTTAGAATCAGAAAACATTTACTGAGAACCTACTATGTGCCAGATACCATACAATATTCTAATTTAATCATTTCTATTTGTAAATATCAAAAAAATAATGAAAGGCAAGGACAGCTCCTCTTGTACAGATGACTAATTTGAGGTTTAGAAAAATAGATGTAACCTGTTCATGGCCACTGAGTTAACAAGAGGTAACAGATGTATAGTTTAAACTCAGTCCTTCTATATTTAAGCTTTTGTTTTTTCAGCCAACCTTGCCAACACAACTTCAAAAAAAGTAAGTTATTCACTCACATGAATATCCGCATCCAAAGAAACTATAAAGAAAAGAATATACAAATGCACACACATTAAATTCTAGATGCCGAAGAATACCACATCAGGTTAACTGAGTGACCTGAAAGGAAGCCTGTAAAAACAATCCTCTGCTTCCTGACTTCTTATCACACTAAACTAATATTTACTGAGGGCCTATACTGCCTCAGATACCAGAAATATAGGGGTAAAGAAACGAACTCTTCCCCACTCTAACGCAGGAGGATCCACCAGCAAAGACGGGTCAGCAACACAGTACGGTGAGTTCACTGGGAACGTATCAATGCATTTACAAGGAAAGTGTGGAATCAATCTCCCTCTAATTTCCAAGTTAAAGATGAAAAGTATATCTGGACTCTAATTTAATCGCTTTAGCTTGCATTATTCAATTTTTTGCCACCACTTCTAAATCCTTATATCCGATCCCATCCTCTCCCAGTTTCTCGTTTTATTGGACAATTCACGCCATCTCAACAATCCCTCATCTAGCTCTGAAAGCCTGCTCCTAGGCATCATGCTTCTCGAACTCTTCAAAGTTAATATGGGTTATTTTTCTGTTGAATCAGAGCTGGGTACAGTTTGGCAAGAGAAATCTTTAAATCCCACATGCCACCTATTAACTGGAGGGTTTTTGTTCTAGTCCTAAAACAGCCAATCTTCCTTCATCCCTCAGAATTTAGAATTTGTAATCTGGTTGTATTTCTCTCAGTTTATAGACTCCATCATGGAAGAATTACTAACATCTTTCAGTTTCTGTAAAAAATATCAAAACACAATATTCTAAAACCCACAAAAGTGAGAGTCAAAGTAGAATATTAATGGGAAAGTATATAATTTGTAAGAAATTACAGTAAAACATTGATAAATATCCAGGGATATTAAAAAATCAGAAGGAGAGTTGACATCGGGCAGTAAACACACGATGCCATACCCAGATGATGTATTTTATAACTACACTTCAAAGCTACGTAATTGTATTACCCAGTTTCACCTCAATAAATTTAATACAAAATTTAAAAAATTAAACATAAAAAGAAAAAAAACGAGTAATATTATGAAGCTAAGTGAACTCAAAACAACCAGTTGATGACTGGTGGTTTTATGTGCTTGGCGTGCAAAAGAAAAAAAAATCTGTGAGTAGTGCTTGTTTGATCTCCTACCTCCTGTGGAAGTCACCTCAGCAGGTGAATGCCCAGTTGTCAGTTAACTGAAAAGTCAGTTGAAGTGGGGAATCATTTAAAAATGCCATATACAGTATCATTTTTAATTTTAACCAGTTATTAAGTTAGTCAGTATAATCATTTATCATATCTTAAAACACCTGAAATATTTTTTACCAGTCCTTGAACTAGATACCAAGTCGTCATTCATCCATAAACCTACTGGATCCTCTAAAATTTCCAAATTTTAGACTATGATCTTTTCCCCAATCTTTTACAACTGTGTCACCTACATTTAATGTGATACTTCAAGTGATGTACATTTATTAGCTCTTTCTTAAGATTTATTTTCAGTCATAGAAGAACTCTTCATTCTTAGATATAACTTTATACAATATTTAATTTACTTATGTGAATATTCTATGTTATAGTATATAATAATAGTAAATTCAAACGCCATAACAGGTTGGGAATCCCCACTGGCTTGGTACACACACCAGCCGACCAGCAGTAACAGAAGTGTGTGCAGGTTACACAGAGAACGGAGCCCACTACTTGCAGGCACTCAGTGATGCTGTGGACATCCAGCAGCAGGGGGTCCAGGGAGCTCTGGCTAAACAGAGATCAGTTAAGAGGGTTTTGACTACACACTTCCTTAATATCCATCTTTATTTATCATCATAGGGCAAAATGTTCAACTTCACCTTCTATTCAATTCCCAATAATGCTTCATTATGAACTATAAAAATCAAAAAAGCTGTAACTAACTAATCTTTATTCAAGTGTGACCAGTTTTTATTGGTTACGTCAAGGCAGTACATTACCCACCTAAAAAAGTTAAACTCTATGTGTACACACACTTCCAAAATTATATTCAGAATTTGTGTTTTTATTTTGTATTTATTTTAATTTTTTTAATTCATTAGAGGATATGTTTAATGGTCTTAGAAAGAAAAGGAGGGAGAAGGGAGGAATGGAGTGAGGGAGGGAGGGGGAGGGAGAGAGAGAAACATGAATTGGCTACCTCCCTAAGCGCCCCAACCAACTCGGGATCAAACCCACAACCTAGGTATGTGCCCTTACCAGGGACTGAACCCAAAACCTTTTGGTGCACTGGACGACGCTCCAACCAACTGAACACCTGGCCAGGGTTTATTTGTGTTTTTAGACGAAAGGTCAATAATTAGAAAAATTAAATAGGTACAAAGGTCAAGCATTCCACTTGAAAACACAACATTCTTTAGCTCTGACAACTGTATAGGCTGCCTCATATTCAAAGGCCAACGTTTGTTAGCAGCATTCAATTTCATCCTTGGTACATTTCATGATTCTGATGTGGATTTTCTTTCAAGGGCCACATTCCACTTTAAGATAGGCTTGACACATCTGCGCCCAAATTCTGGACTGTAACCCATTCTTTACTGAGTGGGCTGTCAGGCATTAACAGCGCCAGAACCCCTTGTATCCACACACAGCAGGACCCAAAAGGCGTAGCACGGTAGGGAATGACACCACTATGAAAAGTCAGAGCTCAGCGAAGCCACACAGAGCCCTGCAAATGCCCGCAGTGCAACTTAGCGTCCTTTCCAGGTCCAGGACGATCCTCCAGGCGGCTCCAGCAGAAGAGATTAATGGTGACGAAAGCAGCAACTGGAAGACACGCGAGATTCGGAAGCCCAGCCAATGTTCCATTTGTGATGTGTCACATCTCAGCACAATAAGATGACTGCAATTTACAACTTACAATGCTGGCAATTTACAATTCAAATGAGTACCTTCATTTTTTTTTTTTTTTTTAAAGAATGGACTATATAGACATCAGTCAGTGTGACACAAAAATGCCTGGCCAGGTTCATTTTAAATGCACGTTTTATTTGGTACTGTTAACTAATCACTATCATTACTTTTACTGTTTAGAATGCAATATTTATTAGGCAAAATGTAATTTGGAATCCTTTCTTGCACCCAAACCTAATTCATTTCCTGACTTTCCGAAATATTTATATCCTGATTAGACATATTAGGTCTTTAAAGCTGTTGTACTAAGATGATTTATTTATTTCTGGGCCAGTGTTAGAAAAACTACTCTCTAAGAGGAGATGAAGAGGGAAAAAAAATCACAGAGTCCCGTCCAGGACTTAAAAAAAAAAAAAGATGAAAAGACCAAAAGGAAGATGGAAGAGGCCTAATTCAGAACTAAGAAAGAGGATTTAGGTGCCAGCCACTCCCCAGTTGCATCCTGGTTTTAGACCCTGGCTTCCCTCTGTGGCCTATGGCAAGATTCCTGGCTTGCTTGCATCAATTTCCACATCTGTAAAATGGGATGATGAGACTTACCCACCTTACAGGCATGGTGTGAGAATTAATTAGTACTTGTGAAATGCTTTGAAGATGAAACAGGCTATATAAATGCTAACCATTATTATTCCAAGAGAGCTGTGCGATGCTATAATTAACCAAATCCAAGTCCCACAATACAACCTACCCTAAAATGATCAGAGTTCCAAGAGGAAAAGCCCAGCTCTAGCCTTCCCCTTTCCATTTATTGAAAAAATCTGGAAACAAAACTCATGTATTTATTTTATACTTGCAAAAGCTGAGAATCCATACTCTCCTTAAACTTGACACAAACAATGTCATCAAGTCATTATGGCAGTTCTTGAAGCAGCTTGGTGTCCCTAAGGGATGTGGAAGCCCAGAGGAGAAAGGGAAAAAAAATAAAAGACAGGATATTTTCAAACCACCTGAAGCACAGGGGAAAAGAAGCTCCGTGCACTGCTGCTGTCATCTCCATTACCATTCTAATACGGAACCGGGCACGGCCATACAGCGGAGACAAGGCGTCAAAGATCTCGGCGCACCGCACCAGCGTGATACAAGACTGAACTAAGTTTTGGTTCACGTGGGTTTTGTTACTTTTGTTGGTGGGGTATGTATAGCCACCTCTAACATACAGTTTTTGTATATTTTCTTTCTTTCAAGATTAGTAATGACTTAAGATCACCAAGTTATTAGCTTTCCTAAGACCTCTTAAAATTTATTTTTTAGCCATCTGTGATTTTTCTTCTGAAGGAACCACGTATTTTATTTTGTGGATACAACTAGGTCTTCAGTTTTCATCTACACAAGTAAGCAAACACACATACACAAATTCTTACCAAAATCAAGACTTAAAATTTGAGCCTAACTTTTTATCAAATTGAAAAAGGACGTTCCTATTTTTCTCTTTATTCGAGATTCATTTTAGGGATTTGTTCAAAGCCAACGTCTGTTATTTTTTTATGCACTAAGAGAAGGTCAAATTAAAATGAACCAAAAATGAAACACTACTTCACTTCAAAACAAGTAGTAGGCTTTTTTATTTAGTCTGGATTTTAACATGGCCCTCTCATCAGTTTGCAGATCATTCAGTTATTTATAAAATCCTTAGGTTTTGCTCTGACAAAACAAATGTAAGGAATGATTTCCCTGAAACTGCTCTAGCTACATGTTCTAGATGCTCGTGTTTGCTTAACATAGTACTGACAATGCCCTTGACAATAAAACACAGAAATGCAATAGCCTACACAGTAAGACACGGTTTGTTTTTCAAATCATTACTTACAATTCCACACGGCACAATGAACAAAAATGTCTCTTAAACATGAAATGCCACCCTACGATATCAGAGGATTTAAAGGAAATTTCAGGCCAAAGGGGAACTAATGCCAAATCCCCGAAGAGTGTCATACCGGTGGACAGAACAAAGGGAAGGAAGCAGGAGAGACTCATGCTTAAGAGGAAAGATCTGGTACCAGACCGCGGATTCAGATTCCAGCCCGTCGCCGGCAGCACTTGCCTTCCTCAGACCTCATTTCCTTCACCACCAACATGGGAGTATCTGTCTCACGGGGTTGCTGTGAGGACTTAATGAGTTAACACACGGAGCATTTCCCCGCCGGGTCCCCAGGACCGATGCGATGCTGGCTCCAGTGCAGGTGGAAGGGTCAGGAAGGCCCCGAACGCTAGAGATGTCAGCTGGTGCTTTTTTTAACATCCCATTGTGGGAACACATTTTTTCTAATTATACCTGAAAATATTTACTCAAATGTGTACTGTACCATTTTACTCAATAAAATTAATAGGCATCCAGCAACCTCAGAAAATCCATTTCACGGACAATATTTACACAGACCTAAAGTTATTTATGCCAACAGGAACTTCAGCACAACGATTTTTGCCATATAGAGAAGCACTGAAGTCCCCCAAGGCTTAACATCTGTGTTCGTTAAAATGCATCACTTTATAAATGTGATTACTTCATTCTCCAGGCAAGTGTAACTTCTGTGGGGTTTTTCATTTTTCCTTTTGTGAATCACTGCAGTGAATGGACCATAGAATATACAAGTGACTGAATCTAATTGGGGAAGGGGGAGAAGAGGGTAGAGAGAAAGGAGGAGGAAAAGAATAAGAAATAACTTTTGTGCCCATCTGTTCATTGATGTTCCTCTTATTAAAAAGAGTCACTTAAAAAGGCAGATAATGATACAAATGATACAAGATATGGAAAGGGCTTGAGATAACTCAGTTTTATTTTTTAGTTAACAATTGTATTTTGACAATCCTTCAAACAAAATCCTCTTTATCTAATCACTATCTCGGGCAGCTGTTGTATGCCGTCTCCAACCTGGCTGCGTGTGCTTGGTTTGAGAGAAGACCACCTCACAACGCTTGTGCTGTGGCTCTCACTCTGTCAGAAACTACTCCCACTACGTACAGCCAAGCACAGGGAGAAGTGACACCGCGGTGATCAGATATGCTGAAGCAAAGAAACATCCGATGCTGCTCCCTGTGGGTCCACGTTAGAGTTTCTTCTGCTGGTGTCGGTGTGGTAACTGGTGCAATTAAACCTCATGAATTAGACCTTTCCTTCCTCTAACGCAGTACTGCTTGGACTAGAGGTCAGTGAGTTCAAGTTCAATGCTTAACACTGTGTTTTCTTACATGCATCTCTAATTTCCATTTAGGTAATTCAGATCCCTCATTACCCTACCTAAGAGACTTGGACAGTACTGGTAGCCACTACTTAATAATCTTAAAGAGCAAATAGTCATTAAATACACGAACATTCAATGGTGTCAATTGCTTAACTCTTTTCTTACTCTTTTAAAAAAATATTTTCTTTTATTTATTTTGAGAGAGAGGGGGAGGGAGAAAGAGAGGGAGAGAAACATCAGTGTGTGGTTGCCTTTCACGTGGCTTGCACTGGGGGCCTGGCCTGCAACCCAGGCATGTGCCCTGACTGGGAATCAAACTGGTGACCCCTTTGGTTCACAACCCGTACTCAATTCACTGAGCTACACCAGCCAGAGCTCTTTTCTTACTCTTGAAACTATTTCAAATGAAAGCAAAATAGAAACAACTAAAGAGATCTATATAATATTCTATATGTGCTAAAATGATTATATTAAAACTGGGTAGTCATTTCATTATGCATATTTTAGAAGAAGATTCAGTTTAGATTGATGGACACAATCCAATGCACCTAATCATTTCTCATCAGTCAACCTCAGAGTGTATTTTAATTATACTTTGTAAATCCATTAATCAAAGTTTCAGGACAAATGGCTTCACTGTTTTATTTCAAGAGCAGATTCAATGATGTGAAAATGAATATGAAGTTATA
Source organism: Trachops cirrhosus (assembly GCA_028533065.1). NCBI lineage: Eukaryota > Metazoa > Chordata > Mammalia > Chiroptera > Phyllostomidae > Trachops > Trachops cirrhosus. The sequence continues at coordinate 109,346,652 of CM052544.1, forward strand.
TGAGTGAAATGCATGTATTGCAACTCATTTCACCAATTCTGATTCATTTTCAAATTATCTACAGCTTTCATCATTTAATACAAACAGGCACCACAGACCTGGGGAAGCAGTCTGTCTGCCTATCTATCCAACACTGTGAGATGAATTAAGAACGTCCACTCGGACTGAAATTTGCTAACTTTTCAACACAAAGCAGAGGTTCATTCTAGGTGCAGGTTGGCAAAAAGAAGGTCCGATGCCCACAAGCACAGACAAGGAGCAGTTATTTAATGCTGAGAAAAAAATCCGAACCCCACGTTAACCTTCCTCACAAAGGCCCAGTTCAAATGTCGGGATAATAAAACTCCCAGTACAACTGTCAACTGCATTTGAAGTTTATCACTGACACTGCATTTCCTAGGAATTAGGTTTTTAATCTTGTGTCCAAATTACGGGAAGTTTACTTAATATTACTTTTTAATTCTATTAGGAAATATATCAAATCATATAATTCTTGTCTGATAAAATCGTTAAAATGCCATATCAAACAGCAAACATTTAAAAGAGGTTTTTATTACCCATACTTTGTTAAAATGACTTTCTAAGCATTAGCTCTTTTAGTTTTTAAGTCAGGAAGGGAAAAGGACAATGAGATTCCATTCTCTCTCTGCCTCTTGCCCTTTCTTTTTATCTTCTAGGTGAAACTGAAATCATTCAAGGAGTCTCTGTGTCTCTAGCTGGGCCAATGAAGCAGGGAGTTGAAGTTCATGGGCTGTGCATGCTGTAGGATGACTTGAGTGTGAATTCCTCGCTCCAGCTCTGGGATCTTAAGCAAGTGATGTGGTCCTCTGGTCATGAGAAGCATCACACACTGAGAAGCAGTCCAGGTAGGAAGCAGTCATGATATTCAGCTTGAGGAATATCAGCTCTTCTCTTGTGGGCCTCTCTTCTCTCCGTGTTCCCCTCCAAAGAGATCCTCAGTCTCCAGGACCACTCTCCCACAGTAGAGGCTTCCTGCAGAGCAGTAGCCTTTGTGTTAACCAGCTCTCCACCACTCCTGCTACATTGCACGTACCTGAATTAGCTTTTTGGGTCTTGTTCTCTGCTTTGAACAGCTAACTAAAGACCTCAAAATGAAACTGGGCTGGGGTGTGGACACTAGAAATAAATGAACAGTGTCTACTCTAAGGATCACTTCAATTTTAACAACAACAACAACAACAAAAATACTCATAACAACCCAAAACCTAAAGAAGGTCTTAAAGTGGGCATTTTAGAAACCAAATCAAAGAGATTAATTTGGAGGACTGAGGAAGCGGAGATGATATTTCAGAAACCTGCAAACCAAGAGGTAGAGGAAAAGAGGCCGCTGGAACCATATCTGAACATTAAAATCCTTAACTGTAACATTAGACTCCTTTATCTTCCTAACAGTCACTTATCCTCCAGTGGGTCTATAATTAAAGTTTCAGGTATTGGCAAATAAATCTATATTCAAATTCATAAAAGAGTCAGAAAGGGATGAAGAACATTCTCAGCATAATCTCTGATGCGTCTTGTTCAGAATGCCAGTCTTAATCACATGGACTTCTGATTGCTAACAATTAAAATCATGATCTCCGTTCCACCCCCTAATGTATGAAAGCCTTCGTGAAGAAGATGCACAATTCCCCCTGTCTTATTACTGACAAGTGGCACTGAGCTGGTAAAGTAGTGTATTAATACTGATTACCCTGATTAATAGTACCGTAAAGATTGGTTCAATGGCACTTCAACATGTTTTAAAGGAACACAGGAGAGACACACTGGGCAGGATATATCACTGGTTTATCTCATTCTGTCGCAAAGAGAACTTTTTGAAATTGATGAGTTAAGGTAGAAGCTGAGCTTGTTCTAGTTTAATCAGTATGTTCATTTAAATGTGAAACTGTCTCTTTAAACATACACCCCCGCCTCGTGCCAATCAGGAGGAACCTATAACAAAACAATGCTCAAGGCTTACAAGAGATCCTCTTAAATTCAAACACAGCTGAACCCCACACACGAGTATGTATTCAGTGTTATATCACTGTCAAGAGAGTCAATACTGATTATGTTTCCAATATGACAGGCCTTAGGAAAATACATTGTGTAAGATGAAAGCATCAATACCACAAACTCTCCTAAGGAAAAGTAAAAAGTTTCAACACATAAATTGGTAAAAAAAAAAAAAAAAAAAAGAATGTTCTCATGCTTAGCCCATGCATAGCCCCTTTTACTCCAATACCAACCCTAGAAGATTAGGAGCAAAGAGTTTCCCCACCCTTGCCCTCCCCCTGCCCACCACCGCTAAAGGACTATGCTCCTGGAATTGTGTGGCTCATCCACATCTTTCCAGCCAGTTATTTAACACAGACTTAGGAATCCCAGTCAATCTCCAGCCCTTCTACTATGATACCTTGTTAAAAAAGGCCCTTCAGAGTAAGAGTTCAGATACACGAAGTACTGAATGTAAATCAGAGCTTTACTAGACAAACTCAAGGAAGCCACTTGATTTTGACAGCGCTTTTCTTGTCACTGTTACAAAGAACAATCTAATGGGCAAGGTTGACCTTTCAAGCCTGAATGGATGACAAATGTTGCAAAAGTCTGTCTTTGCTTTATAAATATATATATATTTATATATATACATTTTTATATACATATATCATGGTAACAAATGATAACAAATATATATAGAGAGATAGATATAGATATATTTCTCGTGGTAACAAATGAGTTGTGAACAGTTTTAAAAGCCTCTAACATGGGCTTTGGGAAGGAAAGGGATCAAAAATAGCTTTGTAACAATAAAAAGAGGCAGCTGTGGGCTTAGCAGCCAGGCATTCCAGCTCTTAAGTTAGACACACGTGGATTCCCTTGCCAGCCCAACCACTAATTAGCTGTGGGACTTTGGGGAAGTCACTCAACCTCTCTGAAGTTCAGCATCTTTATCTCTAAAACAGAGGTAATACTAATTAGCACCTCCATCACTAGATAAAAATTCATGTGAAGCACAGCTCTTTGAACTGCTGATTATTTGTTATTAGCATAAGTTGGAGTTCTGCAACCTAGAAACAGATGCTTTGCAAAGCAGCGATCCCTATGATACGAGAAATCTTCTACCAAGCCTGGAAAGGAGCTGTTAAAAATCATCATGTAAGGAATTCTTGGCACTGGGTAGGAGGTTGTTCTAGTTGATTTCTAAAGCCCTTGGTATTCTTGGAAATCTGTAACTGTCCCTGAAGTTCTCTTCTGCACCCTGCCTAAGTTAAGTTTAACCAACCATTACGGAGCTCCAAACCCTGTGCATGAAAACATTAACAAGAATCAGTCCTTGCCCTTGAGAGACTTAGGTCCACTGGGGAAGACAGAAACACAGACAACTTCACAGGAACATAGTGTATCAGTGAAACAAGCTCTAAGGACTCCAGGTTCTGGAAGAGCCTCCTTCAAGGCTGAATCCTGATAGGCACACGGAGGGCCTCCATGCCGAGCTGAAGACTCCAACTTTACCTCTGAAATCTTGTAAAAGACACACACATCCCTCCAGCTGAAGTACGAAGGATGGATTTCACACTCACCACCCTGGAACTGAAAGGCCGGTCAACCACTGCAAAACACTTCTTTCAAAACCAGATAATCAAGAAAAGAATATATATGTTCAAAAATTATTCTGTCTTAATTAGGATATTTGAAGAGTGCATAATTCCATGATGGATTTTTAGAACTGAGCTTACTTACCTAAGGCAAACTGCAAAAGGAGAGAAACCAAAGCTTTCCATGGCTTTATGATTCCAGTTCCCATACCATTTCAGTGCTAAAAAGTATGGGTTGTTAAAAAAAATAAACACACCCCTCAGCTTTGCTCAGGCTGTGATAAATTTAAATCCTGCACTTACTATGTACTTTGTCTCTTCTAGGTTTCTCTAGAACCTGTGCTTGTGTATTACAGGTGCTTTTGTTCAGGTTAACATACATCAACCTTTTCCATTTCCACTTTTGCAAAGTAAACGTGACAAATGCATACTACTAAGGCCTTTATCATCAAACCTGGAGAACTCACATGTTTTGCGTGCAGGGTACTGAGAGTTCAAAGAAGCAAAGCAGATTCTGATCATTATGATGCTTCCAGTAAAGTGAATGAAATGATTACTAGTACAAAATTTTTTCAAAGTGCTTTCGAATAGAGTTGTCTCTATTTTCTGAAACATCTCATATAGCATTAAAAACATAATTGAGCAGAATATGATTACACGGGACAAAATTATGTTCAAAGGCAGAAGTAAAATGCATTTTAAAATCTAAGTCGAGGAGCACACATTTGCAACACTTAATCTAGTGCATCCCTTTTATGGCTGGATTGCTAACACAGCAGAAAAGCAAGCCAGTCTGTCTGCTCTCACCTCCGCGCACAGTGCCTGCCTTCTGCAGGTGTGCCTCAAGGATCTCTCTCTTCCTCTTTGAATCATCTTGCAGACACTAATGAGCATCGCTCTTCAGCTTTAATTATTGGCCCCTGACAAGTCAACATAATAGGAATCAGCTTAACCAAGCATACTCCCCAGTGACATGTTCAATTACTCAGGTTGTACTTCTCCAGGAGGGGTCCGAGGGGGCTGCTAGTTTAACACTGTCAAAAAAATAAACATCGGTTTCACTTACAGTTTATCTTTTGACCTTTATGTCACCAAATCTAACAGGATATGCTTCTCCCCGCCAACCGCCACCCCCACCCCGGAAAGGATTTGGAGATTGTGTGCTACAAGGCCTTTCCAAAAAAATTGAAGAATCGGTCCGACATCCGCACTGGCGTATGAAGTTACACCATGTGCTTTATAATGTGGAAATGCTGAACTTTGTTGGAGGTGGTACTTCATCTCTCTTTAAAAAACAAATGGTCTGATCTGCTGTCTGCTACTACCATTTTATATGTTTGCCTAAAAAGAAAATAATCCTGCTACCTCTCGCAAAGATTCATTCTCCTAAGTTTAAAATAAAATAAAATGGGTATTAAACTAAGAATTTTAAACATAATTTTTCAACAGCAGGTGACACTGGTTTACACTACTACCTCCCTCTTTTGGGTATGGGAATCAATTGGTATTTTTAATTCAAAACTGCAGAACAGTAGCTTTTGCAGTAAGTTGGATAAATATACTTAACAAACTGCACCATAATTGAGCTATACCATTAACGCTCTTCATTTAATTTTTGTGATAGTTGGGTTTTTACAGTAAGTGTTCCCATTTGTTCTTATACCATGTAAGTACTACCTTTTACACGAGCAACTGCAGATACATTGTTGGTCAGCACTTTTTGTTTTTCTTCAAAGTACGCCCGCCTTCAAACTTTAATCCTGGCAATACCCAGAGTGGAAGGTCCACCCAAGAAAGGACTGATTAAATCTGACCTGGCACCAGGGTCACCCTTAGAATGCTGAAATGTAAAACTGCGCCACCGCCCAACGGGGAAATAAGATGCTCTGGAGAATAAGAAGTTTACCCTTGTGTTGCATCTACTGCAAAAGGGACTTGAATCATGTTTCCTAATGTTAGTGGGAAAACTGCAATTTTACACTAAACATTATTTTTAAATAATGACAAGATTATATATGGTCTATTACATTCATTATAGTTAAGTAAGTAGCCTTTCAAAAAACAATTGTCTTTTAAAAAGATAATTGCAATGCAAATTATAAGGGGAAGGGACTTTGTATATTTCAATTGCTATTGCAATGTTCAGTTCTGTGTCTGGCTCCCTTAGAAAATGCTTTAAAAACTGTTCAAACCTCCATATTCCTAACTGACTCTAAATAGATGTATACGTCAGTTCTTAAAAAGTGGGTCACATGCTTTCCTTTATTACTTTTACTAATACAGTAACATGAAATTTAGGCTGGCATGCTGTTAAGAACCTTTCTAGAAGAGAGAACCATTGTTGCCACTTATAGTTTGTGATAGTGTATGTTATTTTGCCATATTCTACTTTCCTCTTTACTATAAAGGTAGTTTTTATAAGTAAATAGCAATAAACAAACAAATTGTCTATCAAGGACAGTGTAAATACCACTGTCCCTATCAGTATACATATGCTTAATTTTCAACTCCATTTATTTTTCTAGGTTAAATACTGTGACGGTAGGCATCTCTGATATTCAGAAACTGACTGCTCATTCTCGTTTTCATAGCAGCATGCAAGCATGAAGGAGTTAGAATTAACTCCTTCAACAACAAGAGCTGAAATGTGGAAGCTAGTAATCTATTATATAGTACATATTATAAGTGGGGAATAGTTGGGGTTCATAATCTCCCCATATAATCACTCCTTTAAAATCTTATTTTCAATTTCTAAATTTATAGACCTTATGAAGCACTTGGTGCTATTCCTAAAATCCTCAAGATTTATTTGTATACCACATTTAGGAAAACATTTTTAATTTTAAAGAAACAATTCTAATATTGTGTGGAATGTTTAGCAGTATGTTAGTAACTTCCCATGAGAAAGTTATTTATTTATTTCCATGAGAGTGTTTAGATGCTATTTCTCATTCACTGAACTAGTTCTTCAAAAGCAAACAAATGAAGGAAAATCAGTCAAACTGGCTCACCATTCCTAGGCATTAATAAATAATAGGAGAATCTGTTTTTCTTCCTCTCAGGCTCTCAGAGTAGATTAAAGGTGCAGTCTCGTCTGTCTTCAAAGGGAGCTTTTTAAAATGACAGAATATTGTGTGTTCATGCCCCTTTTGTCAAATCTTAATTGACCATAGAGACAGGGGTTTATTTCTGGGCTCCCTGTTCTGTTCCATTGGTCTGTATGTCCGTTCTTATGCCAGTACCAGACTGTTTTGATTACAGTGACCTTGTGGTATAGTTTAATACCAGGTATTGTGATCCCTCCTACCCTTTGTGACAGCATAAATGGAACTGGAGAATATTATGCTAAGTGAAACAGGCCAGTTGGTGAAAGACAAATACACCAGGTGATCACACTTATAAGAGGAATCTAATGAACAAAATAAACTAAGGAGCAAAACAGAACCACAGGCATGAAAATGTGGAACAGACTGACAGTGGCCAGAGGAGAGGGGCATGGGGGATTAATGGTGGAAGGAAGGGGAAGAGACTAGCCAAAGAAGATGTATGAATGACCCACGGATGTGGATAATGGTGTGGGCATTGACTGTGGGAGCGGGGGTAGGCTGGGCGGAAGAGGGCAAAGGGAGAAAAACTAGGACAACTGTAAATTTAAAAAAAAAACACTGCATTTTGCTGTCAAAAAATAAAATTTGAAGTTAAAAAAACATACAATGACAGAATAGTCCGATGTCCCAGCCCCACCTGGGCCCCACTTCCAACTCAAGGCACCTATATGGGAGGGCATTTCACAGTTGTGAATTAAATGACCACTCCTTTCCTAGGACCAATGTTACTGCAAAATTAGGCTCACACAACGAGCAAACTAACATGATTGATTTAAGGTGACCAAACCGAATGGCGCTTCATTTGCAGATTTCAAACCGCAATGCCTCTGCCATGATTATGAGCAGAAGCAGCCACACAGTCTGGCCATTGAGGACTGGAGCGCCCGCCTTCAACGAGAGATTCACATCAGCTGAACAGCACATCCCTCACCGTCTGGTTAAACGTGAGACTTATCAATGTAATAAGAGAAGCAGAAATAAATGAACAGAGCGGAGGCCAGAGAGAAGAGATAAGTCTTCCAAAGAGATTAGCAGAGGAGGCAAGTCAATGGAGCTCTGAGATAAGGGGCTGGTGCTCCAGATGGCAGAGGTTCAGAGAAGGCCCTTTGAGAGGTGTGACAGTGTGAAGAGGAGGCAGGAGGCCCAGGGGGAGGTGAGGAGAGGGACAAAGGAAGGAGCAGGGAGCCCGAGACCGGTTGGATAATGAGCATGAACGGAACAGGGCAAAGGGGTGAAAGTAAATGGTTCTGCCTCAAACACTGAGGTATTCTTCTTCCCCTTGGTGGTTACAGATACCTTCCTATCTCTTCCCAAAATATCTTCAGAGTCTCATTCCCCAAACACCCAAACCCTAGAAGCTATTAACTGTCAGAAGCAAACACAGTACAACAGGCACCTCACAATCCCTGGGTTTTCACAGGTAAGAAGATTCTTCTGAACGGGTGATTCTGAACTAACAATTTAGTTAAACATTACACTTCGTTCTGGGGTTTCTTGTCCCCTCTCTGCTAACTTTGCTGTTATAACTTTCAGTAAAATACCAAGTGGAATTTCGATTACGAGTCTTCATTACCAGGTCACATGTTCCAAATATAGGAGCGTATAGGGTCAATGAAACATTACTTTGACATTTGTGTCCTCCCCAACAACTGACACATTCTCTGAAGACAAATGTGGGGACAGGGTAAGGACACCTAATCACATGAATCAGCACACAGTCAGGTGGGCAGGGCTCAAACCAGTCTATATGCACATATGCAAAGCAGTAGTCAGCACACTGATAACACCTCTGCTAAAATGCTGCTAAACCTATCACAAGCTTGAAAGAGTAAGTATACTTTCAATATATTCCAACCACTCTATGCGCTGACCTCAAGGAGAGATGGTAAAAGATTAACCTTTCTAAACACCAAGTACATCGGCAACCTTTAGGTATCAAGGTTCATGTTGGCAATTATCACTTTCTTAAAAAAAATTGTGAATTTGTCTTTAGGATAATGAGGCCTTTAAAAAATCTACAGATGGATAAAATGTTTTTTATAACAGAAAAACTTGTTGCAGGATATATCTTTTTTCTGAATGGTTGCTTTCAGAAAAACCATAATATTCTAAATTCCCAACTTTGTTGTACTGACATAAGTAGCCACTTTAAATTGGCTATTACCACTCCTACAAAGCCTCCATATGGGTCAGTAGGACAAACCCCCAAGTCACCTGTACGGATCTCAAAAATCATGGTTCTCTCATTGCAAAATCAATCTCCTTCACTTATTCTGTGTCCTTTTGATATTCCTATGGTGTATTGTTACCCTATCTGTCCGAAAGGATGGCAGCTGCCATTCCTGTACCAATCCATGTGGCCTGTGTTCTTCTTCACAAAACAGACTGCGTGTTTCTCAAGCCAAGAAACACGTCCCATTGTTATACAGCCCTAATATCACTGGTCCTTTACACACAAACATCTCTTCAGCAAATCTGGTAACCTCATTAATTTGGGAACTCTCTCCAGCATCTCCAGAAATTCAAGCATGTCTAGTGGCATTTCCTAATTTTTATGATGCTAAGTATGCCTATATGCGTATCTCTAAGCTGCCAATGTTATTGGTCCTGGCATCTTTGGTCCTAGCAAATCATGTATGAGCCCATGCAAAGACAGGGGCGGTGCTAGAATTTGCTGGTTACTTAAGATGGTATTTCCCAAATGTATAGGACGGTGGCTAATGACCACACTGAAACTTCCTCCTTCCCCACAGCCCCCATAGGTAAAAGTCTACACCAGATCCAAGAACATGAGCAAACATGACCCCTGAACGGCAAATGCTATTACTGCTCCCCATCCCAATAGTGTAGCACATTTCAAGCCTTAGAGCTGTAGTCTGCCTTTCAGCGAATAGTTGGGAAGAATAATACACATCTAAGAATTTTTGCTTCTCAGTGACACTAAGACTCACCAAAGCACTACTTCTAAATCCTAGTGTAACATTAGTAATTATGGTGTAATTAAGAGGTGATGGTTTCTTAAGAGAAAGCTAACGCTGGGACTCAAGTAAGCAGATTCCTAATTATGAGGGCAGATTCCTAATTATGTGGATAAACTCAATCCACAAAACAGAAAGAGGTGGTTTTGCCCTTCTAACCAACACAAAGGAAAGGCTAAGTGTTTTATGCGTGCACTTTCTGAACGCTCTGAAACAATGGCCTGTGACCAGGGATAAACAGACACCTGATGGTAAGCGACCTTGGGGCAAGGTCACTGAACATGGTATTAATACAGTTGTCATTTACTTTAACACCGGGAAAGACTGAGGAAATAAAGATAAAATCTCCCACTGATGTTCAGTAAGAATTCTTGAATTTTTCGATTGTAAATAAATCGAAGTCTGAAACCAAGGAAGGAGGAAAACAATGGCAGGTCAAGGTTGAAATATACCTGTTCTGCCTCTTCCACACCGGACCCAAGAGTAGAGCTGAGCCAGTCAGGCGCCCTGGTACCAGCCTTACATAGAACCCCAGGAGAAATGTGGGTGCAGGGAACCTTGTTCCTCGGGCTTCTCAGTGTTCCTCAGGGCTTCAGAGCATTGCAGCAATTAAGTCTGAGAGAACACTCCTGCTAGCCTAAGATTCACTTTGTGGATTTATATTCTCCCGTTATTGGCCTACTCTTAATCACTGCTTTTTGTCGTCGTCTACACAGTGCTGTTCTATATAATTAAGATTTTTCAAATCTGTAATTACAATTATATTTCTGTAACATAGCTTTATGACAAATTGCATGTGCTTCTAGGGTTATCAAATTATCTAGAATCAAACCTGCTAAATATATGAAAGCACTGTGCTAATAAGGCAACTGCTATAACTAGAAATGATAAATAATCTTTGGGATGCTAATGTAATATATTTTTTTAAGACAAAGGACAGGGAAGTAAAGTATGAAACCAATTGCTTTTACAAAGGCTATATATATATTTAAAGATTTCATTTGTAAGGATAAAGATCCTGCCAGAATATCTGTGGTCTTCAGCTGCCCTTAAAGGAGCTTGAGCTTTATTTAAAACATACCCAAGTTTTAAAATCTACTAAACACTATAAAAATCTCAAGATAAAGCCTGCTGCCTTATACTCCTTAATGTTAATGCTTCTGCATTGCAAAATATATTAATATTTATGCATGGCAAAATCCATTTGAAAATCATATGAAGATTTTTTTGTCATGTATTCTATCCAGTATATTAATATGAATAAAAATGCCTATTTATTATCATCCATGGCTGGTGTCGGCATATCAGTGTGTTACTGAGAAGCACTTGAAATATTGATACGAAAGTGAGAGTATGTTATTCATTGGCCTTCTAAAACAAGCTTTTAACATTTTAAATGTAGGTATTCATCTTTGTATGGCATTATTACGTGGATAACACTAAATTCATAAAGTGTCAATTTCAGGGCTATAATAAGAACTAAGTAGGTGTGAGCTCATTTGAGTTATTCCTGGGTCTCACACTCCACGAATATTTTATGTTTATTAGCCTGGAATGTTCGCATACACAACAATGAAGTAACTACCATAAGAACAGGGGTAGTTACATCTCGTTCACCACTGATACCGAGCATCCGATCTTCAGCCTGGCTTTTAGTTTCTTCACAGGCACCCACAGGTTTATTGAGTCTGAGAATGGATATGGCTTCAACATCTTTGAGGCCATTAGTTTTAGGGCAATGAAGAGTTTACAAATAAAATAAAAATTTGACATCAAATTTCCAAATATTGGAAGAAAAATCCAAACTCCTGTAGAATGTTATAGGTGCATTTTAAATGCACGTTTCCCCAGGTGTGTAGCTTTAGGATAGAAATGAATCACTAAATTGTTGATTTTAATGAGAGTCAGAGATGAATGAGTTGGTCTTCTAATCTTTTTCTACAATTCCTTTAGTGACATTTGATGCTTATATACAGTGATTCAAGTCATAAATGAATGAATTGTGAACCTTCATCTTGATGGTCTGGGACGTGCTCGGAAACTGAGACACCCGAAGCACAAAAATGAGTTACTCATTTTAAGAGAATTTAAAGACAACTCTTTACATAATTCGCCTACTTTCATGCTGCCGTCTATTAATTTTTTAGACTAGAATAAAAGTAAAGTCAACATTAAGGCTCAAACAATTTCCCAGAGATAAAAAGAGGGTTACTGTGGGCATTCAACAATCTAAAAAGTCTGCTTTCCCAAACTACAGAATGGATCAGAAAATTACAAGCACTAACATTGGCAATCGACACCAAGCGTGACCAAAAAGCAATCCACGAAAAAAAATGTTGAGTCCTCAAGAACATTAATGAGACAGAGGAATCTTTGCTGACTAAAGCCCGAAGTTAGAAGTGAAAAGAAACAAAGACTGTTTTCATGAAATCATAACAACCACGTTGCTAAGGTGTAAACGGGCCGTTTTAAGATCTAGGCTACTTTGTGCCTTGAACTATTTTGAGCATTCCAGGGAACTGGTGCTGAATCCATTTTAGGGAAGCCCCCAATACAAAACTGCATGCACTGTGAGAAAAATGAAAAGAAATGTTGGCAACTGTGAGTGGGCAAAATAATTTGGACAGTGGTGCAAACTGCCCGTTAGGTTATAAAGTTACTTTTATCAACTCCAGGCAAAACTTAGGGGCCTTTCGAAAACTAGACTGGACCCAAGCCTTGACGTGCTCTGTGTATTTTTTACAATGCTACCTGGCAGGCAGCATGGTGAGGACACACATAACAATTTTCACTCCCTTTTTGATTGCTGAAGTAGGAAAAACCATCACTTCGGCATAAAAAAAAGTCCCTGCTGAGTTGGTAACACCAAGAAAAAAACAGGAAAAAAAAAAGTCAACTTAAATGCAGAAAGCTTTTTTTTTAGGAGGAAGAGAAAAAAGAATCAAACTCTCCTTACTGTTTTAGCGTTAACGTCCTCTTCTCCCATTACCTCTAGCACACTAACACAAGGTACAAATGTCACAGCTTTATTTTCATAAGGACGAAGCAACGTGTACGTTAATCATGGATTGGTGCTATGATTACTTTGAGGCTAATACAAACCTTTCTACGTGAATGTTTCAAAACATTTTATAATCAAAACCTCTGTGGTGCAAAGTGGGGTAAGTGTGAATGTTACACCTATTTTTGAAATGCTTATTCCTTGCTTTTGATGCTTACCAAATATGAAGCCCTATCCTGGCCATTTGTATACATGGTCTGTGATGTCTGGCGTCTGCAAGCACATGGACGGGACACACACACACAGACAAGTGACAGGCACTAGTTACTCCTACAAGGCCACACGGTGCAATTTTGGGAAGCCTATCTGAATACAGGACAATCCACATTCTTCTGTATGAGCAGCATCAGAAAAAAAGTGTTTTGCTCTTTCAACTTCCTTATTTTTGTTTTTATTTTTTCCCTCAATTTTTATAGAACTCCAATAGCAAAAAAGCATGCAATTTGGAGGGCATATTACAAAAAGCAAATACAAATACAAATTAAGTAATGAAAATGGAACTTTACTCCTGGTGACTTTTAGAATAAAATTAATTAAATAAAATCTGGAAAGGGGACAGGGACATCATGAGTAACTTCTAAAGATCCTTTCATGTACAATATGTATCTTTAAGTTACTGGCTCAAATCACCCCCAACTAGTAAGCAAGCACGGAAACAAAATTACCTAACCTGTTCTGACCACCATGAACAATGCAGCCAAGCATGTACTGACTCCCTGACAAATACACAAACTCATCCAGAAAGAAAGTTTTCAATTGCTAGTAAATCAAACACCTGGTGGTTACAACCTACCCCAAACACGAAAGGAGAGCAAAGTGCCTAAACCAGGTGCAGCTCTAAATCGACAATTCCAAAATATTTTTCAAAACTTAATTGCAAAGAAACTTTAAAATTTTCTGCTGCTCGTATAAATGTTACCTGAGTAACAGGCTATGACAATACAACAAGACTGTATAGTGTGGACCAAAGAAAAAAAAAAGAAAGAAAAGAAAGAAAAAAAGAAATACAATAATAAAAGACTCTAAGAAAGTAAGTATGAGAAAGTAAAATATAACAAAAGACACTGAAATAGAGGACAGGTAGTCAGGGACCAGAGGGGAGAGGGGAGGGAATTTCAGGGGAGAAGGGAAGGGTTTACAGGAACAAATATAGAGGACACATGGACAAAACTAGGGGGGTTGGAAAGGGGAGGGAGGAGGGGAGGAATGGGTGGGTGGGCTGGAATGGAAATAAAGGATAGAAACTGTACTGGATAAACTAAAATAAAAAAATTTAAAAAAAACAGTATTTATGCAAACTAGGGAGACTACTTCCTGTATTTTCCACCTCTGAACATTCCCTTTATTCTAATTCTTCTGATGGATAAAAAACAAAATAGTTGTTTCCTTTTGTCATTTGTTAGTATATTTTGATCATTCTTTTAAAAAGGTTTCTTATTTCAAAAAAACACTTTTTAGTTTTGGTACTTCGTACAAATCTGTAACTAGACTTATGAAGAATTATTCCCTCTTCTCTGTCTCCAAAAAAGTACTGAAACTCCAATCAGTTGGTCAGTGTGACTGCTGAAATAATGCTTAACCACTGCAGTTTATATGATGGCAAAAAAATGGGGAGGGATTTTAGGAACATGATTTATTTAAAACAACTTTCAGGCTCACTGGAAATAGACTGTATTCAGGACTAAAACATATTTTGAATTTTTTTCAAGTTTCAAGTACAAGGCAGAACACCGATAAGAAAATATACTTCTTCAATTTCCAAAAAAATTGAATGTACTGGCTTAAAAAAATGCAAGGGGAAAAGGAGTCACATTTCAAAGGTGGGGCGGAGGTATATAATTCATCCATCTGCCCTCTAGGACAATACAGGCATGAACAGTAGGGGATTCCTGCAGCTCCTGTGGGGGTGTGCGCCCGCCTGTGTGCACGTGTGGGTGCGTGTACTTCCTCTCTTTTTTCATTAGATTTATTAGATTGGCTAGGATTTACATTAAAGGTTGCTGATCACCTAAGGCAAAGAGCATGATCAAATAGATGAAATGAAAAGCAACCAGCCTCAACAAGCACGGCACAGAATGTGGATGTTGTGAATGTTCCTGCTGTCTACTGTACTGACATACTGTACCTATGAGCAACGACTCGGATAATTTCTAAACAAGCAGCTATAACCCACCTGACAAATACTTATCACTACACAGAACTGGGAGCCCTTTAAAAGGAGACAGTGAGGCTTTTGGAAGTGGAGGGTGATGATGTGCTAGTGGAAGATTTCCCCCCTAGTTTTCAGATGTCTGCACTTTCTTATTCAACGCGCAGGAAAGGCAACTTGACCCTGGTTTCTGTAACCAACCTGGTCCGGCAGGATTTCTCACACACCCAGCACAAAGGGCTTACCCCTTACAAAGTACTTATTTCAGATTTACGTCAAGGTTGAGTGAATGGCAGCCAGAGAACTGCACTCAAAACATTGCATGAAGTGTCCCCTGCTAATCACTAAACCGGTGGTTTAGCTAGAAGGGGAAGGTTGGGATAAAAACTTTGTACTGTTTCATTTCCTCGTATGCAAATAAGACAGAAAATCAAAGACATTTTAAAAGAATGATACACCCTTTGTTCATTAATTTGCATGGAAAATCTAAGACTTCAAAGTGCCCATACCTGTTTATTTTAACAGTTTAAATCTTCAGTGGGAGGTGACTGCATTATTTTTCACTTGTGCTCACCGGCTGTCCTGTCTTCAGCGTGCTCACTCTAAGTCCCCTGACTGTCCTAACGCTCACCCTCCAGCTGAGGTCTTAGGTGTCATGATAACTCTTGCAATGATAATGGGTATTTCTGGAATGCACATCTCCTAGGGGAAACCTATGCAATCTTGGCTCTATTTAACATTGCCAGAGGTGAAACACACTGGAGAAGCAGTAAAACAGTTACCAAGAAATCTGCTTTTACCACCCCTGGAAAAGAAAACCCAAAAGGTACACTTTCCTGTTCA
Source organism: Trachops cirrhosus (assembly GCA_028533065.1). Lineage (NCBI taxonomy): Eukaryota > Metazoa > Chordata > Mammalia > Chiroptera > Phyllostomidae > Trachops > Trachops cirrhosus. Next base: position 109,362,386 of record CM052544.1, read on the forward strand.
GTTGGACACTCGCTAACACTCCACCGAATTCTCCAGGGACTTAGAAGCATCCTAAACATCACCAGCTCTTGCAGAAAACAGCACTCACATCTCTCACTCCTGTCACCACCGTTCACGAACTGGGCCTGAGAACACTGCCGAGAGACCCAGGAGTTTATGCAAACTTACACTTTCCATGGTGACGAACAGGAGAGGAAAATGTCAGTGATTAAATAAGATACTATGAGATATATTAACTTGAATTCACAACAGAGACGTACGATGCTTCCCTTGACTCAACTACAGGAAGTCTTCGCTTCATGTCACCTGTAGGTTCTGTGACTTTAAGTGAAATGAAGTCTAACAAAGCCAGTTTCCCACAGGCTACCAGATAAACGAGTTAGGTTCCGACAGTATATCACCAACACTAAAAGGAAACAAGGATGAATGACATGACATTATTTGAGGACCTGTTGTATGCACATGGGAAAGATGATATGCTATAGTTTTCACAAGGAATGTTTTAATCCTATATTGAATGTTTTTCATGCTTCATTGTTTATGATTTGGTCATTTAGCTATACCCGTTTTTGTATCTTTGTCAAATATGCAAAAATTGTCCAAACCACTGGTAGGGGAAACAACAATACAAACAAATAAACAATAGAGCCTAATAATACAAGTCTACTTACACAAAAGTTTGAAGCAAAAATCCACTGGACTCCATCCGTTTATACAGCAAGAAATGACAATTTCCTTCATGTGATTGGACAATATGGTGACAGATGGGTTTGGAAAGCTTGAAAATAACTGGTGTGTGTTTAAGCAGCTGATAGAGCCCATTACACATACCGTATGGCCCATCAATTACTCCTTTCCAGCTCTGGGTGCCAAAACGCTGCGTTCGACCAGCCCCTCGCCGTGTTTGTTCCCCACGACTGCTGTCCATTTCTGTCCATCCCTGAAGCGGACTTGGATGAGAGGGACGGGCTTAGCTACTGCCAAGGCTCACAATCCACGATTGCTTTGACAGTTCTGTCCTTCTGAGGAAGGATATTTCTCTGTCCACACCCAAGGCACAGCTGTGAACAGTAACTCCACTGGTGTTACTTTCACAGGTTTCTAAATAACGACACATACCTACTTGAACGTTGAGAAGAGAGTCATATAAAAGACAAACATTTCTCCACACTCCAACTCTATACTATATAAATAGAAGTTTCTAGCCAACACCCAGGTTTCTAGAAGACAGAGAGTAGAAGTACGTAGGGAAAATAACTTTTCACAAGTTACTGTCACGTGAGCATGAGGCCACTGGGCACACATGGAACTCCTACACTGCCCTGGCATTTTAAAAAGATCCTCATCTTCATTCGCTGTTGACATCCAAGCTGGAGACCTCGGGCCTTCATTCTGACTTGTGACATGACAACCCTCAGGTGTGAAGCAAAGACTCTTGCTGACAGAGAAAGTAGTTACATGACGCCTGACAATGTGAACTCTTTGCTGGGAGCAGCACTGACAGCCCCAGGGGCTTTGCTTTAAGTCTGGAATGTTCTCACAAGTGGTTCTGTAGCACCATCTTTTTGCAGGCTGGCCTACAAGAAGCCTCAAAGGTTCTTTGCAAAATCCCAACTACGCACTCTGTTGATAAAGGCCGATAGCACGCCCACCTGTCAAAAGTGGTGGATGAAGATGAAGGAAGGCCCATGATGTAGAGACACTAATTAGATAAAGGTAATATTAGTGGCCTCTTTTTAATTGCATTGGGAAAAAATAACAATGCCTTTCTTTTGTTTTGTTCGTTACAAAACATCTACTGGAGTTTCCTGTTTTGATTTTATTTTCCATTTCATGAGCCTGTGCTTTCATACATATGAGAGCGAGCTCACCAAAGTACTACAGAACAACAAATTTTAAAACAAAAGGAAAAGGAAAAAACCCTATCCAATCATCTCGGCTTCTGAAATTTGGTAGAAACTGTGGAAGTTGCCTTTCTAAGGGGCACTAGCTGAGGAAATGACCCTAGGAGCAAAAAACAATATAATTTTATCCTAGGTTTACGGTGTGTCCGACGACTGAAGTATTCACAATGCCATCTAACGTGTACACACATATTTGGTGCAGTAAAAATAACACCACCAAGAAATGAGAAGCATCATGCTCCCTAATTCTGATCTCAGCAAAGGGCAACAATTTTTGTCAGACTGAATTAAAAGAACCAAAAACATACCGTTGACACTTGAAGGGCTGAAGACATTTCTAAGTACACATACAAACAACACTGCCTACCTAATCTTGTAATGTGGTCTTCATGTTCTTCTACCTGTACGATGACACAGATGTTGGCAAGAGCATGGCCAAATGCTACTGCAAAACACACTGGATTGTGGGCATGTGCCCCTAACCATAGTTATCACCATTACGCCGGCGTGTTTGCGTGTGTGCGTCTGCGAGTCTTTCTGTCTCCATGTCATCCAGCCCCCTTAAGGTCTCCATGGATGATCAGAAACACTGCATGCTACCCGTCTACAGACAGGCTGGCTTTGTTAAAAACACACACCATAAAGTCACCAACGAGAATGCCCAGAAGCAGGGTGGTCAGCATTATGGAAAGCAGCTGCACTGCAGCTCCTCCAAGCCCACAGCAAAGGGAAGGGCTGCTGTGCTGCTGCTCAAGGCCAGTTGGCAGAACAGAAAACAACCACCATCCAGGTCTCCGCAGTGCGAAGCAGCAGACAGAACCTGGCCAGTGAGCTCCAGGCTACAGGGCTCTAAGGGAAGGGCTGCGTCCAGGTTACCTAAGTCGTGATTTCCGAGTCGTTGTTGTTTTTGTTGTCGTTGTTGTTTTTTTGCATTTTTACTTTTTCTTTTTTTAAATAGCCAGCTGGCAGTCAGAAGGCCAGAGGAAATGTGGTGGAGAATGGCAATACTCCAGAAATCAGAAAACAGTGAGAAGAAACAGAATGTCATCGCTTTTGCCGCTCATTCTTCAAAAACACTTAGTGACTCTTCTCCAAGTAATGGCAATGCAATCCTCTATCTATAAAAATGTGAGGCAGCTACAGAAGTTGTAATAAAATCTGAGCTAACCACACACTTTTAGTTTGCCCAGGTTTAGTTAGAAATCTTTTTCTTTCAATAAATAAGCACATTCAGTATCCATAACTTCATCAAATTGTTCTATGAAAGGAAAGAAATAAGAGGGAAAATGGATGGAAAAAATTAAGTAACTAAGACAAGTCCACTGCTTTAACATCTGATGCAGTGAATGTAATAATCACTCCCTTAACATAGTTAAGGCTTAACATGTTGGCTGCATCTCTGTCTCTGATATCTATCTACCCTAAATATCAGAGTAAGATGCTGCACATCTTACTCATCTGAGAAAATGTTTTTCCTGAATATTTCTTAACAAGTGCAGAAGTGCGCACCATTGAAAGGAAAGTCATACGCATCAAGGCTCTCCAGGAAATACTTGTTCAAAGGACAGAAGATAGAAGAATTAAAGATTCACCATGTGATGAAAATAAGTGGCTCCAGTAAACGCCATCAAGGGAGCAACACATCAACACGAGCACGAGGAACGCGGTCCAAGAAGTCTTTGTTGCAGACATATTTTTTCCACATGTTGATTCTTCATTTTGACCTTCATGGCCGAATTTTGTAACAAAATTCTGAACAGACACAATTATTTCCCTAATCCCTGCTGATATTAGAAATAGGAGAGTAATCTGGCATTCCCTGCACACATTTTCAGGTGCATATCCCTTGACACAGAAATTCCACCTCTAGGAATCTAGCCTAGAAGGATCTGCAAACATGATATCTTTGACAACACGACCTGTAACAGTGGCGGAATGGAAACAAGCTGCTCCGTTAAGAGTATTAAAAAAGAAACACTTTATAGCTACTCTCTATACCAAGACCAAACCTTCCCACACATTCAGAAACATATTTACAGCAAATACAAGATATGGAATTTGGAATAAACATTGTACTGTGTCTTAAAAACATCTCTATGGCTTTATAACAAAATCTTACAAATACCCGAAGCACGTCGCCTTGCTGAGACAGATACTTCTCATGGCATCTTTGGTTCCAGCTCTGTCCTCACTGTACCAGGCCCTGTACTTCCTGCCACCCCTTCAGAATGGTTGCGGAGTAGAGTCGAACCACTCCTCTCATCATGCATGATGTATCACGGATTAGTAAGTTGGATACCATGACCTTCAAGTTCTAAGAGTCTATGATTTAATTCCTCTCATACATAGAGTTTCAAATCACTGCCTTTGCAAAGGAAGCTTCTGGGTCGTTAGAGAATCACTCAATGCAATAGTTAAAGGGGAAGGGGGTGAAAGGAAGAGTGAGGATGAGAAAGAAAGAGGGGATAATGGGAAAAGCATCTACTGAGACTGTGCCGTGTGCCATCATCAGCGTTAAAATATTCACAGCAACCTATGCTTTTTTCTCAGTTACAAAGACAGGACAGTGCTTGTTCTGATACATGAGTAACTCATCAGTAATTCTAGGGCGGTTTGTCATATATCAATTTTAAGAGTGTGCTAACTGTGGTCTTTTGAAGAGTTACAAAAGTAAATACAATACCTGCTTTTGAGAAAAACTTTCTGTGTCTGGAGCACAGAGCTCGTTGTGGAACCCAGCAGGTCAGCTGAGCGGGCATCATTCAGTACCAAGTTGCATCATCCGATCTGAGGAAGGACAGCCTCTCGGGAGCATCTGAAGTGCTGACTTGTATTTTGCCAACACGCTGCAAGATCCTAGGGTTACAGGCTGTTCTAGATTTCTCAATTAGATCCCCAAGAGCTCCTTAGTAAAGAAAACTGACACAGTATAGTGCATTTCAATAATGGTCGGGTGTGTGTGTGGGGGGGTTGATATACCAAACAAAATACTCTAAGTATGGTAACAGATTTTTAAGGTTCCATATCTTGAAAATATATATTTGTGCAAAAAAAAAGTTTAGAAGACATCTAAGTTCAAAATGACAATTATTTTAGACTAGAAAAGAGTAATCTTAAATATTTAAAAATTGAAAACCTACCTGAAAGAAATTGCTGGCAAAATTTCCAAATTAAAAAAACAAACAAACTAGGTCTAAAAAATGATGGACTGTGTGTATGATTTCAGGTCTTCTCTCATGCTTTCCTATGGAAATAAACTGATGAGGTGCCCAACTAGTTTTTTAATCAGGCTAATGACAGACCAAAAATCTGTCATTTTGACAACTCAAATGCACCAACAAAACCATCTGAACATCAGCAATAATATGCAGAAATTCTAATTTCCAAAACACCCATCTATCTGTGAGTTAAATTCACTGGATCTAAGTAAAATTGTTATATATATCTGATTTAACTCAATATATCCAAAATATTGTCATTTCAAAATGTAATAAATATGAAATTGTTAATGTGCTAGTTTAACATTCTTAACATACTTTGTTCATACCGAGCCTTAGAAACCTAAGTGTGTACTTTGTACCTAGGGTACATTTCAATTCAGACCAGAGGCATTTCAAGTGTTCCACAACCACATGTGACTAGTTACTACTGGATCACACAGTAGTACCACTCTTAATACATTGCTTATACACTGCTTCAGAACTCCAGTATTTTGCTCATGCTGTGTGTTTTTTTGGCCTGGACCTCTCATTCCATCTTTATGTGTCAAACCAGAAGACATCCTAGGCATCATCTTCTCCAGTGAGTCTTTGGGGACCTTCCAGGCCTGCACTCGGCACCACTTCTCTGCGGCTGCACTGTCTGCTTTGCATGACAAAGCATCCTGATAGGTTTCTGCCACCTCATAGACTGTGTTCCAGCACAAGAACTTAGTCATCCTCATCTTGTACTTCTTAGCACTTAGCACAGAGCCCGTTGCATGATGGGCACTTGCTGTGTAATCTTTAAACTGAATGACACAAGTTAGGGTATTTGGGGGCATACTGCTCAATTTCTCTTAATGCCTTCACTAAATGGAGTTACAAATGTTCAGCACCATAGTGTTGTCCAGAAGATCAACTGAGATGATGCTTGTGAAGATACCTGCCATGATTCTGGACACCTAAGAGAACTTCCTTCCTCCCAGGAGGCAGAAATCATGTGTCACTGACACTTGTATTACCTGACTCCAAAGCGAGGTGAAATGAAATTGACCGATTAATTTGAAAAAAATAAACACGATATAAACATTAGAGTTTTATACACATATAATATATACTATGTCTACATATTTATGCACAAATAGTTATATAATTCAAGCTATATGTCGTACCATTCTGAATGCCTGGATGATTTTACATTCTCAAAATTCTAACTGGAAAAATAAATATGGCATAATTAATTATACACTTTTAAGCATTACAGATCTGCATTTTATTATTTATAAAAATTGATATTTTTCCTTACCTTCCTAATTTCCCCAAAGTCAAATCAGGTTTTCAAAATGCAGTTTACCATAAAAATATTAAACAAATTCACACTGCATTAAAAAATAAATTGTTTTTTAATTATTAATTTACTTATCTGAGAAGATAATGCCTTATATTCTAATTTCTGACATGAGATATAAAATGTACCACTGCTTTCCCACAAATGACTATTTTAGGAAAAAAAGTCTATAATTAATGGAATCGAAATTTCACATAGCCCCACATCTCTAAACTCACATATAAATTTAATGATTATATAAGCTGAACCATACTTCTTTTACTAACACATATCAATATAAATCCAATTAAAATACTCTGTAAGGTTGCCCACAGTATTTCAGATCGAAATAGCTTCTACTGAAATAGACTTTCCTGCCACTCTGATTTAGCATCTCACTTTCCCTGATACCACAGATGGCAAGCCAAGTACTATTTAAATCCATATGACTTCCATTGGCATAGTTCAATTACTGCGTAAAAAGATGAACAAACATTTTAGAGGTAATCAGATTAGCCTTTAAAGGAAAAAAGTAACAAAGTAAAGTTTCATTTCCTGAAAATTACTTTTACTACATCACGTTTAGATGACCGAAGGAGCTACGTTTCTGTGACCCACCCGGACAGAAATAACGGGCTGTGTAAAAAGAAGCACAGCAAGACTCTGCTCACTTCGATGACTTCTTCATGAATCCCTTGCTCTCTGCGTGGATTCTAGTCTTGGAAGGCAGTGAATCTGGTACCAGAGGGACATCATAGAGATCCAATTCAAAATCAAGACTAAGAAGACAAGAACTCCACGGGAAGAACAGGGCTCCCTGCCATTACAGATTTTAATTCTTCCAGGCAAGGAGATCAAGGGGATGAGGTTGGCTTTGTGGAACAACATACGCATTTCTGCATTCCCAAAAGCTTTTCCACTCTCCTTTCTGGGTATGTCTGTAGGAAGTCAGATGCAGAAAAGCCCAAGGGATAATGTCTACGAATACCTTTCTCTTCTTCATATCACATTTTCTAAGCTGTAAGCCTTGGATTCTCTGACTTGGTCATAAAATTATTAGGAAAAACGGTTCCACGGTACAATTCCTCTTACCTTGAATCCTGTACCCAATATTCTAAAAGGTTTCCCTTTAGAAGGGAGCAGGACAGAAGTCAGGTGAAACTTTCTTCCTTCCACGTTTCAGATTTGACCCTGATCAGCATCATGCTCTATAAACCATGAACTTAGCTGTACAAAGGACCATTTATTCAACCAAAATGCAATCTAGAGTTCAGTATGATTTTATAAAAGAATTTACATCAAGAAAATGAATTAGGCTTTATGACTTTTTTTGAAAAAGGCAAACCTTTTAGATTTTAGTGGAGTTCTTTTAAGCCTAGAAACACACTGGCTGATTGCTTCACTAGACTCTTGTATCAAAAAATTCTGTCAACCTGAGGAATCTCTGCTTCACCAGATAACAGAGAAAACAGTTGAAATTAAAATGGTCCAGTAAAGCTCAAATATGTTTTTTTACTTTTCTGTGAACCCAAAATTGGAACAATCTATTTTTTCCAGTGTAAGCAACTCACCAAATAATATTACACTCTAATGGTCACTGAAAAAAATTGCATTTAAGAAGTAACTTACCTATTTTTTCAGTCCTAAAAAGAATATTCAAATATCAATCAGTTTGTAATTATAAACTTAATTAACAGTAGAAAGATTATACAAGCAGTATTGTAGCTTCATACAGAAATTAAAATGTAATTTTCAAAATTTTACAAAAGTGCTTAAAGAATTCTATTCAATGCGACATACATTGATTCTAGACCTCCTAAGGTGCACAGTATGGCGGGACTGATGAAAAACAGAAATACAGAAAGTGGCACAGTCCTTCTCTCTCAGGAGATTACAATTTATTAAGGGAGAAATATTCACTAATAGATCAATTATAAGAGCTGGTGTCTGCTGTTCCTCTTGTATCTTTGCTCTATGGTATCCCTAACTTTTATAAATATCCCTTGCTTTCAGAGAAAAAAAACACACACCTCTCTCTCTTACACACACACACACACACACACACACACACACACACACACACGTACTTCAATGGATCTCAATTTCATGCTCAGGAAAAAAATCCCAAAAATCCCAACACTGCAGCAAAATTCATACATTAAATTCGTAAGGACCGGAAACTATAGGGGAGCCAAACCAAATGCTGCACACACCTAAACCGCCATTTTTGAACCTTATCTGGTTGGTTAAAGACAAAACTAAGATTTTGGACTCAAACCTGAATATTGTGCAGCCATTGTGTCTACTCTTAGAACGGTGGGGCCAGCTGGGCCCACAAAGATAGGTATCTACAAAGATAGGTAATTAACGAATCTATGCTCGTTAGTCCAAATGTAAACATGAACTGCATTATGAGGGTCACCTATTTCCGAGTCTGATCCACCTATGGTTAGCTATTATGAATCAAGCAAGATTGATTACATCATGATTGGAGTTCATGGTCTTGCAAGTTGGGAAAGAACCACTTAAAAGTAGTCGAGATATAAAACTTAAGAGGCTGATTTCAAATAATGGAAATCAGTACACGGAAGGGTTTACTGACTTTTAAATGATTATGCTGTGTCTACACAGAATTTTTGAAAGAATTGCCATAAATTCTGTGATCATCACACAATGCTCTGTGATTGATTTTTTCAGTGCATTTTTACTTGTCCTTATTACAACAAAACCAAAGAAAAAAATCTTACAATTTTTTTCTTTAACATTGAATAAGTAAATAGACTAGTAAAAAGACTTAAGCCTATCTCTCAGATCCAAATTGTTTACAAGAACTGAAAGCCTTGAAGCTTGGAAGATTTTAATCAAGACTTCCATTAACCCCCTACCAATATCCCAGGGACTGTAGGAATTCTAAACAAAAAGGAAAGCAATGCTTTTTAAATGACTTCATGTGATACAGTATTAGGATATGTAACAGTTTCAGCCATTAAACAACAGGTGATATATTGCAAGCAAGGATTTCTCCTTCTTCTCAATGACAAAAAAAGGACATTAACTAGGACATGAAAATGAGCCAACAGATAAACTTAAGAGAAATGATTGGTTACATCAGAATACCAATACATAAAACTAGAATACAATAATTCTTATATGTAATGAATCAATTAAATTAGTATAGTCCTTATACTATAATTCTTATATGTAATGAATCCATTAAATTAATATAGTACATATGGAATATATTTTAAGTCGGTATTCAAGAATATTTTTCACTTATATTTCATTTGATCATATTATGTAATGGCCCCATGTAGACTTTTTAAAAATTTATATTGGAATAAAAGTAATTTACATATATACCACACACATATTTATATAAAGCATATATATATGATTAAAATAACTTTCTAGAGCTTATTTACACTAATTAAAGAAATTATTAAATTCTTACTTCAGACTGATTTAAATAAATAACTCTGTTGTAAAATCTGCTCTTGCCTTTGGGCTTAGTGTGTAAATAATAAGACCTTTTAGGCATGTGCATTCCTGTGAGTCTCTGAATCCTCTCAATGAAAAGATTCCCCCATGCAGAGAGGACACTAAGAGTTGACGTCATAAGTGTCCAAATAGCAAGTTTCACTCCAGAGAGGGCTCACCCACTATACCAGTTTTCTAAAGAGCTGGAGTAATACAGCTCTCCTTCTAGGTGGAATGTCTTTAGTCTTGGGTACTCTGTTCCCCCATCTTTCCAAACCCCCCAAACCCCCAAGTCCTTTCTTGTTTGTTTATAACCCAGGAATCCCCTGCCCCACCCATTGCCATTTATCTAACCCCAACCCTTTTCAAGAACTGATATGCAATGGTTAAATTAAGGATGAGCCACTTCCTCCTCCAAAAATAATTAAACGCATAAAATAAAATACTACCATGGTTTATTCCACTTGAGGGCACTCGACATTCCTTTTCTTACACTACAGTCATCCCCCCCATACTGGTCTGCAAACGACTTCAAGTATCAGTGTCCACAGCTCGTCCATGTTGGTACTGCTCATAGAGTATCTTATACAAACTAGACTTTCCCTGCAACCCAGTCAGTAAATGAATGTCAGTTAATGTAAAAGTCATCCCAATGCCTCTCTTCCCAATGGGAGACGCCATTTCCCACTATCGATGAGGTATTTTCGTGTGAATGCCGTGTACACTCTGTAGGTATAAGACTAGTTTCATTATCTGACGCTCACAAAAAAGGTCACTCTAGACCTCTGCTACTGGCCCTCCCACTCACCAAAAAGCAATACAGTAAAGAACGTGGACTCTGAGGCCAGTGCACATGGATCTAGCTTGGCCTAGTCACTCACTAGCTGGCTGACTTTGGGCAAGTGACTTACTTAACATCTCTGAGGCTGTATTTCCTCTGGAAAATGGAGCTAAAGATAGCATCTGTGCCACGGGGTTATTTGCAAAGATAAATGAGTTACTATGAATAAAGAGCAGAGCCTGGCCCACAGTTGGTGATTATCAAGTGTTAGCTGTTATTAGTCTGCTTTTCATCATCCAAACTCAAAGCCTCATCCACCACAACCTGTCTCCTCAGGGTCACACACACATGTAAACTCTGCTAACTCTTGAAGATTCTACATCTAGCACATCTACAGAAATCATTTCTCATTTTCATTATCTGGGTGTAGACTTTATCACTTACAGGGTCAGGAATTAATGTATTCATTAACCCCCATTATCCTAACTCTGTCCACCTACTCACCCCCTTCCAAGCCATCCTATATAAAATGCAACACTAACCTTATTTAAAGGTGCTGCTCCAAGTCCTGGGACGGTTCCCTATGTCCTTCTGAAACAAACATTTTCACATATGCCTTTAAGGAAATTCTCAACCCATATGCCAAATCTTAGCTGTACCAACTACACTGCACATACCCTTCAATCAAGCCCTTTGTATTATCTGTATCCTAAAAATGTCAGAAGTTAACCTCACATCATTCTGTCTACATAGCTTGCCCTTTTTTGTATTATAGCCATCTTTATATCTGGTTTATCACCTATACACGATTGTGTATTACTGGAGAACAAGGACACTGATTTACTCATATCCATACCTTTTATAGGGTCTTTCATGTTCCTGAAACAAATTAGGTGATAAATTATTATTTATTGGACAAGAAAAGTTTCAGACCAGTATATCAGAGAATGATTCTATAAAGTTATATTTTACTTTGATTTTCTACTTCTTTTAAGTCTGAGTGTAGCTTAGTTTGGTCTAGTGTATACTGGTTCTTTGAAAATAAACCCTGAACCCAGATGAATACAAATGTATTTAAATTTAGACACAACCAGATATATGTTCAAACCCCCCCAAATAAAAGGGTTGTTGAACTTTTGCAAACTGTAATAAATATGACTTGTCTCTAGTCCTGTGGAAGGACTTTGCAAATAGTGAAGATGCTAAGAAAAAAATGGAATTTAGAATGGCTTTCTACACTTCCTCTTAACTGATTTTCATTCCTATCTTATAATTTATGCAAATGACCTTGAGTAAATTAAAATAAACTCAAATATTTTAAAACAGACTGTGTGCCAAATACTTCACTGACTAGCTATTGGCATCAGCTTTATGTGATCACCAAAACATTAACTTTTAGGAGTCAGCAAAATCCCTGTATGTATTAAATGTATATTTACCTTGTAAGGTTCATTTCAGTACATTAAATATCTCGTAAAACTCATTTCAGTACATTACACTACTTAAAAACTCAATCTCATTTTTATAGTTAAAAGCTTCCTCAGTCACCTTGACATTCAAAGTGAAACAGACCCCTGACTGATTTTTCATTGGTGCTTCAGAAATGCACCCTATTCAAACCATCATATTCCCTTTTCCCCCTACAGTAATGTTTAAAGAAAATGTCAGGGTTGCGATTTCTTAGCTGCCACTTGGCAATTCTAACCAATGAAAGTCCAGAAATGATTGTTTTTCTTGTTTCACAAGAGCAATGCACATAACCTGGTAACGTGACCTACACTCACCAATGAACTCCACTACTGTGTCATCCCATGGAGAAACCTGATTATACGGAAATCAATTCACACAATTTAAAATTGTAAGCAAGATACAGTTATTTAGCTTCAAGGACATTCAATGTGGCACTATTTATAGTAGCAAACATTGGGAGTAACTTAAATGCCTAACACCAAGGAATCAATAAACATCTTTTCCAGTACAACCACTACAACATGCAGTGAAATACTATGAAGCTAATAAATGTGATACAGCAGAACACACACTACTGAGAAAATGTTTACAATTTACTATAAAGTGAAATCGAAGGCTATTTAATAATAAACATACGAATCCATGTTTGTATGTGCATGTCTCTGTGTGTGAGTATGCACGTATGTGTCTAGGAAGGGATACGCTTGAGTGCTGAGTAGTCATTTTATTTATTTATTTTTTTGCTTATTTTTATTTTCTAAAGTGTCTTAAATAAGCATAGATATTTTAAGTGGACAGAAAATGCCAAGAAATTTGACACCCTGTTCTATTTGTGTAGACTTTTGCCAACTTCTTCCTCCATTTCATCCCCACCTGGACCAGGAGGACACCCCCTTTCCTGAAAGCCGCCAGAACTGAGTGGAAACATGACCATTTTCATCATCACCACTCATACGTCACGTAATTCGTGTACGAACAATAAAATACAAACTCTGAAGGAGCATAAAAAACCTAGGATAGGTTTATGGTTTTAAGATGCAGTGGGACGAAAGTGAATTATTCACATCCATAAAATAGAGTTGGAATGATTCACAGCCAATTTTATTTTTATAATTGTAATGAAACAGCTGGGATTAGAGTCTATTCATGGACTCATAAGAAATTTGCACCACACCTACTAAAATTAGTTTCTGCATCCAAAATTCTGATTTGAACATCTGATTGTGAGCAAAACAGACATCATCACACAATACGAAGGAACTGAGGAAACAGGCTGGAGGCATGTCTTTCCCACCAACCTTATTTTATTTCTCATTGTGCGTGCTTCCCTTACTGGCAGCCCCTTAAATAGTACAATTCTTTGAAACAAAGTTATTTTCAAAGAATGAACTTTCTTGTACGAGATTAACTCAAAGATTATAATTATTAAAGACTTCAGACAGTATTGTGATGGTTGTTAATAATTAATAGATTCTCAGCCATGAGCGGGAGATCTGATTTAAGAACTTACATACCAAATATATGGTATCTTTTCGGACACGAGCACCATTCTAACTCTAAAACGTAAGTTTTTTTGCCTTCCACTTGCCTCGGGTATCAATCAGAGATCTAAATGTTTAAGGCTTTATAGAAAACGTACTTGGTCCTGGGGTTTGCAGTTTTAAAGAGATGTGAGCACTGGGACACTTCTCTCTCCACGCTTTTCCGAAGAAGGAAATAGTGTATAAGGATTGAGTGACTCACCCCTGGTCACACGGCTAGTTAGTCACAAAATGAGTCTAGAACAAAAAACTCCTTTCCTCCAATCCAGTACTTCTTTCCAATACTTCACAAGGGAAGAGTAAAAGAAAACATTAAATACATATTTTACCAGAAAATAAAATCAGGTCACGCCTGAATCAGAGTCAGCCGAACCAAAGGTGGACCACACCCACCTCCAAACCCAACCGTAACCACAAAGGGCTGGGCGTGCTGCTCAAGAATAATGAGGATATATTTTGGAGTCTTCAGCAATGTTTAAATCATATATGAAATGGGAGGCAAGCTCTGGGTTTTTATTTTAAAAACCATCCTATATTTTACGTACTTATATGTAAAAACAGCACCAAGTTTCTGGTGTCATTTTCACCAACTGGTTCATCTGTAGAGCACAGAGGGCTCACCCAGACAATCCACATTTTATTTTATTTTATTTTATTTTATTTTATTTTATTTTATTTTATTTTTCAGAAGAGGAAGACGTTATTGATAGGAAAATAGCAAATTAAATTTTATGATTTTACCAACAATCCACATTTTGAAAGGTTCCAGCTCTCTTTGCAGTAGCCGCCTAATGCAGGCGAAGTAGGTGGGTATTCCTGAATCAGCCAGCACGTTTTAAGTTGTAAACTCCTGACATTAAAAAGGACTAGATAAATGAAACACTTGCATCTCCTAAACTACGGCCAGCATTGCTTCCATTGTGCCATGCTGTGCAAAACACACAGGCTTCTAAAAAGTTTTAAGTATTAATAAATAAAAGCTTTTTCATCTTTTGATGTATGTACTAGGAAAGAAATTTTAAAAGTTCCATACTGAGTTTCTTTTTCTTTTAAAACAGAATTAACTATAGGAGAAATCCTCTAAAAAATAAAAATAATAATTATTTTTAAGTAAAATGAGTAGCTTTCTCAAATGTAATATTTGGAAATTTCTAGATTCCCATATATAAAAGCCTGACTTAAAACTTGCATATGTAAATGACATCATAAAAGGTTTTCATAAATGTTATTAATTGGTTAAGAATGGCATGAAACTATATACTTCCAGCTTATAACAAGCAGAAATTCAATGTTGATTGGAAAAGTATTCTTTTTCAGTCCTTTTAATATTTTACTAATAATAAAGAATATTCTGACATTCAGAAAATCCTTGAAAAGGAAAGCACGTTTTAATAGAATCAATATAAATATTTCAGCATCAAATAAAAATAAAGATCCTTAAATTTCACATTTTAAAAAGAAGTTATTTTCTCTTATGGTCCCACAAAGTCCACACCATTACCCACCAGATCCAACACACACCTAAGGAAGGCAAAATCTTTAAAACTGGTTTGAGAGTCCATGAAGGTTAGCAAGAACATTGTCCATAGAGGCCAAATGAAAACAAGAAAAAAGAGAAATCTTTCCCCTAAAAAAGGCAAGCCTAGCTGAATTGATTGCTTTCTCTTAAGACACATGACTCTGGTCTCCTTAGGAAAATGGGTCCTGCTTGAAAATAAGTGTCTCCACAAAATAAACGATGCTGCACATGCATTATCAGGTAAGCATATCACTACATGCCTGACTGTTGGACATTTGTTATAGTCCATTTACATGAAAAAAAATAGCTCTTAAAAATGATCATTTGCTTTTTCTTTCATTACCTGCATTCATCATTAAATAAATCAATTTATAGTTTAACCGTTCATCCTTAATTAAATATCCTAGGACATTATCCTTTCAGCGTTATTTATGAGCTGATTTGTTTCTATCTTAAAAATGACCCTGTCAGATGGCAGTGACTGGGGACACCGAACACCACTTGTTATCAGTCATGAGTTTTCTCATTGAGATAGTTATCTCAATTATAAGAAATTTTCCTAAGAAAATGATAAAAATCAAAATAATACAGGGAGGTCCATCGAAGTTTTCTTTACAACTGGAAACTGGAAGTCACCGAAAGGTTCATCAACAGGGGATTTGCTCACCATATTGTGATAAAGACATTTCATGGCAGAGGCATTAAACCAAACCCTGTGAGTTGCATTTGCTGATAGGAAACTATATCCACAATATATTGTACATGAGAATGATTGTAAGAGAGTGAAGCACACGGTCCTATGCTTAAGTAAAATGTATATTTGCGTACATATAGAATAAATTAGACACCAAAATATGAATAGAAGAATATTTGTGGGTTAGAATTTACGATTGGTTTTCATTTTTTTCATTGTTCTACGTTATCTACCTCTTCAATAAGCCTGTGTCACTTTGCTAATTTTCAAAAGGTGATTTTTCTGTTTTGTACATAAAACACAAAGGAAGTACATGGTGAGATACAATAAATTATTCTGCAACTGCAGAAAGCCAGCCAGGCAATGATTAACAAATCATGCAGGGTCAAAGAAGCCCGTGCCCGTTCAGAGCAGGGGTGCCAGAGCCACATCGCCAGCATCAGCACTGCCCCCGAGCCACCGTGCACAGCGTGACCCCAGGCACATCAACTCGGCTCTCTGCCTCAGTTTCCTCCTCTACAGAAGAGAGATAATAACAGCTTCAACCTCAAAGGGTTTTGGTAAGGATGAAAGGAGTTAAGTCAATAATTAGGTAATGAAAAGGAAGTAGACATTTAATCCTAGAAGCTGAAATGCCGCATTACTTGGCAATCAATTATAAACACCCATGTATTTTAACCAAATACTTTATTTTTGAATGCTTTCACGCATTGGAATGCAATTGTTCTAAAGGAGTTTCGCCAGGTTTTGTCTTCCTCATCGAGAATTTAAATTGGACAGCTACAAGGTACTCTTATGCTGCCCAGTATATTATCAGGTAAACTCAAAAAGTTAATTCCTTGAGAACAGGTTACCCTATGGGCTATGGGTCGACAAAGAGATTTTTCATGATTTAGTATAAGTCTTAAATACTAAATTATAAACAAAATACAACACTATGAGCAAATGCAATTCAATAAATCTCACTGTCACAGATTTTATCACTTTCTTCAAACAAATAATTGTTATCAAAAATCTATTCTAAAAATATTTCTATTTGTATCCAAATTCATATAAAATTTTGACAGATAATCACTACTTATCTTTTTTAAATGTTAGGAGAGTTATAAGTACAGTTTGCCTTTTAAAATCTATTAATATATCCTTAGCTTTTTCTGGTTGGTAATATTAGCCGGTAATTAAATTCTGGTTGGTAATTATTAGTTGGTAATATAGGTAAAGAATAGCAAACATCCAGGGTATGAAGTGGTTCATCCCTTTCATAACTAATGTGCTGCAATTAAATCCTGTAAAATTGAGAAACCATCTTTTATAAGAGGCAAGTTAATGTGCAAAATTATGTGTGAGAGCCATTTGATCGGTCTGACATAAGTAATCATACCAAATAATCAATTTATCCCATCATACATGTCCTGTACTTACAAAAACAAAGATTCCTTTGCCTTACTCTTAATCACTGATAATGAAAAAAATCAATGCTATAACACATAAATTATTGTGGATTTTTCCCCAAAATAGAGCCATATTCCAGGTTCTATTTTACTTGTAAATCATAGTTCATTGTAAACACCTGTAAAATGAGACTGTCCCTTTGCCAAAATGAAGCAAGTTCTTAAAACTTCAGTGAAACTCTTTGCATCTCCTGAACTAACAGCCCTACTAGATACGGCTGTGTCTAGCGTGCCAAACTGCCTGGAGTTAACGGGCAGACAGACCATTCTGGTCATCAGTGTTCTTTTCTGTACATACTTAACAGAAGTTCTCTAACAGAGTGAAAGGGAAGGGAGGATACAAGAATATGACAATCAAAATAGTATTTACTTTTTTGGTGGGAACAAGTAACAAAATACACAAAACTCCAAGGCAAAAAATGCTCCTGGCATTTTAGGTGATCAACAGTTCCATTAAATTCACCCGTCAGATGGGGCTTTGCCAGAAAATACTAGACTGACATAGAGGCTGAGAGGCTCGCAGCTGACACACTTTTGAGTCAGGCCGCATCTGCACTGCTGAAGCCTGGACCATCTTCCACATAACTCTTTACTTGCAACATCTAAGCACGCTCAACAATGGCTGCCTTTTGGGGCCCTGGTATCTCCTGACTCATGAAGTCTGTGCAAAAAGGAAGCCAAGCACAAGATAGTTATACAGGAAATAATTAACAGATAGTGTGCCGAAGGATACCATTTCACAGTGACTACAGACTTACAGCCCAATTCACTCCCAGATACATCTGCTTCCCCTGCCTTGGAAACCTGGGGCAGCGGAACCACGCCAGACTTCACAAAAAGCCTAGATTACAACAATGAAAAAGAAACGCTTTCAGAAGATACTTGGGCCAATGGGGCTGACTTATAAAAAAGAAATTAGAATAACAGGAAATCCTACTGGGCAAGCCTCCGAGACCAAATATATGTGTGTCAAATTGGTTTTAGATGTGATCTACTGTCAAAAGTGGTAGGCCAATCTAAAAAAATGAATAACTAATAAAAACAAAACAAGCTTGCTAAATGTAATTTAGTAAAAACAACTAAAATGATCATGTTCATTATGACATATAACTAATTCAATGAATGAATTGTATTTTTAAAGTAAATCTGTAATATATTCAAAATTCAATCATACCCCTTTCTAAGAGGTGACATCTATTGAATATACGTTGCAGAAGCCCAGAGATGTATGAGGACTGTTAAACTCTGGGCAGAGTTAATGATTTTTAACATTTTATATTTAGGCAAATCAAATATCAATGGCTACCTAAAACGAAAATTTATCAACATGGCCTAAAAGCTGCTGTTTCAAGGGCGATGGATACAGAGAGGTCCACTTCTGGTTTTTCCAAGCACCGACAGTTCTCTATTGCTTACATACATAAAAAAACTCAGAGTCAGGAAAATAGTTATGTACGTAACGGTGGCAATAAGGCACTACTACCTATACGATAACTAGAGACTGCTTTCATTTTCATTAAGCATGAGGCAGAACAGTATCAGACTTTTCACTTGAGACCATTTTTAGTTTAAAACAAGTTCCTGCAATCCCCCGTCAGTGGTTGTAAAGGCATTCAACGCTGCTGCTTGTTTGAACGTCTGTTTGGCTGCCAATGGACTGTCCCCAAAAGAACATTTTTGCATCTCAATAGACTGTCCGGTATCAACAATCTTTAAACTATAAATTTAACGCCGGTGAAGAAAAGGGGAAATAATATCGACTTTGTACTGTCTTGGTATCGCATTTACCAAATGAACAATAATCATACTACTTTGCCCTTATCTAGAAACCTGCATCGAGCGATCTCAAATGGCCTGACAAGCATTAATTAAGCAAGCTGCACAGCACGGCTGCGAGCACCGCAGGCATCCGATCCTCTCTGAGAGAGATTCTTGGAGGCCCTTCCTTTGACAGTCAGCTTGGAACTCAACTCCCAGAACCTGGAACTCAGTGCCCACAACCCACGGCTGAACACCTCTGCCAAAACCAAGTGGCGCAAAATGTGCATCTTAAAACGGACAAACTTCCCTGAATAAACTTACACTGGGGACTAAAATCAGTCTCCAAAAGACTTATTTTTCCCCTAGATGCATGAAGGGAGTGGACTGATACCTGCTGGTGTGTGCACCTGGGAAAGAATGAGACCCTGTGAATTACCTATGACATTCTGTTCTGCCGAGCAATGTGGACACATTTATCTGAATGTTGATTTGCTGTTAACCACAGGAACTACATATTTACCAACTAATCTTAACTGTACTTTTGCATTGTATTTCATTAACAAATAAAAATGCATTTGATATTAACAAAATCTTTGTGAAATATGACATGTTTTGTTTCTGTTAGTGTGGTTATCAGTTAAAACGCAAAGTTTTCTATGTTATAAAAGTCAACTGCAAAGAACAGAAGCTTAGAATTTCTTATCCAGGAAATAAGATGAATACAGTTATATCTAAATAAGAGTCAATCCACTAAATAAATAAATACCTTTTGTGTAAATACACATAATAGAAGAAACTGATCAGAAAAGGATACACAAGTGTACTGAGTTTTGTTTACTGCACTGCTGGCTTAAAATGAGAAAGAAACATCTACTTGAATATATAAAGCCAATTAACTTCTGCTTTTAACACAGGCAATATTAAATATGTTAACCTCTTCACAGATACAAATTTTAAGTTTAAATGAAAACACTGCATTTTGAAAACACTTCCAGGAGCTTTCCTGTCTTCTAAGATCTACTCTAGAAGTTTTAAGAGTAGCAATTAAAGTTTTCATTTAAACGTGGATTATTTCCAGCAAAGGGTCTGAAGGCATTAACGGTTCTTCCTGCTCTCAAAAGAAACAGAACAATTTTGTAGAGACATTGTGTGATGGATACACAACAAAAATCTAATTTTCATAAAGCAATTCACAAGATGAAGTTGATGCTAACATGCCCCCGCCACTCATAGCACAATGCTCAACACAAGTCACACATGCAATTTCAAACTTTTATAATAAGATCAATTCCATACTATTTACAAAAAATAAGACATTCACTAGATTAAAATATACATAAATAGTCTGCTATTGCAGACAAAAATTAAGCCAAACACGGACCTGTACAACAAAAAAGCAATGAAAAAACTAAGAATATTTTGAAACTTTAGCTTTTGTGTCTGATTCTTGTATTTCCTTCCTCACTCTGAGAACAGCAAAATTGCATAACTAAAACCAGTAAAACCATGTATCAGAAACATCGATGTTCTAAAAGCAACATAATTACATGCTTTGTGGCGTGACCCTAAGTACATTCAGCCTTCTCTTTAAAAGTGGCCATTGTTTACCAGCACAGTGCTGAAACACTTTACACTGATATTTTCTGCTGCACAGATTTTTTTATAATAATTCATGATACACCCTCTAGCGCAAAGATGATAGTCAAATTTTTACTTTTAGTATTAGAAACTGGAGGTACAAATGAATTTACAAATATATTTGTTCTAATAATGCTATATTGTATGCACTATTTAGGTTAAAAAATCACTTTTAAAACCTATTTTCCATTTCTTAAATTGCTTACGATTTCTCAATACCATGCCAAACTGCAAGGCAATTTCAAGTTCCATTCTACCATTTAAATCCAAGTATGAATATCACATTCTATAGGCCTATATTCACACAGATCACTGTATATTCATTCAAAATGTGCACACTACTTTTTGCATATTTCAACTGCATATTTATAAATTTTCACAGGACACCCTCACTGATTTCTCCCATTACAAATTAAAGCATATTGTTTTTCCCTTCAGTAAATATGGTGGTGATGTTCTGCTGGGTTTTCCCCAACTGACGGCAGAGGAATGAACTGAGAAGCATGTACTTGCTATGCTAAGTTAGCAATACCAATTTCTACCACCAGAGTAAAATTCTTGTCAAATTCACAGTCAGAATGGGCTCCGTTTTTTAATTCTCTTAGGTGTTCTAAAGAGTTTATATAAGCTGACGTATGTGTACATTAAGTTTTTCAGTTTGGTTAATACACCAAATATTTCACAATAAATTGAATTAACTCTACTTCCTATTCCAAATAGCCAATAAAATGGGTGATATCCAAAAGCACTATTCGAAGACAAAGAATGTAAAATTGAAAGGCTCAGTCACAGAAAAATGATCCAGACTCTTTAAAATACGTATTTATCATACATGGGCATTTGATTCTGTCAGCTCTCCTAACTAAGTAGCTTAGTTAGGAGACCTTGCAGGATCACACATCCTCAGTTAGGAATCTGCCTACTCATTGCATTGGAGAGCACAGTGAGGTCTCCCACCGAGGAGTTCCTACCTCAGCAGCTAATGTGGAGGAACTGAAAAAAAAAAAAAACAGTTACAATGATGCAACGGAAACTTGAAGTCAGGGAATTAAGGAAGTGGAGGCACTGAGCAAAACAATTTTTTAAAAAAGTATTATCGTCCTCTGCTTGCTTAAGAAATGTAACTATCATGCTCAGGTTTTAGACTTCACGGATTAATCAATTATTCATAATTACAAATTCTTAGTGTATACAAATAGTGGCAGAAAAGGAAATATTCCAGAAACGGTCTAAAAGAGTCAAACAATTTGGTATCCAATGAAGATGTCATGGGTGAAAACAATGTTTAGTGGGAAAAGCAAGGATGGGGAGCGCCGGTGACAGAGATGTGAAGCGCCATGCTCTCAAAATGCAATCTGAGATTTAAAAACCTAGGACTTGTCCTTCCTGCCTTGTAACCAGAAAACATCAGAGCCACTTGAGGCCAGAAGGGCCCTGACACGCTGGAAAATAACCAGCATTTGCCATTATAAAAATGCAGCCCCCTACACATTTATCTAAAAGAAGCTCCTGAACTGAACCCCCTCCTGAAGGGCACAGGAACTAGTTTTCGTCTTTTCAAAGTTCCTTACAATAAACTGGCTCTTTCCCTGCTGAACTCTCTGTTTCTCAGTGTACAGGGGGCATCATCTCTTCTGTGTTCAAGCCCTTCTGGCAGCTCCAAGGCATGACTGCAGACAGGAAAGGTAACAGCTTTTACAATTGACTGTGCACCTCCAAGGGGTGTTTCCCAGCTCCACTCCAGAATACCTGAGAAGCACAGATACGCTGCAGAGAATCCGCAGGAAATGAGAGCAGAATAGCAAAGCAGACATTGGAAAGAACAGTTTTTCTCCCCAGCATACATCCAGAGAGAACTAGTGGTCTCCAAGCTGCAGGTCAGAGAACCAGGCTACCTGAACTGTATTTCCTAACCGGCTCTTTTGTTATGGTTAGCTGGTTTCTGATCCGACTGGAGGTGCAGGAACAATGCTTCCAAATCACCCAGAAGCTCCAAACTTTGTTTCAGAGGCAGAGTGAAATGTTGAAGCGGTGATGCCTTTAGGCAAAAAGCGAGCTTGACTTATTGGGAGCTTGTGAATTTTCAAAATCTAAAAATTTTTGACAATGGCTGAGTCTGCGTGAAGACAGCAACCAGGGATCTTACGCAGAGGTTTGGTTTGGTTTTCCCACGTGTGACTACGTCTTTCTACCTTACAGAGCCCAATAATCTATAAAATGCACAGTTCTCTCCCCTGAATGTTCTCACACCATTCACACTTGGATGTACTAATTTTTCCCTCTTCTTGGCAACTAAAAACAATGAGCATTGTCACTAGTACATAATTATACTGTGAGTTTTAAAAAATGCCACATTTCTGTATTAACATTTCACCAAAAGCTTTGCATTCTTAGTGATTTAAGTCCCTGCTAAGTTTTCTGTTCACCATACACGGTGTCACACCATCTAGGAATGTAAAAGTCATTTAGTTATTTAATGTAACAGGTGTGCATCCTTCTGAGATTATGAACCTCTCTTCTCCAAATGTGGCCTCCTTGTTTTGCCTAATCCCCAGGAATGATTAAACAACATTCAATCTGAGCTCAGAGCAGTGACGAACAGGTGACTGCCCACCACTGTGTCGAGGACACGTGCAGGACACAAACCCAGGTGAGCTACTTTCTGCCACTCCATCCGGATAAGTATAAATCCCCCAACTGATACAGATCATTTTCTTACCCTTGGTGAGTCAAGATACTCAATCCAGAGAACCTGTGTCGTTCCCCGCCCCCCTCCCATTTTCCCTTCAAGATACAGGAATTATTTAAAAATTAAACCTTCCTACCCGTAACAGGGACTGGGACTCATCCTTGGACTTGCTCTCTGCAGAGGCAGGGTACTGCGGGGTGATGGCCCCGGACTTCTCTCCGCCGCCTGGCACCCCCTGCAGGAACGCCTTGGTCTCCACAGCCAAGCCGTAGATGGGGCGCGCCAGGTGGGCGGCCTCGACGTTGGGGCTGTCCCTCAGCGCCTTCGTCTGCTCCTGGCCGCCGGCCACGTGCGTCAGGAGCCCCAGGCTCGCTTGAGTAAAGGACGGACTGCCCCGCAGGATGTCTGGCCCTTTCCAAGTCATGTTGCGAAGGTCATCGCTTGGACTCTCAGCCCAAACTTTTTCTTTTAGCCCGTCCTTATCATCCAGCTTCTCCCTCTTCACCACACTCTCGGAAACCAGCTCTCCCATTTTAGAGTCTGGGTTGAGCAGACTGTAGACCTTCACGTCGATTTTGGGCTCCTCCTTGATGGTGGACGCGGCCTGAGCGTCCTCCTCGCCGTTGGCTGTAGTGATGTCCTGCTCCTGGCAGTGAACAGTGTTGAAGTGGTCCAGTAGTGACTGAGTGTCGGCAGCTGTGAAACTGCATTGACGGCATTTGTAGCAGCTGTGTGCTCTCCTGGAGAAAGAGAGACCAGTCATGGGAAATTGAGCATTCGGAGTGGCTTTTTAAAAAGAATCCTCTTTAAGCACCTGAATTTTATCTCATGTAATGTAATAGGTAGAACAGAATACAATATTCTCCACCTCCAGAAACTGGAAGGTAATTAACGGGCATTTTCAGTTCGGTATAAAGAGTGTGACACTCCCGTGTGTCACATGAGCAACAGCAGGTACACACACACATACGTGCACACACTCTAGCCGAATTACACTGAAAACTGGTGGGTTTAGTTTTACACTTAGATGGCCTGCTCTGTGCATTTCACTGTGACTGGATAGTCCCTGATTCTATATCATTTAAGCGGGTATTCATATATTGTTACACCTTTTTTCATCAATGGACTTTTCGCTCTCTGTTCATTTAAACTAAATGGAGATTTTTTCACTATAAATATATACCTATTTCTGATGCTGAAGTGCCTTGTACAGCTTTTATGTGTTAAAGTAAATCCTACCTATCTGATTAAAACATTCTTTTCTATCATAAAACCTAAATCCATTTAGTCAATGGCATATACAACCTACTACATAAGATGTATTAGAAGCTCAAGATTTTTCTCAACAAATTCAATCTGTAAAAACGTATGAACATTCGACAAACTGAGTGTCTGTTGGGTGTCAAGAAGTGACAGGTACCATACAGATAAACTCATTAAAGGAGTGTGTGTGTGTGTGTGTGTGTGTGTGAATCTGTGTTTATGTGTGTGTGTGTTCTTTTAAAAGGCAGAGAACAAGATCTTACTGTTAAGTTTTACAGCATCTTCTGCTGTTAAAGACAGGACAGTAACTGTTAAAATAGGACAAGTGTTTGGTAAACGAAAGAGAACAAATGCACTGTATCCTAAAAGGCATTCCTGAAAGGTACACGATGACTTGGAAAGAGGCATCCTTCCTTTAACTGGAAGCCTGTGTGGCTCTCTAAAAACTTGGGGACACTGGTCACTCCTCTGATACAATATGTTAGGAGTTACCAACTTAAAGTAACAAAATGAGTTTTAAGAGCTACTACTTAAAGCCACAGCAAAACACGTATTCATGTATGCAATTGTAGTTAATCATCACAGTATCACTTTGCCAGGTACTAGGTACGCATTGGTGTATAAAAGTCACATAGTCCTTGGCCTGAAAGATTGCGCAGTTTAGCAGTTTACTGCTTAATTTTCAAGCTTTATTCTCTTCTCATGAATGGTGGTCACACCCAGAATCTTAAGATTCTAAATACAGACAGAAGGGGCATCACCTGTTTATTAAAGTCTAGGGAGGTAGGCATGTCTCTTGAGTGTGTTCATTAGGGTGATTTAGAGCCAATATACCTAAAAATATATTTAAGTAACTAAGGTCATGCGCCTTCAATATCTACTTATGGTGCAGTCTAGAAAGATCCTAAGTCATCCCATCCCTTCACCAAACAATAAAAATAAAAGTAGCCAACCCTTATCCATTATTGGACAGGCACTTCCTCCTATATACACAAGTTCCCAGGGCCCCTGCCCAGACAATAAATTCATCACGAAGTATCACACGCTGAGACATCGTGTCTGGGGCTTCTGGGTTTTCTAGTTTCAAGCTCCTGTCCCAACATGCATCTCCCTGACTCCTGACAGGCCTCAACGAGAGCTGCTCCGCCCTGCTCTGCCCCACAGCAGAGCTCTCGGTCTAAGCGACCTAGGCAAACCTTCCACGATGCCCTGGAGGACTGTCAGAATGCAGAGAATGGTGGGGAGTGGGGATAAAGCAAGAAGGAAACAAAAATTGCAGAGATAAGTTTTCAGTAAGAACCAAGTTTTATGTCAAAAAGGATAACACATTTTTAATGGGAAGGATATTAAATTAAGCTCAACTTACAGGCCTTTTCTTCCGAAGAGCCCGAAGCACTCACAGGGAGCGTATGATCTCCCAGCCCACTGAAGTGTTAAGTGGAGAAACTGTGACTTGCCCTTTGAGTGTACATCAAGTCATGGACACGGGGCTTCCACCTCCCAGACTAATGTTCTTTTTCTTCCCTCTGCTGCCTCAATATTTAACTTTATACAAAAATAAGTAAAATGACTGCCAATATGGAGAACCAAGACATGAAAGATGAAGAATGAAAACTGAAAACATAAGGCGATGGGAAAGGTCTTCTGATAGAAAAGAACTGACTACAGTGATGTTCTGCAAACGAGCTGTGTGCAACCCTACAACTTAAGTTGTTTCTTAACAATCCCTGTCGCAAGGCCTCTCTGTTGCCCTACTGAATCAGAATTTGCTGCACATAACCAGAGAATCTGAACTTTTATTTTTTTAAAAAAGATTTTATTTATTTTTATTTTTAGACAGAGGAAAAGGGAGGGAGAAACAGAGGGAAACATCTTGTGGTTGCCTCTCAAGCATCCCCTACTGGGGAACTGGCCTGTAACCCAGGCATGTATCTTCAGTGGGAATCGAACTGGTGACCCTTTGCTTCTCAGACCAGCATTCAAATCCACTGAGCCACACCAGCCAGGGCAGAATCTGAATTTTTAATAAGGTCCTCAGGTGACCCCAATGCAGAGACCAGTGTCTACCTTAGTAGATAGATCATGGTTCTAACAACTCAATGAACGCTCTCAGAAGACATCCTCCAGGCCCCATGACTTTAATAAACGCAGGAAGTACCCTCACTACCTTTCTTATCCAGTATCTTAAGAATCTAGGTGGAACTGCTGTTGATGAAGAGGATAAGCTTTGATGATTAAGAGTAAACTGCTACAATGCTCAATCTTCAGTCCTTTGAACACCACTAGAGGAAGCGGAAAAGCAATTTGCAACTTAGTATTCTAAAGACCTGAAGGACTTCTTTCTCCCTATAATATCAGTCTTAAATACATGACAGAAACTATAGTTAAAAGACAACATCACTTTATAAGCTTGGAACAATATAAACTTTTTAATAATCGATGCTAACATCTAGAGCAATACTTCTCAAATTATAACATGCACAGGGATCACCTGGGAATCTTGTTAAAATTCAGGTTCTGATTCTGGAAGTCTGGGGTGGGACCCAATATTCGGTGTTTCTTACAAGTTCAAGGACAAGGATGATGGTGTTGGTCCCTAAACTATACCTTAGATAGCAAGAATCGTGAAGCCACAGTCAGAAATAACTTCAAGATAGGTATTAGTTTGGAATGAACTCTCAGTATATATACTTAGCACTCGGTACAACATCCCCAAATGAATTCTTAATGATGGGCAACATCATTTTCTCGGAAAGCACATATAATATTACCCATGCCTAAGGGTCAACACTAATGTTAAAACTACAAATATGACATTGTCAAGTGTAATCCCAAACAGTAATTCATCTTTTTTATTTCATTGTTTGGGAATCATCTTTCAATATTCTTTAGTGGCAGGCAATATATATATATTATCCCCAACAATCACACGAAGTACGTATTTTCAACCCTGCTTCACAGAACAAGAGCTTGAAACACAGAAATTCACATAAAACATGTGGAGGTCATGACACAGTACCTTAACTCTTGTTCAGGGTTAGTCTTTCATGTATGCTGTTTGGTACTTGGTGGGATGTAACTAGCTTATTCAGGCATTAATTCCTGAAAGATTTGGGCATATTCTAGGAGACATGTCATTCTCTCAATAATAACCAAGAAGACCTTCAACATAATGCCATGTCCCCAAAGAATAAAAAGAGATGATTTTGATCCCTAGTATAAGAAATATTACTCAAGAATAAGTTTAGTCATTGTGAAACTGGATTACTTTGGCCCCTCCTGTAACCTATTAAATACATTTCATTTTATTAGCATCAATATGAAAACCGCAGAAAGGTTCAGAGACTTTTCCTTCTATTTCTCATCCATTAGGCCTTCCCAAATGGCTCAGCTCAAAAGTAAACCTAGCAGTCCTCTATGCTACTCTGAAACTGTCTTCCTCTGAGGACTTTTTTCCACATCGCCTTGTATAAAAAACCCTGTGTATGTCTTCCTTTGCAGTTGTAATTGCCTTAAGATCGAGATCAAAGCTCTTACCCAATCCCACCCAGAACATCTACTCAAGTCAGTAAATATGTGCTTAGTAACGAAAGGAGTAAACCTGTGGGGGAGGAGATACTTTTCTCTACCTTCAAGGTTCTTTTGGCTGGTCTGATTTATAAAGTAGACCTGAGGAAGAGAAAACAACCAAACTTAACACATACACAGTAGGAACCCTGCATCCATGACAGAGTCAGAAACCCCACATGTAGGAGAGGTTCAGAGACAGAAAGAACATGAGTGCCTATGACATTCTGAGCTAGGGATGAAGTAAGGAGCCTTGGGGGCTTCAAAGGGTCACTGTAGAATGATAAGAAAAGCTGATGTTTAGTGAATAGGAGTTTGTCCTGCCATGCGGACAAGTCAAAGAGGTTCTCTCTAATAATCTCCAATTGTGGGAAAGGCCCCTAATTCAAGTTCTTGCCAGTAGTCAAGGGAGAGGCAGAAGTTTCTCTTGAGCCTGAAACTGAAGTTGCCCTTAGATCAAAATAATCCACATACCACAAAAGCAGATTTTGGGGTGACCATCTCTGACCTCCACAAACCACCACAGCTCTAGGGGAGTTAGGATGCTGGATTTAATGAATGGAGAGCCATTATGTGGCAGAAAAAAGCAAGCAGTACATAGATACTTTGCAAATGGTATATTTTGAGTGGTCCTCTGAATAACCTGTTCATAATTTACAAACTCCTAGAACTCCTGGATACATTAAGCCAAACTAATTTAAAAGACCCTAAAAATACATGCTTTGCATTAATTTAAATTTTATACCCCCTGCCAATGCAACAGTAAAGACTTTCCTCATGCCATCTGAGGAAAAGTGGTGTCATTCTATAGATCTCCATAGCACAGGGTTGCCAGATAAAATCCAGGACACCCAGTTAAATCTGAATTTCAGGCAATAAACACAAACTATTTTAATGTAAGTATGTTCCATGAAATATTTGGGACATACACATATAAAATCTCAGTACATGCCTTGCAGTATTTTAGACAATGAGGACATGAATCAAAGAAACTTAAAAGAATTAAATCATCCTTTGCATCCAGAGAAAACTACATCAAGCAACCTAAAAAAAAAAAGGTAAACTGTGCTTAATTCAAGTGCGAAGAGATATTTTATTCCATATCCTACGGGAGAGAATTTTCATGTGCTATAAAAAGCACTTATTTCAGATCCATTCACATCCCAGTAGTATAGCATTTCATTCATTAGCAGAGATTAAAAGTATTTTCCTAATTCATAAAGGGCTGAGGTTCTTTAAATTAAAAAAAAATAAAGACAGCTAAAAGATGCTACCCTTTTACTTTATTTCTTTATTTCTGTTTTCATAGTAAAGCAGCTCACAGTACAGGTGAAGTCAACTCTGAGCAATGCTTTCTTTTTCTGTTAAATGTTAACTTCCAGAGATTTATGCCATCGCTTAAAGAACTCTCCTGTACCAAATCACTGTATCTCACTTCCAACAGTTTTAAGCACAGTTTTTCTTCTTCAATGACTAAATGGACATCAAAGTAATTGAATAAATCATAAAGACCAATCCATTAGACTTTGAAAGATATTTCTTGGTAATTATGGAATCAGATACCTATAGATAAACGGTCACAGAAGAGTGAATGGGGGTGATTTAATTTAGATATTGTTCAGTAGATTTGACATCTAATAAAGATAATCACTTCTGTAATATATCCTTCATTGTTATAAAGGTCCACACGTGTGGTACTTGAGAGTACTGCCACTGTAGAATGGTGAGGAGAGTACCTCAGGGGCCAAAAAAAAAAAAAAAAAAGAATTACAGGTGAAGAACCAGATCAATCACCTCTTAGAAGCTGGAACTACAATACTCAGACTCAGTGGAGTACAGAGAAGCAGTCTTCAAACTGAAATCTAGAAAAAACTGAATTTCTGAATAAAAGTCCATTCAGTCCACTCATTGTTTATTTTTTAAGCTGAAATAATCTGATTAGTATTTACTCATTTTGAGGAACTAGTTTTTTTTAAGGGGGCTGTAGGCTGATTTCACCTTCAAGCACTAGAAAAAAATATACAACTCTCATATCTGAAAAGTTTCACCTCATGACTCACTTTTGAGAAGACATCCCTATGAAACGTTCAAAAGAGAAAGAGAAGCTTTCCTATAAAATGGGAAGTAAGCAAGACACTGGGACACCATTTACATAAGCTGACATGAAATGAAAAGCATGGCTAAAATTTACCTTATTCCAAGACTTGAGAACTGCTCTTGTACAGCCTTCAGGACCATTAAATCTCAATTTCTAACAAATAATGTATACAAATAGAGGTAGTGACATTGTGAGTTATTTTTCTTGATGGGGTTGAATACCCTGGGTAACATTCCGTCTTACAGTGGAAACTCTGAACCGGTGCTACTATGTCCATGTCCGGGTATCACGGGCAGCTGACTTACTAGGTATTGTTTAAAAGAGCACGTCCCGTAACACACACAGATCCAAACACGTCCATCACGGCCCTCGCCCCTTTAGAACCTCTGTACTGACGCACTGTGGGGTTGGCTGTCACCGATGGGCTCATCATGGAGGGCGCATCAGAAAATCTGTTCTTCAGAGTTAGCACCGCACACAGTCCGTGTTCCTTCACTAGCGCTTGCAAGACAGAGATTGAGCAGTAGCTACATTCACTTACAGCCACTATACCCACTGTTATTTCCTTCAGCCTGAGTGATATATTTTATATCTAAAAGATTCAAACACTGCTTTAAATTTTTTAAATGCATTCATAAATGCATCTCCAAATGGACAGATGCTTGTCATCACATGTACTACCAAACTATATGTATATATTTTTTCACATTCTAGAGAATAACTTGGTAGATAATGATTATATTAATAATTTTTGGTAGTTCTTTAAAAAAACTTTTATTGAATTTATTGGGGTTACATGGGTTAATTATATTGGTTTCAATTACAATTACATAACATATCATCCGTACACTGTACCATACGTCCACCACCCAAGGTCTAGTCTCCTTCCATCACCAGGTATCCCCCCTTTACATTCTTCTATCTGTGCCTTAATAATAAGGGAGGCTGAGCATTTACTCACCATTTATTGAACATGTGTATTGATGAGAATTCATTCCTCATTTTCATTTTAAAATTGTATCATATAATGTTAATCATAGATACCTACATTTTGTTTATGTATAAATATGTATTATATATCTATATCTAGGTTTATAAAAAACTAAAAACTGGGACGTAATCATAGACTCATACAATATGATAATAAATAAATAAGTCACTCTTGCTATGTATAGAAATATCTAGTATATGTGTACGCACATACAGGGTGGGGCACAAGTAGGGGTTATGGTTGTTTGTGTGGAAATAATACAACAATTAATAAATAATGATAATAAGAAACTGTTTCTTGTACTCAAAACTGTAAACCTATTTTTGCCCCACCCTGTGTGTATGTGCGTGTATGTACAGAGAGAAATGATATAGAGAGATAAAAATACTTACGATAGAGTTCAATATATATATAAAATGAAAAATGAATATTATGGCATAGATAGGAATATACATATGAATATATATACATATATATGTAGTTTTGTTTTGTTAGTGTTCAAACTTTCTTAAATATTGTAAAATGGCATCTGGCTGCGAACAGTCTTCTTCAATTTGTCTTCATTCTGCTGAAATTGTGCTTATGTGACTCATGCGTCTTGCACTCAGCTATCACTTACTTACTAAACTCACTCCTGTAAAACATTCTACTATATGAAACATGTACAAATAGTTTAACTAATTTCTCATGAAAAGTTGGGAATATGAGTATCTTACAGTGCCGCGATTTGCCAGATTCACTTCATAAATATATAATGAGCATTTATACCTCTTATAATGTTTTTCCTTAATACCTGTGCTTTCTGAGGTTAATAAAGGAGCCCGCTTCTTCTTGAGTTGGCGTCTGCCCTCTGTAAGCTCCTCTGCCTTCACGTTGTTGTTACTGAGGTCTAACTTAAACACACGGAGCCAAAGGATATATTCTCTGACGTTGTTGTTGTGAAATCTGATTTTTTTTCTTCATGTGTGTCAGTTTTTCTAAGTGTTTTTTATCTGCATGAAAAGCATGCTTATTCTCCAATTGTTGAGGGTGGAATTAATATTTTTTATTAAATCAAGATTGTTAATTTGTTGTTCAAGTCTTTATATTTTGAAAAATTTATTTCTGTTCAAGTTTTAATAAGAAAGGTTTTTAAAAATTTACCACTGTGATATGGTTGGTCATACTTTTACTGTAGCTGTGTATCAATTTTTGCTCTATGGATACATTTGTTTATATTTATATTTATTTGAAGAACTAAATATCTTACCATTGCATAATGATTCTTCCCTCATGCTTCCTGTCTTACAGTGTAAACTGTATGACATTAATGAAGTTACCTCAACTTTCCAATGGTTTATATTTGCTCTAATAACTCAGCTCTTCAAAAATATTTGTTCTAATAACTCAGTCTATTTTTTTCTTTCAAACTCCATAGCCTTATGTTTTGAGTATATATCCTGTAAACAGCTTATACTTGAATTTTATTTTTTAGTAAGTCGAACAATATCTTTTGTTTTCAGAGAGAGGGAGAAACATCAATGTAAGAGGCAAACATCTATTGGTTGCCTCCAGTACATGCCCTGATCAAGGATCAAACCCACAACCTAGGTATGTGCCTGGACTAGGAATCGAACCCCCAACCTTTTGGCATACAGGATGGCACTCCAACCACCTGAGCCACCGGCCACTGCAGTCTAAATGGTATCCCATTTTTAAAATGTTATTGTTGTTCAAGTATAACAATATCTTTTAAGAGGAAAATTTAATCCACAGAGATTTGTTGATTTTTAATATCTAGACTTTTATTTTATGATTTTACTTTTGAAATCCCACGTTTTTCCCCATTTTTGCCTTTTTAAAAAAATAGATTGAATATTATGGGTGTTCTTTATTTTGTTATTCTATCTTTCTCCTCTGCAGCTTTGGAAGTCATGCACATTTCCTGTTCTTCCACTGATTATCCTGACGCGTAACAGAGTCCTGACTCACTAACTCTGGACCATTCAAGCACAGCCTCAGAACAACTTAATTCTGAGTATTTCCTCTGCAAACTTACGTATTAGTTTTGCCCAGTATCTCAGTCGATCCCTCTTTACTGAATACATTAGGCAGGCTATCATTGTTTAGATTTATTCAATTTCTGTGGTCTTTGCTTATATGAAAATGTCTTTGTGCTTATTCTTAGAAGATAGTTTGACAGGTAGATGATACTGGGTTGTCTGGGTTTTTTTCCCCCTTCTTCAAACTCTGAGTAGTATTCCTCCCTCTTCTGGTTTCCAATTTTGCGCTTTAAAAAAAAGAGTCTGCTATTAACCTAATTGTCTTTTCTGAGTAGGTATGTTGTTTTTCTCTAGTTGCCCTGAAGTACCTCTCTGCCTTGGCATTTTAACATTTATTGCAACATGTCTGTGACTGGATTTATTTGTACAGACAGTGGACCCCCGAAACACATGAGACATGGGGTGCTGACCTCCCTCACAGTTAAAAATCCGTATGCAACCGCGGTCCCCCCTCCACAGATGAGGACTCTCAGTCATGGACTGGACCCTTGAACAACTCGGGTTTGAACTGCACTGGTAACTGAACTGCGGCCAATTGAATAAAATCTGTGTACAAGTGAACCCACCCAGTTGTTCTTGGGTCAGCTGTGTCCTGTTTAGTATAAGCTCTGCGTTCTTATATCTGTGTATTTACATCTTTTAACGGTTCCAGAAACCCTCCTGCCATTATCTCCTCAAATACTGGTTGCCCATCTTCCATTCACTTCATTCATTTATTCTAGGGCTCTAATAAGATGCATGTTAGAGCTGCTCTTGATACTTTCCACCCCTTCCTGTCTCTTACATATTCTTGCTAATGTCTTCCGATATAGCCTGTAACTTATTTGCTCTCAATCATTTGCTAATCTGTTATTTAACCTATTCATAGGTCTTCAGTCTCAACAACTCTGTGTTCAATTCAAAAATAACAGTTGCTTCTTTTTATTCACTTATAGTCTCATAAAACTTCATCAATCTGTAAATTTAATTTTCATTTTAAACACTATTATCATATGACTGAAAACTATTGCATGTGAAGTTGCTGAGTATCTAAAGCTATTATTTGCATTTTATACTGATTTCAGATATCGTGGTTTACATCCCTGTCCACAGAGAGAATCTGTATAACACTGAGCTCGTACGAGGTTTATCTCGTCCTGGCCATGGATAGTGTGGAGTGAAAACTGAAGGACGCTGCTATACACAAATCTGTGTCTACGTCTGACAGGAGTCAAAGGAAGGCACTGATATGGAATCCCTTTAGCCGCCTTCAAGGTAAAAGTAAAATTCGATTCTGCACAGCGTCTCTGCCAGCGACTCCAGGGGGCCACTGCTAACCAAAGGCAGCGTCCGCACCGGCACCTGCCCTCAGTGCAACCTCACCTCCCGCATCTCCTTCATTCTCTCCAGTCTCTAGTTTACTCTTGGTGGAGGGAGGAGAGAAAGGCTTCAGAAATGTTCCTCAATTCGTGGAAGTGTAGCAAAGCGTTAAAAAGTAGGTTTTACCTAGTATAGTTGTTTTGTGAGGAGATAGGCCAGAAGCAGAAGTTATAACACTGAAAATTTTGATGACATGAATAGTAGCCAATTAGAGAACAGGTCCACTGTTTGATTAAGTACTAAAAGAAATGGAGTCTGAGATGCAAATTCATGAGTGGAATATAATAACTCAGTCATGGTGTGAGCTGGGGTATCACAAGTAGATATGAAACACTGAGGAAACTGACCAAGTTCCAGTTACTGACTGGCTGTTTGCAGTTCAGCCCAGGTTAAACTCGGTTCTTTGGGAAAATGCCCACGCAATCCACACTAAGGTTTTTCCACTCGCAGCTCTAAATCAGCTCCCCTGCTTCTCGGCTGCAGTTACTTTATAGCTACAGGATTTCACATATTGTACATTTCTCCGCTTATACTACCTTTTTACTGAGCTGTGAGTCTTGTATATAAACACTCAAAAGCCTAGAATATTCCACGGTAAAACAGAATGACGGTGAAAGTTTCCCAACATAAATAATATGAACAAACATAGATTTAACTAAAAAGATATCATTGTGATAGAGTAAACTTGTCCCTTTATACTATCTTCAAAATGAAGTATTTGGGGAAAATGGTCTGACAGCAGATCAAGTTTTCAACATCCTCGTGACTATTTCCTTTCACATCGCTGCATCCCTCATTGGCTGGGGCTTCTGAAATTGTCTAACTTTCCAGTATTTCTACATGAATTCATTAAAAGATCATAGATAAACTGCCCGGCAACTTAAAGAATCTAGGATCACACAAACCCCATCAGGTTTTAAGAATAATTTTAGCACCCTAGGGACAAATGCTGTTCAATGTTTTATCTAATAAAATACTGAGAAGTTGACTTAAATTTAAAGTGCACAAACGTCAGTTTGTTTAGGATGTCTGTCCTCAGAAGGATTCCAAGACCATTTAGTAGCCAAAGATTAAATGGTAACTTACCATGGAGATCTCAGCTTAATCATACTAGGGTGATGTCACATCTCATGGGGATTTCACTTAAAGATACCGTGAGACCCTATCAGCCATCCTTGCACAGAAGCAGGAAACAAGACAAAACTAGTCTCTTCGCTCAGAAATTTACTTTCCTTAATATTGAGTACACTCTGAAATTATTCAGTCACATTTTATTCACGGTTTTATTTCTTGGGATTGTTTTTGTTTCACAAAAGTACCCTATTTTTTCAGACAGGTTTTCAAGCAATGGCCTCAGCTTCCTGGAGAAGAAACGGCTCATCTGTGTGATCTGCTATCTAGATGTATCGTAGTGTTGTGTGTGCTCACTGTGGCTGATTTTCTCCTGATCGAAGAAGGCCTCCTCCTCCGTAAAAAGGATGGATTCTCTGATTTTCACATCCGAGGAACGTGCACGCACATGTGAAACTTTTTACATCACCTAATAAATGTGCGTGCACAATAGGCACACTAGTAAAGCTTGGGAGAGAGCTAATGTCTGCCAGCCTCAGAAATAAATTAACATGCAGCTAACATCCGAGGAGCCAGAAACACTCACTGCCAAGTGTGAACATATTTGATTGCAGGACTGTGTCTTTTCCTAGGGCTGACCTTATAAATTAAACAGTGTCAATCTTAGGGAAGTGTTTTCCGAGCATTTAGATTCACTGTGAACAACATTAGGATGCCCTTCGAATTAGCATTTAGCATTATTAGCCCATTGTTGCACACGGACTGCTTTGTTGCTGAGTGCGACTGAGAAAACATACACATTAGTACAAACACATGACTTTGAAAAACAATGGGAGAACCGTTTAAAATTTGGGGATGTGAAAATTTTTTAAGTAGGATATCAAGTCTATGTATGGAAAAGCACTTAAAACTCATAAATAAAGCTCTTTATTTTGATACTTGGAGGAATAATAACAGAAAAGCATCCAATACATGCTAAGTCATATCTGAACACACTATACTACCAGGATTTTGGTGAAGTAGTAATTCCTACCTATAACCAGGTCTCAATTTAAATGCTCCTTCCTCAGGGAGGCATTTCCTAATCTACCATATGGGCTATGTCGTCATCATATTCAAACACAGTATCTCTGCTTCATCTTTATGATACTCTACACTCTCATGATCTGGTAGGATCTCCTACTAAACTCTGAGTTCCATGAAGGCTCTATGTTTGTCTTATTTTTTCTCCTTTATCAGTGGGCATAGTGTATGTTTTTGGAATCATTTAGTTAAGGGATGAATACATAAATGAAATAAAGATATGTATCCTAAACTCATCTCTAGAAAACATAAAGATTAACTGGGAAAATTAACATTTACAAAGAGAATAGAGTGAAAGTAGAAGGAAACTCTGACATACTCTATCTCTGTTTACGAATCTGAAATAACTTAAATAGCATTACCTGCTTCGAGGAGCAAGAGTCCAGAAATCCAAGTCATACCTGTTACAGAATGCTCACCTTCAGATTACTATTTGCATGCAAAACAAGGTTGTTGCTCGATTTTTAAAGCTCAAGGATGGCCAATCTCATTAAAAAGAATGAGCAACATGCTCTCAAATGGACTGTCTCCCAGTCGAAATAAAGAACCGAAGAAATTATAGTGATACTTTTCATTCGGGCGTGGATCCATCAAAATTATGGACTATGGAGCCAAACTCAGCAAGGACAAATAAATGAATCGTCATCTATCAGTAAACTCATTGGTGTTATCCGCATCACTGCAGACTTTAAAATATACTCAGTAAATGGTATAAAACAGGTAAGAAACAGAAGAGTAAATGGCCTCAAACAAGTCATCCAGTTAAAATCTATGGTTATCACCTCTACAAACATATAATCTGCAGTAGTATAAATGATCTTTTACATAATCTTGTCCTGTAATTTCCCCAAGTCACCACAATCATTCCCAGCCACTTTTGGATCAGCCTTTGTTTCTATCAATTTATTTTTTTAATTTATTGATTGATTTTAGAGAAATATATATATACACACACATATATACATATGTATATAGATATATATAGAGAGAGAGCAGGGGGAGAGAGAGAGAAAATCATTTTTGTTGTTCTGCTTATTTATGCATTCATCGGTTGATTCTTGTATGTGCCATGACTGGGGACTAAACCCACAATCTGGGTGTATCAGGACAACACTCAAACCACCTGAGCTAGCCGGCCAGGGCCCTGTCAATTTCTTGATGTGCCCTCCCCACCCCATGGCTTACCTGTAGTGTCGGGAAATCTCTTCTTCCACCTGGGTAATGAAATCACATTTGGTACATGAGTGTTCTTTGCTTTCCTTGACTGCCGGCTGCCCATCCGATGACCCTTGCAGGTGGTTGGCTTCCTGTTTGACGTCCGATGCCTGGGACTCATGCACGCTCTCGTAATGAAAGAGGAGCACATCCACATCGGGGGTGGAGAAGGAGCACTGGTGGCACTGGTGTTTGACTCTCGAGCTTCCGGCCGCCCCAGGGGACAAGTGCAAAAGCAAGAGCGCACAGTGGGAACAATTAC
Organism: Trachops cirrhosus; assembly: GCA_028533065.1. Taxonomy (NCBI): domain Eukaryota; kingdom Metazoa; phylum Chordata; class Mammalia; order Chiroptera; family Phyllostomidae; genus Trachops; species Trachops cirrhosus. The sequence continues at coordinate 109,400,789 of CM052544.1, forward strand.
TTTTTCTACAAGCGAACGGGTAAGTGATTTCTCCAAGGTGCTTTTCTGGGCTGCAAAGGCCTCTGGGACAGAATGGACAGTGCTTAATGGTACACTTATGAATGTTATGGAGCTGTTGATAATGACGGAGAAGTGGCCCCACGACAATGACATCAGGGCCATGGCTTTTGGAATATCTAAAGTCGCAGAACTGACAATTGTAGCTTGTCACCACATTATCCTCTGCTCCCTTGCTGGAGAAGTCTTTCTTTTTCGTGCCGCCGGAGCCCTTCTCCGCCTTGGTCATTGGCTCCCCTTCTGCGCCTTTGGCCAGATCATTCTGATTAATGACAGAGCCCCGGGAAAGCTTGTCGTTCAATTCTGGATTAAGGCTGCCGGACTGCGCTCCTCCGTGCTGCTTGCCATAATGTTCTAGCAGTTTAAGTGAGCTAGATGACTCACAGCTGAAACTACAAAATTTACACCAGTAGTAACTGGTGGCCTCTGTACCATTTTGTCTGGAGGAATCAAGGGGCTTGATGGGCACTGAGTAGCCAACCGGAGTGTCGTCGCCTGCCTTGACCGTGATCTTGTCCTGCCACTTGCCCAAGTCTCCAGAATCGCTGGATCGGAGTGCAGGGATGGATTTGTTAGAGTTTTTCTCTGAAGGCTTTGCACCCTCAGAGGAGGGGAGAGGGGCTTTTATTTTGTTCGGGTGGGTCTGAAGAAAATGTTGCTCTAGTTCAGTTGATGAGTTGCCCATGTAAGTGAAATTGCAGAATTTACAGCGGAAGTACTTGGTGTTTCCTTGGCAATCTGGTGTTTTCCGTCCAATACCGATGAATGTCCCACCTGAAGTGACCTGGTATGGGAGAGATGGATGTTACTTTAAGTTTCATTAATTCAATGCTCTCTGCAGGAGGGAGGAGGAGACACTGGCAAGTATTCCACATCAAAAAATACAATAGTACTTCTGCTTATTAGGAAATCACTTGAATAATCAGAGCCAAGTAAATTCACTCTTCATTATTCAATAGCTACTCAATGAGAGGCTCATTATGCTAAACATTTTGGCCATGATATCAGAAGAAGGTAAGTAATAAAAGGACTGTAAGTAATTGAAAGGATTTAATAACATATGCTTTTTAGAAGGAAAAAAAGCTAAGAAAACAATTTTCAACAGAGTAGATTTTACTACTGCCTCTTTCTAATCCAGCACTTGCAGAGGCATCCAAGCCATGTGGGATTTCTTCTGACAAAGCTAAGGATGGCTGTCAAAACCAGAGGCGGTTGCTCAGAGATTCCTCAATGCAGAACTTCTCCAAGGAAATCCTCTGTTCAGTTTCTACAGCAATGAGACTGCAGGCAAAGATGAAGTTTATTTTGGAGGTAAAATAACGATGCAGACATGACCACATAAAATGGCTCATAGTTAAAGCCTGTGCATGAACCGTAAGATTAAAAATGAAATGAATGCGGTGGACTTGAAGTCTCGGTGAAGGAGGGCCGATGTAAAGGTTTAAAATGTTTGCCAACATAGGACAAATGGAAAGAAGAAAATGGAACAGTTATTAGAGTGAGGCTCTGTCTCAGAGCAAAGGCCCAGGCCCTCCGGAGAGTAGGTCATGGGATGTCCAAAGGCCAAAATACAAATTACTCTACCATGAAAAAATGCCACAGCTCGGGGTTCTACCAGAAATCACCAGACTGGAGAGTTATCAAGGCAATGAAGGCCTTTGAAGGCACGTTCTATAAAGTCCTTACTCCCTCCCCAGTTTGCATCTCAGTGAGCAGCTTAACAAGCGCCACCGCTGAGCAGCCAACATGTCTGGCTTAATATTGAGACTCTGACCGAAATGCTCCAAGGAGAGAGAAACTGTGTCTTCCAACTATCAGAGAATTTTTTTTTTTGTTTTTCCAGCAACCAGATGTCATAGATTAAGCACGTAGCATAATCACGTTCTGCCTTCTTCAACAGCTGCTCAAAAATGACATGTGTGATCACTGCTCATATCCAAATCAGTCCATGAGAAAAGTCTCCAGCATCTCAAAATCATTTAAAAGGCTCTACTTAATATGCAAACAATATTCCTTTCACACATCAAGAAATACGTTTGTGCCTCCACTGTATATGACTGAGTTGAAGTGCATCCTTCCACTCAGAGAGCAAGCTGTGACCTGGATCCCATGATTTAACCTCTCTGCACACTAGCTCCTCAATCAGGGCAACCTGGGAATTTATTTTCAATATTAAAGTTCTAGGAAATGGGCACAAACACACAAAACAGCTCAACATTCACTCTGTCCGTCAAGACAGTAATTTATGAAGGTCTCCCACAGCCTTCAAGCAAAGGGTGACGATGTTTCACTTTTGACAAATGTCTGTATCACCACGGCAGGCACACAGATTTCAGTCTGCCAACAGCAGAGCATCATCTAACCGGAAGGGGAAGAACGGGGCACCCATCCCGGGGGCACCTGACAAGCTGCGGTGTGAGAGACGTCAGAGCCAGACCACAGGAGGAGACAGTCTATTCATCACTCCAACCCGGCACTTCGGTGTCTCAAGCAACTAAAGTTTGCACCAAAACAGGTGCGTATCACTACATTGCAAAATTCCTCCATCTGTCCCTCAGTTCACTGGAGGTGAGGAGAAACCCTGTTTTCAAAAACAAAGCATGTAAAGGAGATGCCATCAACTCAGGTACTTTGTTCCTGGGCTTCAACTTGAAGCAAAAGAGGCAAATTCTGAAGTATCCCACTCTCCTGTATTGTAAGCTCAGAAAGTGAGTGTACAAAATCCAGATATGAAATTTGCTTGTTTTAGCTACCACATTGCTTCAGAGTTGCCAAGCTTCCTAATATGAAATATTGTTAACTTCTGCTCATAGAACAGGGATTCCTGAAAAACCAGGACACATCCTCACTATGTCTTTGTTTTGCAATTTTCAAAACTCATGTTCCATGTCCACACACTAAGGATGAACAGAGAGCACAAATAGTGTTAAGAAATTCCAAAAATATGATTTTGAAGTGAAATATAAGCTATTACTAAGCATCACAACATCCTTTGCTGTATTTGTTGGAGAGAAACTTTAAGAATCAGAAAATCCAGGCTAAGAATGGCTATCAGATGTAAAGCCCACAAAAGAAAGGCCATTTGGCCATTTATTAAAAAGAAAAACAAACAAACAAAAAAACCCAGTCTGCCAGTAAGGCATTTTGGTTTAGGATAATCTAAGCTACTATGATAGCTACCGTGTTTTTCGGACTGTAAGACGTACTTTTTTTACCACATTTTTTGCTTCAAATTTTTTTCTTCCTATTTTCCTCCTCTAAAACCTAGGTGTGTCTTATGCTCTGAAAAATATGGTACATTAAATCCTTTAAGCTGGCGATATCTATATGTCTAAAAGTTGTGTTTTCACCTAGGGAAAATCAGCCAACTCCATTATTTAGGATGTTTTTAATGGTTATATATTTTATGCTTAAGAGTGACTTCATACTACTGACCTTTCTTTCTGAAACACCGAGGCAAACAAATAAAAACGCAAGGATCTCCTCTGACGGCAGGAAACAGCACTGACATTTCTATCAGTTATTGATTTGCCTTCATAGATACTAGTAAATCACATCACTATTTACATTATTAAAAGCCAATACACTATTAGAATTACACACTTCACATTATAAAGCTGACTTTAGAAAAAATAATTATTCAGTGTTCTATTCCTTTTTCCTTTCAAAAATAGATCCAAATGCTATCTTGTGGCAATTTTTACACTTTCTCTATAGGAGCTGTACACTTAGGTCATGGTGAAATATAACTGATGTACATCATTTAAACGCCCTTCTAAAATAACACATAGTTTACAATTTTAGGAGACTGTACCAAGACTACTGACCATCTTTGTTTTATTGTCATGACTCACAAATATTAATTTAAAGCAGTTCTTTTCTAGGTTAAACACAAGTACACAGCAAGAACAGCTATGCAAGATCAATGCGCACTGTAAGAGTTTAGTGAATGTTATTGCCAGGAAATGGTGCCTGTACAAAGAACTATCTCAGCCCTAACCACTGTGGCTCAGTCAGGTGGGCACTATTCCTCAAAGGGAAAGATTGCTGGTTCGATTCCTGGTCAGGGCACATGCCAGGGCTGTGCATTCAGTCCGAGGCTGGGCATGTATGAGAGGCAACCAATCAGTGTTTCTCTCTTACATCAATATTTCTCTACCACATTTTCTCCCTCCTTTCCCTTCTCTCCAAAAATAAATAAATAAAATCTTAAAAAAAAAATTCAAACTTTTCCAATGGTTAAACATAGCAAGAAGTTAAAAAAAAAAAACCTTATCGTTCCCTAGCTATGACTATACTAAAAAAAGAGATCTCAAGCAGAAAAAAGATGGTAAGTTTCCATCTTCTTTCTTTTGCTAACCAGAACTTTAATTATAACCCATTAATTCAGTAGTCCCTTAGCCACATTTTAAAATTTCTATTTAACTGTAAATTCTGTTTGGACCAAACATTGCAACCTTTCATTCATACGGTCAGTAGCTACGTAACTACTGAGTGTTTAACTTGTGCTCTCTCCGTAATAAATATCAGATGACAACCCTAAACAAGCTGTGCCGTATCTCTGCCTTTAAATTACTCATATTTCAAGGTCAAAAATCGTAGATAAAATCCTTATTCATTTACATTTATCTTTACTTGCATTTGTTTGCTCCCAAAGGAAGTACTATAAGTTAAATTCTATGGAAAGATACATTATTGAATCTCCTGGCACCTCGGTATCCTCATCTTCATGGATATAACTGACATTGCAGGCCTTGCCAATTATTATTAGGGTTATTGTGAGGGTCAGGTGAGGAAAGGAATGTGAAAGGGGTTCACAAACTCTAGGGCAGCGCTGTCCGACAGAACTTCCCGAGGTGACGGAAATGTTCTGCCGTGTACCCTGTCCAGGGTAGCCACCGGCCACAGATGGCTACTGAGTACCTGAAATAGAGCCAATGCCACTAAGGAACTGATCTTTAAATTTAAGTAGTTTTATGAAATTTTTATTCATTTAGTTTTAATTAACTGAAATTTAAATGGTCACATGTGACTAGTGAATACCCTAGCAGACAGCATACTCTACAGTCCCAGTCACATAAACAGGATTATTAATGAATAAAATAAACTAAGTGAATTTATCCCGCCAGTGGGATGAAAAGACTGAACAGGCAGGGAGTGGTGGAGCCAATCAGTGACAGAGTCATAAGCGTGGCACTCCTCGTATTCTTAGCTGTAAATGAGAAAGTTATATCCTGTGTTACGAAGCTCATACTTCTGTTTACACTCCTTTTTGGACAGAAGGAATGGTATTTTCTGTACCTTTGGAAGTAAGCAGGGGCTCAATACATTCCGGATGAATGAATGAACTCATTGTGGGAAATGTGAGCACGCGGAGAAATTTCTCACTGTGGCCCCTGAGTTACCTGGGATAAGGAAGCCACAGTAATTCATGGTCTCCTTATTACTGACTCAACCTGACGCATATGGGCTGCTTCAAACAACAGAACAAAATCTATCTTTCAGCCACAAACAAATGACTGTAAAGCCGTTTGCTTGTGAATTAGAGTTATAGAGACACACTCAACATACCTGGTAAGGCACGAAAAAGAACAGGTTTTGAATTGTTTTTCACTGATTGAGGACATGATGGTGTTTATTCTATTTTAACCTTAGGCTTTGAAACACTATTCCTTCCATGCGGTATGTTCCGTGGCTTTCATTTATAATTCATATACATATGTCTTTCCACAAAAATGTTTCAGTGTAGAAGTTAAAAATATAAATGGTTTATATTTAACCTCAATTTATGTCCTTCCTCCTAATAATATGGAACAAAGTAGTAAGAATAATATCTAAAAGAGTATGTCACAAGAAAAGACTTTTCTAAAGCCTCAGAACTCTTAAAATGAGACTTTAGCACATGTACTTTTGTTCAATGGAACAAAAAGAGTTGTTTAACTAAACACAAACTCTTTCTCAGATGTGGTTCATTTTCAAGTACCATAATTGACAGCAACAGAGACAACTGGGAGGGTACTCATTTAAGAAAGCTTGAGGTTATGGGCTGATAGTCAAAAAAAAAGTAAAAACCTGAACAATAAAAAGCTATGGTGTTAAAAAAAAAACACTGTTCAAATATTGAAGGTACAAATAATGGGAAGAAATCTTAAGGGCCGATCTCGATGGAAAATAACTAGTCAGAGTTAATGTGCTCATCACACAGGGAAGGTCCCTGTACAGTACTGTTTCAAAAAACACTGGAGCATGTAATATGCCTTAATGATATACCTTGATGGAGATTTTAAAAAGTTCAATGACAAGTCTAATTAGATGTCAATCATTAGTCTCACGCCATCACAGCCTTTTCCTTGTGTCACTGGAATAACTGGAATAAACACCCTTCTCATTTGGTTTTTTAAGAGCCAACAATTTTGGGGGGAGAGGAGGAACCAAAACTTAAATTGGTCTAAGGGGCAAGTCTGAAGGTAAAATACTGCCTATTCTTAATTATGCACATTTTTGCCATCAGCTTTTCTGGAATACAGTAATACAGTCAAACCCCAACCCGGTTTCTCATTTGACTCAGTGTAATACTGAACCAATTCCCTATGGTTATTTGGTATTTGGGCTGATAGAATACCAATAAATCTTAAAGTCAGTCAATAATCTGGAAGGTAATCTTTTGGGTAGAAAATTGCAAAACAAAACAGAACAAGTACAGTGCAAGTGGATTATAAAGCTGTGCATTGTCCATGCACTGACTCACCATCACGGCCGGCTCGTAATGGAGATAAATAAAAACTGCAGGTATGCTCTAAAGAGTGCCTTAATGGGGAAAACAGAGTCAAATCACTGTGGAGCATCTTTCCTCCAGAAAGGGTGCTTTGTTGATCTCTACTATGCCAAGCATGGGGGTGACACACTGAAGTGACAGTCCAAAACTCCAGATGTCTGTGACTTAGTGCAGAAAGTCCCTGAATCAATCGACAACACCAACAGTGGAAGGTGTACTTCTGCTGAGGGAGGTACCGAGTCCCATGACAGTGTAGCGGAAGTTCATCTATAGGGACAGGTCAGCAAAGGCTTCTGGAAGGAGGTGCCGACCCAGCTGTGGCCAAATGAGTTGGCACTTAAAATGAGTCATGGCATGGCTTTTCAGGGGCAGGAGGTGAAATGAGTAAAGCAGAAGTGAGGGCTGAAACAGTGGAAGCTGCTCTCAGGAACTGAGCAGGGAGACGGGGGTGGGAGGAAATTTGGAAAAGGAATGTCTTATCAGAAAGCTTATATTTAATTACATAGGTTTAATTAAAGTGATAACTTTTTTAATACAAATTAGACCTACATTTCCTACGAAATGCAGGAAGATTGATCTAGAAATACAATTTTTGAAAAGTAAAGGAAGAGAGAGAGGAAAAGAGGAAAGAGAGAAGAAAGAAAAGATATAAAAGGAGGGAGAAATAGAACTGAATGGAAAAAGGAAAAGGAGGAGGTAGGCAGGGTGAACTGAGAAGAGAACAAAAGGGAACAAAAAAAACAAAATAAATAAAGAAACCACTAAGAATCTACTGAGTAAACCTGAAGGGTGGTGGCAGTAAAAAGAATAAAGATGGGAAGATTGAGACAAACCAATTTATATTTTGGGGAGAGTGGAAACGTATCAGAGAGAAATCCAGGGTGACTGACATTTCTAGTGGGGCTGACTTGAAAATGGGAAAAGAGAACAAACAATGGTTAAAAAAAAATTGTTCCAGGGAAGGAACTAACAACTTTAGTTTTACACATGTTGACTTTGAGGTGTCCGTGAAATTGCAAGGTGCAGCTACCTATCAGCTGGAAAAACAAGTCTTTGAACAAACCATTGTTGATTGTAAGATTCCAAGTATGTACTGGACTCATGAAAGAATTCAGGTGTTCTTTGATTCCACATTAACAGGTCATCTAAATATTCAAGGAGAACAGTAGCTAAGCAAGCCAAACTCTCTCTGAATTCTCTGTAGCCCATACTTCCTTATACTCAGCATCCAGAGAAATCCTACAGCTCCAAGCATGGTTGGGGTATGCGATACACCCCAATTAGACACTCTAAAGTATTCAGCTTTTTTTGCTGCCTCCACACCCATTCCTGTACTCACTCATAAGCAAAAGTTAAATTTTAATTACACAGTCTCAGAGAACAACAGCCTTGGAGCTGGGTGCATCTGGTTATCATTTAATCTTGATAGAAAATCCAACCAAGATTGTGTCTGGTAACTAAAAGAGAAGAATATAACTCTGAAACCACCTATTAAATCATAAGTTCCTCAAAGCCCTCCAAATGAGGGAATTATAAACGAAATCAAATACACATACCTGAATCTGGGGATAAGACATCACGTTGCCCTTGACTGACTGGATCAACATTTGGCCCTTACTCGATCAAAACTAGCTTCTGGAGCAAAAGTACCAATGACAACGAATCATGATAATTTAAAAAAGGCAAAGCAGGAAAATTAATTTTCTTTTCAAAGATTTCAATGATAAGCCTAGCAAGTTCAAAAAGGCAGCATTATAGTACATCACTTACGTCCCCAAATTCAATGTGATTCACACAGTGTGTACATCACAGCCCTGGTGTATAAGCTTGTATCTCCCCCCTTCCATGCAATTGGGAGTCAATTTACCAGTAGTACAAACAGGGTTCCATAGCCTACTTACCCTGGTTTATATCCTATTTACCCCACTTCTGCAACTCTGGGATCTTGGGCAGGTCACTTTAATTCCTCTATGCCCATTTCCTCATTTTTTAAAATGGACACAATGGCAGTGTCAACTTCAAGAGTTTTTTTTATGAAGATGACTTATTAATACATGTGAAGAGCTTAGAGCTACATATGCCCATATGAAACCTTTAATAAATGTTGGTGATTATTAGAAGTGAATCCAACATTAAAGGGAAAAAACTGAAGATATGTGCAATTTCAATTATGTAAGCTAATAGATGAAAGAAGTATAGATCAAATGAAAATAATACAAAAATTAATTTTACATTTGACTTCCAATTAAAATTAAACAAAGGTCTGATATTCTGAATATATGTAACACAACGTTAAACTTTAAAATCATAGGATGAAGAATTCAAGAGGTTTATGGTCTAATTATTCTCAGAAATAGACGCTATGAAGAAAATTAAAAAATGAGAGGGAATTACTCTTTTTCTCCAAACTTTTCTGGGCTTAACACTCTACTTAATTTTTCGGTGTATCCATCAGCTGTGTGTGCACTGCAATTACAATGACCCAAGAAACACACAGCACTGAATAATCTGTTGATTTGATACAGTTGGCAGAACAGGCCATTAGAGAATAAAATCTTTATTAAGAGTTAAATAACATTAAATTTGATTGGATGCACTGATAACAATTTCTTCTTCTAAACATTCTGCCTAGAGAGAAATACTACATTTAAGAAAGTGATACATGTTTTTTTCAATGAGAGCAAATAAACCAAAGATGAAAAAGCAGTTGACATTTATCCTAGCGACCCCAAAGTAAAAAAGGCAAGGAGATTTCACCATCACGCAGGTGAAAGCACAGGTGAAGACGGTCTAAGTACCCTGCTCCACCTGGCTGGCTACATTCTCCAGCTCAACCACCTCCACAGGGACAGTAACCCGGTAAATGCCAGAACTTCGCTTTGTTTTATGGCATCAGGGTGAGCACGTGGTTTATTTTGCACACTTTATTACTTGTTAAAGAGACACAGCCCTGAATATGAGTATGGGTCACATGCCAAACATTTGGTACTCAATAGGCAGTCTGAAGTGATTAAAGTCTCATTCACCAGTTGTTCTGAAGTTCAATTGTCCTCCACTGAGAAAAACAAAGAAACACAACCTGCTAAGATCTACAGCTTCCCTTCTACTCCAGATCAAAGGAGACTGCATGGCAAAAAATAAATATTTGGAAATAAAATTCAAGAAAAGTCAAAATAGACCAAAATGAGATTAATGTTCTCTGATTTTTTCCCAGACCAAACTGTGACTCCCACCCCTGTTCAAATGAACATACTGGCACATGTGAAGGATCCATAAAGCTCAGATTTAAATATGTTAAAAATACAAATACAAAGGATGACTTCCTATCTCTAGAATCTGTTCTTCCTGCTTCTAACAAGACATATTGTGCAGCTCTGATAAACATATTTGCAGAACAGAGACACAGTGCTGTTAGATCAAACACAGGACAGTCACCAGTCAGTTAGTTGTGACATTCCTCTGCAAACCTTAAGTATTTCATTAAGGGCCAAAATGAATGTAATAGCTGGAAGCTGACAGCTACCTCTTTGCAGTCCTGAATAAGGCAGAATAACAGAAAGGGTTTAGTCGAATGAAAAGGCAACATCGTAAGCATTTATAAACTTGGGGTAACAAAAACACTTTCCCGTGGGAAGCACGACTTGACAGGACTCCAGCTTTTATAACCTGGTCTCAGGGCTAAGAGTCCCCCATAAAGATGACACACACCCCCTAATGCACAGCACTTTAAGCCCTAATGAAACAGCCCCCTCGCTGTTTAACAACGCAGGCCTCTCCATTCAGCGATGGTTTAAATATAAGCATAATAAAACAGATTAAAAAGAAAGAAGCTGTAATTACTTTTTGAACTCAATCTCTTGTCCTATTATTAGTCCCTGTGTGAGCCTCAAACGCTGAACATAGGTAGTAAAAATTACATGAAGGGCTTCCCAATCGTGCCACATCCATTATTTTTAAATATTTAAGCATCATAATTGATAAAACAGTCAGGAAACATTCAGAAATTGAGACACTGACATCCAGGTCAAGTCAATGAGCTCTAAGGCAGTAAACGTATTTGTGTTCTGTCTCTTAGCCATTATATATTTTCTAATTTTTCTCAGTAAAAAATCCACATCTCTTCTGATTTCAGAGCCGGGCACCCACCTCAAGGTGCTCTGAGAGGATTTGATTTCAACAGGCTTAAGAAAAGACGAGCCTGGTTTTATGGGGGCCCTTTAGAGTGAATCCCATTATCCAGCTGGGCCTCTATCTAGCATTCAGTACAGAGCAACACTGTTATGTGACACTATTTTTACAAATTTGTAATTCTTTGACTTCATTATTTGCAATAAAAATGTACGCAGAAGTGGCTATTGTCAGTACAAACATGACTCAACTTCAACTAGTCCCCCAAATATATGTCAAAGAATCTGAACTTGGAACTGAAAATCTTAAAATGTGTTTAAATTAGTTCTTTTTCCCAACAGTGTAACTCATGTCTGCACTGCAGTCGAATCATTGAAAACCATCCATGTCAAACCAAAACACAGATCAAAGCTGGGGATCCTAACTGCTGTGCTCGAGATCCCTCATGCCTTTTCCCTTTGCCTGAAATGTCATAAATCTATCACTAACCACCAACTGTCCTGAATGTTTAAAAAAAAAGCCAATTTAATTGAAAAAGTTTAATGAATTGCTCATCTATCACTTCAATTAGCTTAAATTACAGATAGATAGAAATAGTTCCTAGAATGGAATGATTATTGTCTGTTATACTCATATTGATCAACATCTTTTTATCAGAACACACACATGCCATTAACTTACCATAAATTTCTGACAAAACTGCATTAAAGGAACTCTACCGTCAGCATTTTCTCCCCCACAGCTTTCAGCCTCCACACAACGCAAGTGCCAAGGAAAGACGCCTGCCCCCAGCAGCATTGCAGCCACACAGACATGCGGGGAGAAGGGGGGACTTCAGATGTGCTCTCGTTCTGTTTATGCATCTAGGGAAGCTGTTCAATATTTATTTCAGCATAAAAATATTAACAAGTTACTTATCTTCAGACGAGTTTTTGCATCAACATCTGGTGCACGGGCAAAGTATTCGAGATTAGCATTTGGCCTACAAGTATATTTAGTGTTCTCTCCCTAAACTGATGAAAGTTAACTCTCTTTAGACTTGTTTCTAAATCCAATTTTTTAAAAATAATCGCCCACTTTTCCCACAGACTGCTATTTTTCTATGTTTAGCCATATTATTTCTCTTTGGCGGGAAAAAAAAAAGGACCTTAACCAGATTATCTTCCTTCGTGCTCTTTGCTGCCGCTTTCATCCTCTTCACCCTGTGCTGCTGCAAGGGCTTGGGAGACAGCTCGGTCTAGGATCAGCTGTTTCATTTCCACTTCCATTAGTTCCAACTCAGAGAGCTCGCACATCTGTTTTATTTCTAAGATCACTGCCCAGGAAAAGTGTCCAGCTCGCTCTACCCAAACATAAACTTTTCTATAAATAACTGAGAACCTAACAAATAACTGTTGGGGGGAAATGGAAGTATGTTTAAAAAGCTGAATTCTTCCCGACTATGGGCCTTAGTAATCTTCGTTTTAGAGCCCTCCTGACAGCTCGGCTCAGCTCCCCTCAGAAGTCGTCCCCAGAGTGAACAAACTGAAACTCCAGCCGGAAATCCAGGTATTAACATCATATTACTTGCTAATTATAAAACGCCATTTCACATACTGACATGATTCCCTTCTAACCCTTTTATCTAAAACACGTATTTGCTTTCCAGTCATAGTTCTACAGCAGAGTGTACCTGACATGAGACAGTGGAATGATCTTAATGAGACGGCAGTTCAAAGCACGGAGCTTTCATGCATAATAACTACGTCGACTTAATTTGCTGCTCCACAGAAATAATTCTATTTGTGGAAATTCACAAAGTAAGATGGAATTTTTAAGGGAGCTTTACAAAGGTGAAACTGGCTTTTTCAGAGTTCTTTATGTCTCCCTGAAAATGATGAGGTTGCCATTCTGACATTTTTAAATAAGGATTTGGAAATTTCTCTTCTGATTCTTCTTATGAGGATTACAAATATGTTCACTACTTCTTATTTATAACCTCTTTGCTTGCCTCTCTGATTGGCACTAGGCCAATAGACAGGTCTGTATCAAATGCACTGTAGCTATTGAGTGGATAAAAATGACTGATATTTTAAGAAATTTAAGAGGTCAATTAAGTGTGATGTGATTTCATTAGTTCTTTGATACTTCTTCTACTCACTCCTAAAGAAGGTTAATATTAAACCAAATGTTTTGAAACTTCCTGGCCTAAATCTAGTCCAATTTGACACTGGGCTGAGTATCAAATCAAATCCTAATCCAAGTCGTAAGAAAGACCCTCACAGAAAGAAAGACTATAGCAAAAGACTCATAATCTAAAATTAGAACAAAGCAGGAATTACCATCATGTAGAACCATAAAGATTAGTGGTGTTTTTGGAATACTGAAAAAAAAAAATCAAACTACCATGAAGTATGTCTAGAAACCTGAAGCCTAGTTAATTCCATGAAAAGACTTTTTCCAACATAACAGAAATACTGGGATGAATTTCCATGAAGAGAGTCTAAAGACAATGCTGAATGCACATTTGCATGAAGTAGCTAATGAAGTGTGTTCATCCTTTCTACTGGATCTAGCAAGCTACCCCTTTGGGAGCCTGACTTTAGCATGCATGTAAGAGCTCACATTTCATTACTAACAGCTTTTTGTGTACAAAGAGACCACAATACAGAGCACAAACCTGTACATCATAGGTCCCATTTAGTAAAACAGGCCTTGAAGAATTGATGTCCTGCAGTACACCAGAAAGCACGGAGCGGTTGACCTTCTGGAAGTCTTTGGAATGGCTGAACTGCACCATGTTATGAAGGGCTAAGATTTTGCTGTCCAGCTCAGCATCCTGCCTGGTGCGGTTATGCAGTCCTAAGTGATACTTTCGGAAGTGCTTAATCAGATCTGTGGGGTCATTGCCATAGTAACCGTATCCACAGATATTGCATTTGAAGTCCTGAAGCTCTGGTGACAGAGGTGCCGGGTCTGGGTTGTCATTTACCAGTAAGTCGGTTTTGGATTTATTCAGTCTTACACCTCCATCTGAAGGCACTTGTGGGTTTTTTGAGGCCACTGAAACTGGGCTTGAGCCTTGACAATTGGCTTGACCACTCTGCGCTTGCCCTGTTTCCTCGGTAGCCTTTGGTGACATCTTATGATCTTCCTTTGTCTCCAGTGAGTCCCCTGATGGGGTGCAGGCCATATCTTGAGGGTCATCTGCCTCTGCTCTTTGAGGAGACTTCAAGGGCTCACAGACTCCCCCAGCAGCTGGAGATGAGAAAGCCAACATATTTCTATCTGTCACCTCATCATGTGGGTAGGAGGGAAGGTTGCCTCCCTTACTGGGGCTCTCATAATTGAAGCCAGGCTTCTCACTCAGGACTGCGCTTTTTAAGTCCTTCTTACTGCTAGAAGATGGATCTTGGACATGCAAGCTATGTTCCTCCTTATTGTTTAGTTCTGCAGCATCACTCTGATCCGCGTTTTCTGACATCTGATCTGCAGAAAATTCTTTGTTCTTTCCAGATACCTTGCTTTCTGGACCTATAGGCTCCAGGGTCTGGCCCTCGCCTTCACTAGCAACGTTTCTCAGAGGGGGGTTCTTTTTCCGGACCATATCTGTAAAAATATAAAGAAAAGGAAGATACAGGGTTATTTAAAGGGTACAGACATATAATCTAATCTAGAACATTTTACTTATTCTATTCAAGACATTTAAAGGTGCCAAATAAAAATCTTCCTCTGGGGAGCAATGTCAGTTTTAAAAACAGCAAAAAATTGGGACTAAAGCCAACAATTTACATTTAGAATATTTTTATACTAGAATGCCTCTTTTATTTTAAAATGGTTTTATGAATACTAAAAGATCAATTATTACTAGCTTTATCCTTCCTTATTCTTGCCTGCCAATTATAAATTTTTGCTCAATTTCTTATAGTCAGTGATATACATATATACATTTGCTTACATATTTATACATGCTATGTATTATGTAGACTGTGTATACATATTATGTTTACAGGCTATATATACATATTATATTTATAGACTATATATACATGTTTATGTTTATGAAATATATTACATGTTTATTTATATGATATGTATGTATATATAAACAACATAAATTGGAACTCAATATTGTTACACACTGTGCAACTGAGATATAAATATACTTTCTACCAAAATATCAACACAGTCAAAAAACAGAAATAGCATGCTACAAAGTGAAAACTGCCCCACTACTTTAAGGAATAGAGGAGAACAAATGTTTCCTCTCTGCTCTACTGTTAAATTTCCTTCCTTCCTTTTTTTTTTTTAGGATTTTGACTATAAATGTTTAATAGAAATACACAATCTTTTGCTTTCTCAGACAGCAACAAAAGGGCTTATGAGAATATAAGATTCTGCCACCTACACAGCACAATCTCCTGCAAAGCTGACCTGCCCAATTACACACAGAAAGTCAGTGAGAGAACATCAGGAGTGAATACAATTAAGCCCCGTTCAGGAGTGTGTCTGAAATTCAGCAGGAAGACCAGGCGTGCCCCATGGTGGCCAGGCTGAGTCTTACTAGAACTCTCTCCGGCATGACGGGGAACCTCCCTCAGCCCCAGGTTTCCATGCACAGCCTTACGGAAGTGGCCATGCATACCAGTTCCACCATCAGGAGCACACTGGAAGCTGACTAATGCAAAATTTTAAAACCAGAAGACACTGTCACCTCATAGCTCAAAATGGTAAAAGAGTAGAATTTCCTATGGTTCACCTTCACATGCTAGCTAGCTCAGTGGCGCCTTTCAAGTTAGTGGCATCCGTGAGCAGGGTCAAAGTAAGAACACTGTCACAAATTCCTCTACTGGAGTCCACTGAATCAGAACTCTAAGGATAGAAAGGAGATAAGAAACAATTTGTGTTGTGTCAATAAGAGTGCAGCAACAAAGGCTGGTTGAGGTCTGAGGTTCCAGGCCTGTGTTCCTTCAGCCCCCTGCTGAAAAACAGTGAGTGCTGTGTGTGGCTGTCATCCCAAACGTCTCCTGGAAAAACCCACCTGTGACAGACTAGTAAGACAAGCCTTCTTTGCTAGCTGACTCTGCCACAGGACAGATTTAACAGAGTTAGTTACACCGTGATTATCC
The DNA here is from genome assembly GCA_028533065.1 of Trachops cirrhosus. Classification (NCBI taxonomy): domain Eukaryota; kingdom Metazoa; phylum Chordata; class Mammalia; order Chiroptera; family Phyllostomidae; genus Trachops; species Trachops cirrhosus. The sequence continues at coordinate 109,416,857 of CM052544.1, forward strand.
AAAATGTCCTGAGAAAACCCAAATTAATAACATGTCTCAAGTCGTTTTCATCTGTAATTTCTCATAAATGCTGAAGAACCATGCTAGCTTGGGACATATGGGTGTGCCTTCGTTTCTGTAAAGCTGGTCAAGCAAAATGTTTATCCTATGAATCACTGAACCCAGAGAATGTACAAGAAGTCGTTGGTAAGGTAAAAATTCACTTATTGAATAATGTCAAAATTGTGTGACTTCGTACATTGCTCCTCTTATCCACAAATAGTGTGACTCATCAAATAACCATCGAATCTCCTTCTTGCAACACCAACAGCAACAACAGAACACTGACAGAGGAAGGACCCTGGTTGGGTCTGGTGGGAAGGTCCTGTGGGAATGCAAACCTGCCTGGCCTCTGAGGGGAGGGGGAGGGGAGGGACTGGGGTCTCTGCCTGGGTGTCACACTATGGTTAGTCCCTGAGCTGGCACACCGAATAACTAATTTACTTTTGAATGTTTGCATTGTAGTGTCTTATTTGTTGATGCTGACATTTCAGGAGACATCTATTCTTCTGTCGGAAGTGGCAGAAGATGGGAACTTGTACCAACACATGGAAGACTGGGGGGGAGACTGTACTGGTGGTCAACAAAAGCAGAACTAAAACGGAAAGGACACAAAAAGAAATCAAAGGGAAGCTTAAGCAATCAGTTATCAATGAAAATACAAGGTGTGGCTAAAAAATATATTGTTTTAACCAGGCTCACACAAGACAACATTCTCATGTACGGAGTACCAGCTGTCCCTGCATCTGGAACCATGAGAAGTATGGTTCTTTCCCGCCCGCCTTTCCCTCCAGAACTTCCTGTTTGATTTTTCCACTGCACACAATGTCCTTAGTAATACTGCAGTTTAATCCCGTGGACAAATGACACACCGCATCGTTTCAAGTTTAATATTTTCTCCTTAATGTAAATAAAATCTAGCAAAGGTGGCCCAAAATGAAATAAACCAAGTTACATGAAAAAGGTAAAAATCTAAATGAAAAGTAGGATACACAAAGAAATGAGAATGAAGTATTCTAATTCATTAAGCTTCTCCTTCCACCAGATTAAGAGAAAATGGTTTATGCCCATTTATTAATGTCAAGGTAATTAGAAAAAGCAGCAATATTTTACAAAGCAAGGGAACAAAAGTAAAATACTTACAAATGAATAGATATAATATTAAAAATTAACTTATTTTTTCAGAACAACAAAAATGGATTTTACTCATTTACTGTTATGAAGAAGAGTAAGGGTCATAGTTTAAACACTCCTCAACCAGCATCTATAGTAAATGAGGGAAAATAGGGCTTAATTAAATTATCGTCCTTTCAAATTTCAGTTCCTTCATCCACCCCAGAACAGACCTTTGGAACCCACATGACTCACTGATTCCTTATGTTGAATAGAGCTCTCAATAATATATATCGCAAAGAATGTTAAACGGCTAAAACTTCAAAGAAGTATCAGAAAGGTCGTTTGGGTTTTATATTTTGTTGTAGGGGGGAAGGGGTCTGTTCTTTTGAGTTGTGTTTAAAAAAATATATTGTGGTTAATTTAGTTGACTACACTTTGAAGTAGTTATAGAAAAAAATAATTTTTTACTGGAATTATATCGCCATAATTTTTCAGAATGACATATTATGTAAATATAATCACATTTGCAATACTTCTAAGTGGAAGAAACTCCCCTAACAAATCATAAGTTAGATACCATAAGACTAGAGCCACCCTCGAGTCATTATCTTTAAGACAAATAACAGATTGCACGATGTTTTACTGTGTGCCAAGAACTTTTCCAGTTAACGTTTCACTTGAAAAAATAGATCACATACTTGTAAAATCATACCCAGCATTGACTTCATAAGGCATGTGGCTTTAGAACGCTTTTTACAAGTATTAATTCTATTAGTCAACTAGCAGGAGGCTAATGCAATTGTCTTAGAAGATGCTCAGAAGACACAGAAGACATTTTGAAAGCTGATCTGTACATCTGCAAAACAAAACAAAAATATTTTCCTTCCTAAATGATGTAAACACACTTCCGTGTATCACACCTAAAACACATTCTATGCCCTCACAGCAGGCTGCTTCAAAGACATGTGATAAAAAGCATGAGCAAACCTTGAACAAGGTCTTCTCCAGCCTCTGGGTTTTAATGAAGCAGCAGGAGAAGAAGGAACACGATATAAAAGAAAATGGAAGTCGTTTCCACAACAGCCTGTGATGTTGGTGAAATTACTGAACCTCTAAAACCCTCCGAACCCTAAGCATCATAATACTTACCTACATTAGGGTAGAAACAAAAGATCTTAATTAGTAAACCTGGAGAGGACATGCTTCTAGAAAAGATACAAAGTGTACGTGCTGAGACTGCACAGCCTGTCCCTTGCAGATTCCGCTGAAGACAAGCGGAATCCACAGCCAGTCCCT
>CM052544.1:109419807-109614092 GCA_028533065.1 Trachops cirrhosus
CCTAATCCATCCCAACACTTCAGTTTTCAGACCTGCAGCCTTTTATGAAGTTTTCCAAAGTACCGTAAAAGCAAGCCTGCCAAGATGATTCCAGGTCTTTCTTGTCCCACTGGGAGTTCACTCAGAACATGGTGGAAAACTCAGTAATAATCCAACTAGTACATTCGGATCCATGTAAATCAGTACTTAACATAATGGCAAGAAAAGGGTGATGGGATTAAGAAGTACAAATGGGTAGTTACAGATCAGTCCCAGGAATGGAAATTACAGCATAGAGAATATAGTCAATTATATCATAAAAACTATGCATGGGGCTAGGTAGGTACTTGAAATATCAGGGGGAACACTTTGTAAAGCATGTTTGTCTAAACACTATGCTGAACACCTGAATCTAATACACAGAGTAATACTGAATGTAAACTGTAACTGAAAATGTTGTTTACAAAGTCACAATTCAAACAAAAAGAGAGAGAGAGAGATAAACAGGATAATCTAGCTCACTTTAATTTTAAAAACTACCATTCAACTAATGGAAGTGAAGACTGATCAATTATATTTTAATTGGAATCAAGGTCCATTTACTTTATTTAAAGTAAAATAAAACAATGGCCAGGAAGACCTCAACACAACACTCCTCTTTATTTCAGGCCAGATCTCGACAGAGGAAGACTTCACGAACCTCAGATTTAGGTGCTAAATGTTCATCTAAGATTCCATCTTAAAGAACTACTTCCTGGTAACTACTCAAGTCTCCCATTTCCTCTCCATCCAGATGGCATTTGTTTTTTAAGTAGGGGCACTCCAAAATCAGGTCATTTTTAGGCAAAAATTAGTGCTCTCTGTGCCCATTCAAAGCAATTACCCTAAGACTCCGTAGCGGAGAACCTGAAGATAAGAACACAAAGACAGGAACGAGCTGACCACTGGTTAAGGCCAAGAGGGCACCTTTAGGCACAAGCCAACCGCATTTTTAGCTAAAAAATCTGGCACCATTCTCAAGTTTGAGATAATAGGCCTTGCAAAAAGTCGTGGGCAGAGATCTCTTTGTACTTCCAAAAGCAACTCCTGGCAAAACTGCCTCTTTTTTTTTTTCTTGGTTGGACAGAATAAATGAAGAGAGACGCACACACACTTACAGGTACGCGCACACTCCAAGGGCGGCAGAAACATATCAACCAACAGCAAGAGCGGTGTGATCAGGTTTTTATCCTCTTTTTTGGAATTAATCTGTATTGTCTTAGCTCCTACAATAAAAAGTATAACCTGTCTACTTTACAAAGTTATTTTTTTGGGAAGGAATGAAGAGAGGAGAGGCTGCAAATTAAATACACAGCACAAGAGACTTTGCAATAGACTGTAAAAGGCAGTAGTGTCTGCAATGGCCAGTTTGCCCTCCACCCTCCCCAGCTGACTAGGAGCCTGAGCAGCAGCACCCAGCGTGAGCGCTCTCGCGAGGCTGAATGAGGAATGGCATCGGGTTGCCAGCATCAATTCAGGGCAGAGGTACTTACTTCTTGAACAAATCAACTCATAGTATTACATGCTTTTAAAAAAGAAGGCAGCCAAACATTTTAGGGTAGAAAAAAAGGTGAATTTGACTATATTTCAGTTTTTTAAGCCACTGAAATTGTTGCTTTAAATTAATGTTTCTCTTAAATGGTTTGTATACTGAAAGTACAGTACAAATCAAACAGTGGCAGTGGAGAGTCTGATGTCTATGTCATTTCATGAGAAAAGCACTGGATACAAAAGTATTATGTCTTTTAACAAACTAGGGGCCCTTAACTTCTGAAAGTGAAAATACTGAGAACTCCTCAGTTCCACTGTCTGTTACCAAGGAATGTCATAAGCAAAGATTGGAAAGTATGATTTAAATATGATCATATTTGTATCTCATTTAATTATCAATCTTATCATTGCTTTCAGAGAAAAACTTCTCCTTTATAAAAGGCATTTTGTAAAAATTCTTCATGATGAATTGTTAATTTTATGTGTATCTCTCTCCTAATATCCAATCATGTACGTTACTTGGGAATAGGCTCACTAGTGGAATGATAAAACAATATTCTCTGAATTTGGAAAAGGTCCTGTTTTTTCGTGATAGAGAATATACATTTTTCTCTAAATCACTAAAGAAAACAGACCCTCTCCTCACTCTGTAGCTCCTCCCCATCCCTGCCTTTAACACTCTTCACAATAGCAAAATGAACATCCATTTCTAAGCTTTAAAGCCATCAAGCCTACCATTCAAAATTAAAACCACCAGTTTGTTAGCATTCACAGCAGTAAGGAAATCATAGTGCCAATATGAATTTACAGAAGAGACCAAGATTCTGGGACAGGCCATGGAAATGAATTGTGGATAATAAAGTTACCCTATCAAAGACTGTCCACAATACATGTTCCAAAGCCTTGAAGGCAATGTAACTAACTTCACTTCATCTTCCTGACTCCTAAAGTGCCCGTAAATGGGGAAGGATGTAGCCTCTGTTCAAACTGGGGTTGGCTCCCAGTGAAAGATACACTGATGTACTGAATACTGGAGGTTCCAGGGGTAACTCTTTCATTTATTCCTGCACTCCCTTAATTAGTAGGTCACCCTCTGAGCTTCAGAGACCAACAATGAGACTTATTTATTCATCCAGGTACTTAGACTCGGGCAGTCTTGGGCCATTTAACTATTTAACTTGACTCAATAGTAGTGCTTAACTTGGGGGGCGGGGCACAGTGGGGAACAGTCTGGATTCATTTGCAGCAAGTTTTCTGTCTAACTTAAAAATATTTTTGAAGAAATATGGTAAAGTGATTCTCCTTCTGGAACCAGATCCACTGACACTGTCACATTAACTCACAGCTTGTTAAATACTGTGCAATCTTTCTATAACATTCTTTGTTATGAGACTAGAATCAGCATATGGGAATTGCTCTTTTCCTGCTAAACTGAAGTCATTACTAACTACTCATCTGTGGCATGTACTCTTTCTTGCAACCAGGGATTTTAGCTTCACAAAATTTAGAAACTGCCACATTGTTTCTTGGCACGGCTTCCCAAAGTGACATCATTCAAATTTTGGAAAACTCCGTTGTAGCAAATACTCGAGGAGGTTCTGGGTTAAGGATTGCCCAGAAGGGGCAGCAGGGTCTCCGCAGAGACCAACCACAGCTCCCTCTCTCAGTCTACACCTTCACATGCCTTTCATTAGAGACACGTGGAATTACAATGAGCTCACAGATGCATTTCAAAATGGGTTATCCAATTACCAGAATATGGAAATGACTCCCAGTTACTGAAAATCTGTATGAAACACAACTGTGATGGGGAGAGGTAAAAGCTCCATTTTCGGTTTCCTCGATTTCCAAAGTCAAGGATTATAATTTTAAGTAGGCATACTTATTATATCAAATACTATATGTGTAAACCATAAATACAGTATAAATACAAATATAGATCTAAACCTACTGACTCATTTACTGCAGAACACAAAATAAATAGGGAACTGTGTCTACATCATAAAGAAATTTTCAAAGAATCATATCTTTCAGACCCTCTGAAAGTCTCATTTTGGAAACTGAGTGACTTCTGGGACTTCCTCCATTATTTGAATACTTCCATAACAAAAAGAGAAATTCTAGTTTTCTAATCAATACACTGTGAGCCCTTAGCTCCAGAGCTTGTCAATTTTTTATTCCAACTATAATTCCACAGGAGCATTAGCCAACAAAAACTTAGTATTAGTACTCTCAAGAGTACTTCTTTTCTATCGAATCAAAAATAATTCTAATGGTTTGCTGTAGTTTCTCCTAGAAATTATTAAATGACATTTCATGTGTCACTGTTAATAGTTTGAGCTTCTAAACTTAAAAAAAACCCTTCATTAATTCTAATCATTTTGCTATTTCTTTAACAGACACATTTTGTAAATAAATATTTTTATCTCTACTGTTAAAAGCATGGGTACTTCCTGGAAAGGAAAAATAATTCGCACACACCGAACCTGAAAATTTAGGGCATGAGGTCGCAGGTGATGCCTTGGAATCATGGCACTGCACAGCACAGCCCAGAGAGGTTATGAAATCACATGACTATTTAGCGTTCTCCTGGGGGGAGACTGGGTGACCTCAGTAGTAACAAATCATTTTTATTCACAGAGCGCTTATAATCATGTGGCACATATCCCACATGTGAAAAAAAGACAAATTCTGAAATGCCCAGAGAGAATAACTAAATATTATCTGTGAGATACTACCAAGGAAAGGGCCTGATGCATTCTGACAAACTTACCACAGCCTCTGGACAAATAACACAATGATTAATTCCGAAGGAAAATTCTGTAGGACTCATTTGGGAGAAGAGGAAGAAATTTCATGAAATAAATACAAAAAGTAAGCTGTGACCAGAAATCTCTGGCTTTCAAAAAGATACATATTAAAAAACAGCATGTCTTAAAATTAGGTACTGATATAAATAAATTTAAAATAAAAATGATGGCTTGGGTCCTTAATGATCCATGGCACATGCCATAAATATTGAGGCACAATGTGGAAAAACACAAACATGTCTTTCAGTAACTTTTACATTGAGAGTGGCCTTGAACACCAAAGTTTCTACAACAGAAATCCAAACGTGAGAGCTGATGAATTAAGCCATATAGTCTTCCAAGGAAACGATGCCAGCTAGGCTTTTGGAACAATTAATGCTACTGTTTTCTATAATTCCACTCTGTTTATATCCTGAATATTCAGTTTTTAATTAAAAAATAAAACAAGGCCTAGAAACACCATTTTAAACAGTCTAAGTGAACACTCCATAGTTAATGATATGCAAAAATTAAAAAGATTGAGAACAAGACAACGATTATAATTATTATTGTAATCATAAGTATTCTCACAGCCCTTTGGCACCCACTAAACCTGCTTTACTTATATAATTTACATTGATTCTCCCCTGCCTACAGCCTGTTCCCAGGTAGTATTACAGGAACACTGAGGAAACTATAAACTACAGAAAGTAGAGACTTACTCTAATTCTGATTTTAATCCAACAAAGCCACACCACAGACAGGAAAACACAGCTACGACCTACTGATCTTCTAAACACAGCTGGACATTAGCCTGCTTCAGACAATCACAGGTCCCAGAAGGCAATGGGATGGATGGAACTTCTTTATTTTATTTTGTACTGCACATATCTGGAAAACAAATAAGCTTGGGAAAAGGCCAAAGTGCTCAAATAATTGAAAAATGCATTTTAAAAAGGCTGAAAAATATTATGATGCACACTTATGACCACTGAAGTAATAAGACCTCCTCAGCTCCAGGAACGGCTGCTCTAACAATAAGAAAAATATATGGTGGACTCAGTCTTTGCTGGTATGTTAGAACCAGGGCTCCCGGTGCTGACTTGAGTACCTTTGTTTTCACAGGGTAAATATTGAGTTAAGTTTGAGGACAGAACCGGTACTTACTAATTGGTTTAGTATTGTTTTTGTTTTCAATCATAAGATTATTATTTTCTTTTCAACATATTACTTTAAAAATTCACTATATTAAATCATTTCATGTATTTAACTTTTTTCCATAAAGCATCTCCAGTTTTATACTATTTTATGAAATCAACAAAGCTTTGGCTACTTCAGAAAGGCTTTTTTTATTCTCCCTATCGATAGCAATGCCAGAGGTTAATCTGTTATAAGCTTAAAAGAAGGGCCTACGTGTCCCTCTTCTTTTTAACTTTAAAATTAACTAAGGCATCAATACATAAACCCCATCATGTACAAGTTAAAGTGGCCCCCTCACATCCAGCTTGTATATCAATTATTTTCTTTCCGTCAGTCAGAATTTATTTTTCGAGGCAAAAAAAGAAGCAACTGGACATATATTATATGACTCAATAAAGTCCATTCCTTGCTGCACATATACTGTACTAAGGACTTTAAGAGCAGCTCTACTAAAAATAGTGACGTACCATAATATGGCCTTAATAACATGAGCTTCCAGAAAAAGAAATGAGTACAGAGGATGGAAAAAGCATGGCTTCATAAAGAATTAACTTAAAAATAAACTCGATGATGTAGAGAGATAAAACTTGACAGGGATCCATGCAGGGCAATGTCTCAAAATTTGTAATTTAAGAAAAATATAAAGGCCTCAATTCCCAGGAGCTCCAGGCACTCCAGAAAGGCTTGCTGTGCTGATAAAGACTACTACATTATAACATGAGTTGTAATTTAGTGCATTTGACTTTCTTACGTTTATTTTATTCATAGCTTTCTGATTGAGAATGCAGGAGACACAATCCTTCCATCTATGTTTGCATAAATAAATACACTTCCAAATATCAGAAATACTGGTTTAAGCAGCTCCATGAAAACTCTCAAAAAGTATGTGACTGATTGAACGAGTAATAATACATTTTTAATCACTGTAAAGAAAACCTAGACCTTTAGGTATCTCCCTGGCGACTGTGCCCACATGTTGCACACAACACACAGGTAGGTGAATGTTAAGAATCGCGAGGAGTAAGTGTTGATAAACCCATGTTGGGATTAGCAGGAGGAAATGAAATTTGAGCTTCAAATCAAAGACAGGCAGCAGAAAAAGAGGAAGCAAGGGAGAAGACAAGACAAGAAGAGAGAGAGTTGATAGAAGACACAGGAAACCAAGCTGGGAAGTGGGGAGAAGGGCAGGGAGGCAGGAGATGCAGGCGGAGGGAAAGGCGAGCACCAGGCCGGCTGCAGGCAGCTGACCCCGCGGGCAGCGCTGAAACAGAGATGTGGGCTCCGAGGAGAGCAGGGAGCGGGGCTGAGAGCCCGGCGGCGCGCACCAGCCAGCCCGCCCGCCGAGGTACGAGGGGGAGCCAGCGTGCACACCACTGCTTCCGCAGGACTTCCTGCGACAACACGCCCACCCCACAGCCCGGGTGTGGGGCGCGCGTGGTAGCTGCAGCAGGCCTGGGGTTCATGCGCAAGAGAACACCACCGACACACACAAAGCTCCTGCCGCCTGCAGCTTCAAAGGCAGGGCCACAGACAGCAAGCAGCCTTCTTCCAAGACAACCAGCTCACTCTGCAGCTTCTTGGCGAGGAGTGAAAAACGGAATCCTATTTTTGCTATTCATCTGCGGTTCTGATTCTTTATTTCTCCTTAAAAGAAAAATCAAAGGAAAAAAAGCTGTTTTACTCTTAGCTTTTAGTTCTGTGACTATACTAACCACCAAAACATGCTGGATCTTTATGCTTATTCATAAATATGTTTCTTTTTTTATTAATCCAACAGAGACAAAAAGGCTAATACTTAAATGACTAAAGTTTTGGGTTTTTATTTATGTATTTTTTTTTGGTTGGCTTGTTTTATGTCTGACCCAAACCAACCCTTCCTTTTTGTGTTTTGGTTACGCACAGAAGCTAAGTCAGGATGCCACACTTGTGAAGACCCCACTTGGAGCAGAAGGAGTTCCCCAAAAGGGCAAATAATTTACGAAACACAAAGTCCTGAGGATTAAAGGGACAGTACCACATCTCCATGTCATTCAACAACTTCCCCTTGGAGATTGCTGATCACAGACTTTTTACTGTAATGGAGCCAAGAAGAGGCAGTTACTTAGACTAATATGACTTTATTTTTTTTTAACCAGGAGATTGCAGCTTGAATCATGATGGAAAAAACACAAGTAAAATGTGAATCATGACTAAAGCCAGAGTTTTAAATGCCTTATATAAAAAGGTGACGGTTTTATCACTGACAATGAACAAAGGTAGATTAGGGCCTAAGAAGAAAGCCTGGAACAGGGCTAATATAGAAGTCACCTAGTTTTCGAAACCTCTGGCAAATCCAGCAGCTCAAAACCCTGCTCACACCTAACGAGAAGGGAAGGAGGACTGCTTCCCAAAGCCTTAGCTCTCCAGCCGAACTGCCTGGCTTCCAGTCCCGACTCTGCTCTTGCTACCTGTCGGAGCCTAGGCAATGTATTAAAACTTCCCTGAGAACTGTGATGGCTGCAGGTCCTGTCCATGTGGAGACAATACTCTCAGCAGCGAGCTCAAAAAACTAGGAGCCATGATCATCATTTGAAGGTGGCCCCTCATGGAAGGCTCAGCTCTTTGAGAAGCAAGCAGCCTTTTCCCCGGTCAGCCTAGCTCACCCATGGCCTGTGGCTGCTCCCGACTTTTATTTAGTGATCAGCGCAGGCTCTGCATAGACCGAATCAGTTTGTTGTTGCTCTACGCCGCTCATTTCTATGCAAACTGTGTCCAGCCTTTGGGCAAAGTTTGCATGCCCTCTGCTCCCTGATTTTCACAAGTGAAAACACTACGACTGACACATTAATAAATGTGCTCCTTCCCATCATTAAAGGGCACCTCGCAGCTTTAGCAGACAGGAAACTTGGCCCTCTGCACGTGCTGTCCAGCTGGCACATAGAGGCGTCTTCAAGAGCGTCCACTCCTCCTACATACAGTCTGATAAGGAACATTTTCATGGAGCCAAAACATACATTTCCTTCCTCTACTTCTGCATTTAACAGACATGAGAGCTGGAGAGTCATGTCAGGGATTATGAAACTGCAATGAAGGGATTTCTAAGCCACCAACACTATCAGAACAGCAGGGCTAAACTTCGCCTACTCACTTTCAACCAGAAGTATGCGCCCCTTCCTTCAGTTGTGGAAAAGTACAGAGGATTTAAAAACCCTTACTTATTAACTAGACTGTACTCTTCAATGAAACTCTTTCTACTGTCAATTAAATAGTTTGTAAAATTCAGACAGGTACTACTTTTAACCATCCAACAGTCTCCTTTCAGGGATTTTTAAAGTTTCTGATAGACATTAGGGGACATTAGAAAAGCATGTTTAAAAATGCAATTAGCTAACATTTCTAGAAAGCTTTGGAATGTTTTATTATTAAAGAAGAAATAGATAAATGTGAGTCCTATAAGTAATGAACTATCCTAGAAGTAAGGAAATTCATTAAATAGATCTTCTCCTTGATTTATTCTTCATGGTTCCATGTCCATTCAGATTTGGAAATGCACAACAATAATTTTCTAGAGCTGTTTAAAACAATATTTACGTGCCTAACAGATTCACATATTAAATAAAGAACTTCTCAATTCTCAATTAAGGAAAGGTTTTTTTTTTTTTAGTTTAAAAGAAAAAAACTACAGAGAGAAGGCCAAGGGTATGGTCTTTAAAAAACAAACTTCAAATTTTTTCCTTCACTTTTAAGATGAAATTAAAGGTGATTATTAAAAATGAAACATTCAAAGATGTCTCAGGCATTCTTGTTCCAACATGAGAAATGTCTCAGCAGCTATTATTCAGCTACTGCTTTACTGGCCATCTCACAAGGAGTCTGGATATTAAATAGAGCAAAGAGGGGTTCATTTTCACTGCCTTAAACCTGAGCATCCCAAAGCAGCGTTACTTATGGTTCCGCTCAGCTCCTGACACACCCTATCCATCAATACCCTTGTTAGATCTTCTGAAGATACACATCACCCCTGTTCCTTTAGCATCCAAGCACTGGATCACTTACAGGTAACTTTCATCACAAAGCCAATACAGAAGCCACTGCCCTCAAACATCACAACACATTTGGGCTGACAAATACTCAACACGTGGCAGTTAGAACCACACATTTCCAACTCAGGACCTTGGAGCCTAGCATTGTCATCCTTCCTGTTTCAAGGGCACAGCATTTATCACTTTGCATCTTTGATTACTTCATAGTACCTCAGACACAATATCAGTAAAGCACTACAAGGCACTGGGGTTTTCATTTTTCTATAGTTTGCAAATGTATCGGGGCCTCCCTTTGCCTCAGTTTCCCTGACACTGTCACACTTGATTTAGTGATATTAATCAATAAAAGACAATTTGAAAGCACACTGCAAAACACAACGTGTTAAGTCACAGCCAGCAGTGTTACACTTTAGGAAAAATACATTAGGGCAAACTCCAAGAAATGTGTATTGATTAGGCAATATCAGGTAATCTTTTTCTTCTCTGAAACCTGACAACCCAATTTCATAATTTTCTCAACATCTCAAAGTCTTACACTCTTCTGGACGAAGTGTTCTTTCCCATGTTCCAATTTAATGCAATACTTTTGAGAAACCACCGTATCCAAAACATTGTAAAGAGAACAAAAATGAGTTGGGTTATGTTCTTCCGCTCCTCAAGCTTGCAATGGGAGCCCAGGGCAGGGGTGTTTACATCTAAATGAAGGGAAATGGGAAGGCTTCAGAAAGAAGAAACACAAAACCGACACCTGAGGAACGGGCAGAATCCCTCTAAGCAGGGCTGGATGTAAGGTCTTTCTCAGAGGGAAGCACATGAACCCAGACCGGCTGCGGAATGTCCTGGGACTAAATATGTGAGTTCCAGCGGCAGTGGCATTGGAAGAGCACCGACACGGACACTGGAACTCAGAAGCCAAGTTAGTTTAGAGGTGACTGCACTGGAGTCAATTCATTCCGATCCAAAGCTGAAAGCTTATAATCTTCAAGGAAAAGCGTAGAGATGAAGAAGCAAGTCAAGGACAGACAAGAACAAGTTGGCAGTGCCCTAGAAGCCAAGCCAGGAGAGATGCAGTCAGATGGAACGGCCACTGGGCTCGGCCACCACGAGGCCACCGGTGTGCTCCAGGCGGCACCGTGGACAAAGGGAGGCAGCGGGGCGGAGTTCACCGAGCGGGGAAGCAAAGGTGAACATGGAAGGAACCCCAGATTCAGGCTTTCCATACTTTCCCCACTCGGTTTATTTTTATATCTGAATAGGTTTATCTTTATTCTGAAAAAAATAAACCACATTCCATATCTGGCTTAAGAACATTCTAATTAATAAATCTCAAAGAGCAACATTTTGACTCCGTGCCATGCCAAGAACAAGATGAAATTCATCTGGAAATAAATAAAAAGTAGCCTTTTGTCTTGTTTTACCTTGTATTTTTTCTACATTGTCAAAGGAGACAGGTTGAATATTTGCCCATCATTACTTAAAATCACCCGTGCTTAAACCCTTACCTATCAGTCAGCTTCAGTTAGCCATATATCAACTACAGAATCGCAACTGGATTTTTCCTAGACTCCAAGAATGCTCCAAAAATAACTACAATTGGATTATAATCCAAATGGGCAGAAGATGAACGCCATTTAACTACCCTCTATAAAACATCCAGGATAGTCTTTGCTCACAAACATGTGCCACGAGAACAAGTGTAAAACAGACCATAAAATAAAAAACAGAGTGTGTGAAAGGAGGCTTACCAAGAGTGAGTCGATACAATAATGGAGTTGTGATGAAGGGGGAGTAAAATTAAATGCATGCTGATTTGTCAGCAAAGCAAATCCCTTATGAAATGGCAAGAAAAAATGAAATACAAAAAACTCATCCTTTTTAAACCTTTTCTGGATTTAACCTCTTTTAAAAGTCAGCAAAAAAGTACATTCTGATCAGCAGAGCCCAGAATAAGAGCCACTTTGAACTTATTTTGGTCTGCAATGCCAAAAAGACACAGCAAGGTTCCGATCCCCTGAAGTAAAAAAAGAAAAAGAAATAGTCCGTATATTGGAGAATCCAATAATTTACTAGAAAAATAAATTTTAAATAACATAAATTTTTGCCTAGGGCAAACTAGGCATTTCTAGCATTTCCTATCGTTCTATCAGGCATACATTGGATTTTCAACTATAATTAATAGCATTAAAAATCAACTATATAAAAAGATAAAAGCCAGAGGAAGTGTTGGAAAAAAATTCCTAGGCAGTTATGTAATAAGAATAACAGAGGTTTTCAGCCTTTCCCTGTACAGGACGCTCACTACACCAAGAAAGAGATTTTATGTGGGACGACCAGTGTAATGGTTAAAACGATTCTTTAACCTAGGTTAGAACTGCTTTTTAATGTGGATAATCATTCCATTGCTCTCTGATTTCATTGATTATCTCTGACTGACTGAATATGATCATTTGCCACAAGCAAACTGTTCCATTTTAAAGAAAAAACTATCCGCAGCCATTTATAAAGTGTTTTCACCTAAAGAAACATTAATGAAACAACACGACCAAATTAAATTAAGCCTGCCCTCGGACTGAAATACAAACAGCTGAAAACACATACAAGGCACCTTGCAACTCAACATGGAATGGGTCCCGGTCAGACTCCCGACCGAACAGGCCCATTTCTCGGGTCTGACGCACCTCCTCAGGCTGTGCATGGTCACTGCAGGAGCCCACTTGACAAGAGTTTGCAGGATGTCTTGGGTGCAACATCTTTCTGCAGGGAACTACTGCAATTCTTCAAAACAAACAAGCACATAACAGTGGCACCCAGGGTTGTAAACTGTGCATGTCACTGATGGGGAAAGATATATTAACCCTTTAATTATGCAACGTAACTATTAGCACTGAAAGATAAGTAAAAAAAAAAAGAAATTTAAATGAAATACCTCAGGTGTCTAAGGAGAAAAAATTTTCCTGTTTTTCCAATGCAACAAATAAATGATTAAAATCAGCTTCACTTAATTAATAAAGAAATGGTAACTGCATCCATCTTGGGTAGCAAGCTCATGGATAAAAATGGACCATGAAAGAAATTCTAAAAAAAAATAAAGGCATTAAATTTTAATTTTCACTACACTTGGGTTAAACTATATCACTCAAAAGTCAGGATTAAGAAGAAAGGCATTAAATAAATGAGGTTCCTTTATTCTTCTTTTGTTAATCTGTTTCTATAAATGCTGAGGAGTTTACATAGAATACTACAAATAATTTCTCAACCATGTTTTGGTAACTAACTGCACATTTTAGGTCTAATCTCACAGATGCTGTTTATAGTTTTCAACCATCCAAGGGACTAATGGCTGTTATGAATGAAAAAAGAAGCCCAGTTTCTTGGAAGACAAAAAGTCCTTAATTCAAATGGACCATTTTTTAATTGGTCTCAAAACAGATAAATGTTGGAGTTATTTTAACCTAAAGAGAGAATAATAATACAAATGAACTTCTTATTAATAACCATTTTATAAGCAATTCTTCAGTACCAACTGGATTTTACATAAGTGAATCCAAAGACACATCTATCACTCAAGTGTTTCAAAGAAACATTAGGCCTAGATTATCTGCAGCAAATTTTTAACCTTCCAGGATGAGGTCTAAACTAAACTTGATTCCCCATTCTCTGTGAAGTATTAACAGATAAATAATATGAATATAACAACATATTATATGATCAATTCCCTGCTGCTTACTAACAAATGATATTCTAATTCTGTTCTCATATCTATATGCAAAAGGAAGAATAAAGATTCATGAATCTCAAATATTAGGCAGACTTCCTCAACAAACATCAAAACTGTCTAGTGTCTTATGTATAAATGAGGATGGTGACCAGACACAGGTTCAAGTTCAGTCCTTTATCTAAATGGCTGTATGATCATGAGAAATTCACTTAATCTTCTGTTTTCTCCTTTGTAAAACAAGATGATTCTGCTAGAGTGGATAGTAACTCTCATGTCCCTTCTATCATTCAAAATAAAGAATGATCCTTAGGGTCACCCTGAATAATACCCAAATGAAAGAGAAACAAAGAAACAGAACTTAAACTTGAACAGCAGATTTCCGACTGACCATTCAAGGCAAGTTTCAGCCATGGAGAAAAGTGTTTTATTAGCCAGGGTCTATTTTTCCACAACAACCACAGTAACAACAAAAAGGCTAAAAGACTCTCCAGTCTAGATCCACATTTCCTCCTGTATGTGGGACGCAGGATATCACACATTCGCACACACAAGATCTTGAACTCTGTGCCCATCAGCACAGCAGCTGGGGGCCAGCTTTTCCAGCACGAGCACAAAACTAAGAAAACTCTCCCAGGCTACGCAGTCCACTCTCCATCTGACCTCAGATAGGTGATTACATTTTTATTCTTCTGTATATTTCCTTTGTCCATGGTTTTAATGATGTAACCTAATGAAATAAAGAGCACATATTATTGGGCTCAGACATTTTGCTGATATTTTCACATGATCATCTGTTGTCACAATAAAGGGGACCAATTATTTCCACAATATTGTTTATGTAAATAAACCCCCTTTTCTCCCACATTAGGAAAAGAAGAAACGATCTGGGGAATTGTTTTTTATTCCTTATCTATCTCTAGAGGCTTTGAATTAAATCTAAAAAAACTGGCCTAGCGCTTCCATTATATTTCAAATAGGTAAATTTTTTAAATTATCCTTTCAAAATAACACAATAAACATGATTTCAAATCATCACATTAGCCGACTTGCAACAACACGGTTTTGATTACATTGGACCAAACTTTTGGCAAAACGTTCTCCTGACATCACAAGGACCAAACAAGGAGGCGGTTGGTTGAAATGTCCACATTTCTACCAGTGGAGACACCAAAATGCTGTTAAATACACTCCACCGTGCAAATAACAGGCTCTCGCAGAGTCAACTCCACTTTCAGTGAGTAGCTTGGGTGATTTGTTAGGGATACTAAGTTTGCAATTGATACCTTTTTCTTTAGGGCCTGATGCATTTACTCTAAAGGAAAATATTTGTAAGTAGCCTTTAGATGAATGTGCAGAGCTTTTACTTCTTTATAGTAGCAGCCTTATTTGCTTTACACATAACTATAATTTAAGGACGCCAATCATTTTAAGCACAGGCGTTTGCAAAAAATAAAATGCAGGCAAAACCAAAGAAAATTTTTCTTTCTACCAAAACATCTTTCCACTAAAACACGTCAGGTTAACATCTTCAGTGATGACACAGGTTTAATTTTAACCCTGTGTATTGACAGTATTTAAGATTTTCTCATTACTTTTGGAAAATTCCAAAGGAATACCTCAAACTGATTTCAAGGCTGGTTAAAATAGTTTTTATCCTTTTCCTGCAATCACATTCGTAAGTACAAATTGCCTAAGACGCAAACGAGAAATAACTAAATGTCATGTTATTTTATGGCATTCAGAATTTTTGTGATTACCTCAAAAAATATAGGATTTTCAAACACCACTCTTTTTAAAGGTAAAAATAAAAGCATGCAAATAACATGATAAGGATTTTCCATAGTTGAATCCTCAGAAATAACCAAAATACCTTATCACAAAAAGGGACGGAAGCAGGGCTGAAATCACTGATCCCTCAATTTGATTTTTCAAAATGAGGTTCTAAAAAGATAACACAAAAGGAAAAAATACAAAATAATGCAAAATTAATTTGCATCTTATGGGAAACAAGAAGGATTCTATAATAAGAAAACCCTAAAAAAAGATGAAGTATTTCCTCTCTTTTCTGAAAAGCTTAAAAAAAAAAAAAACCTAAATATTTCAATGGAGTTCACGTAACACAAGGGAATTTGGAAAACATGTCTCTAAAAACCAATCCAGAATGCAGAATGTCAATTTGGAAATAATGGGAGCATATTTCGTTTTAAAAATTGAAAACTTTTTAAAGACAAAAATTCAAGTTAACATCCCAGTGATTAACTCAGGAACTGCTTAGCCAAGAACAACTTTCGGCACTTAAAACATAAAACTGTCAGTTTCCTCTGCTTGGAGACAAAACATACAAAACGCAAACATTCACTGCTATACTTTCCTAGATGTGAAAGACAGAACTAACTTTTATAAAAGGTGATCACCCTGAATATTTCTACCTTGGTATTATATTTATGCCGTAGCTCCCCAAAATCAGCTACCAATTCCAAACTTCAGAATCACCCTGAGCAGAGGACTACTACTCTAGTACATTATTTCCTAAATCTTGATGGAAATACAATCACTTATTGAACTTTGCTAGGGCTCAACATACAAATATGTTAATCTGCCTATACTTGATGTTATTGAACGTGAGCTACCATAAACAGTAAAACTTGTCAGTAATAACTTCAAAGGCTTGATAACATGATAGCTGGCATTCTATTTCTTGCAAATCTAAATAAAGCCTACTGAGAGTGAGAATAATGTAAGTACCCTCTTCCCTGAATCAAGACACATTCATTTCAAGCATCATCTGTGATCAACTTGTCAAATATATATTTATAAATGGGGACTACAGAGTTTGGGAGAAGCGCTGAGTTACTAAAATTGTCTTAATCTTTTTGCCAGAAATATGTCACAGTTGGTGCTTACAATTGTTTCAAAATTATACCACAACTTTCTTTAATTTCATTCAATGTATTTCCTCATACAAATGGAATGGCAAAGGCCTGCTTGCAACAAACAATAAATGAAATATTATTTCACAGTATTTGAGCTTCCTCCTCTTCAAATACTGCCCCCTCCAAATAATATAATAAAGAAATGTAGGCAAAAATTCCACAGCTGGCACATTTTTCCATTAAAAAGAAAACTACTTATTTCTCCAAAAACTATAATATTAGAACCCAAAGAGGAAAAAAAAGAAAAAGAAAAAATGGTAATAAAGCATGGCAGAATCATCCCGAGGAAGCATGCGTGGTCTCAGCATAATTTCCCTTAGCATCTTGAGATGAACGACATCACGCAGCCTGTGATCTCTGCTTACTCTGAAAACCAGCCAGAAGATTTTCAAAAAGGAAAAATTCTGGTTGCGCTTTCAAATGCCAAATTAACTTACAGGACGTCCACTCCTGAAGGAAAACAGCACAGTAGCGCAACAGAAGCTAGAGAATGCTTTTTGTCACGCAGAACCGGCACTGATGAGTGTGACCCCAATGGGGTTCATCTAAAATTCCCAAGTACCACAGGCAAAGAGGTCAGAAGTTTTCTATGTCAAAAAATATGCAAATAAATGAAGCTCTATATAGCAATTGTTCCATATGTTATAATGGATTGTATATTACTTAACTCTGTCTCTCAATAGCAATCAAAAATGGGAAAAACAAAGAGGAGGAAAACCTGCTTACACTCACAACTAACATCTTATTCTTCATTTCCAAGCGTTATTGGTCTCATTTTTAAATGCTCATTATTACCAATGATCCATCCAATTATTCAGGGAGTGTCCAGAGCAGGCATACACAATTAAGCATTAACAGTGGTGTGCTGAACTATCCTGAGAGTAAAAAGGACATGACAGGTGTGCACACAGCGTAACAGCAAAGAGTTAAAAGTCTGACGAAGTGAACGTGCAAGATCATGAACCCATATTTACATCGACAATGCGTACATTACAATCTTTACTACTGGCCTTACATTGTATGAGTGGCAGCTTTCTTACCAAAAACTTAACAAGTACAAAGAAAAAGTAAAAAGTAAATAACTAGGGCACTCTTTCACCGACATAAATTGTCCTAAGAACGGGACATTTAAAGGTAAACAGTGATGAGACAGAGAGTAAAATAAACTGTTCGTTGTCATTGAGATTTAGATGACAGTGACTTTCTTATAGTAAATGACCAAATCTTATACACAATGAATGTCCTGCAAATTCATTCTAAATGTAAAGGAGAAACATATTTTACTATCTGCTTATAAATTACAGAAAATAATGTTTTATGTTACTTATTACTTGGATGTGTCATTGCTCTGGCCACTTGTACCTAGGTTATTTTCTACAACTTACTTAACTTTAACTGAGAAACCACATTTGCAATAATCTTTAAAAAGAATAACTTGAAGACAGTATTAAACATAATCACCTGTGATTTTCCCATTTATAATTTAAATTGTTTTATTAAAATAAAAACTCAGCCACCAAATACATGATTTTTAAAAATCACAAAGGTATATCTAAAAATAGTTGATAGAGAATTATGAATCATTCAATGATTAGACTAATATTTGAGAAAATTTAATAACATGGGCCTTGATTCCAATTAATATCTGTATGACTAATCTTAACTTCCAACAGTTGAACGGTACTTTTTAAAACTGAAGTGAGCTAGATTCTCTTTCAAAAATACTTAAAGCAGAAACAAATGCCAAAATCTCTTTTAGAAACTTTTATACATTTGAGCTGCTTCATAGTATGGAGAGAAAAACAGACTGATGTATTTATTCTACATCTTTCAGAGCTAAGGATGATGTGAGGATAATGACATCACAGAGAAGCCACAAGTAGAAGCTGGTTTTTGTTTTGCCAATCTTGTTCTCATTTCAGAACCAAAAGTATCATGAAATTAACCCCCAAATCAGCGTGGGGATGCATTAAGTAATTAAAATGTATATCACAAAGACTGAAGTCATTTGAAAAAATGTCTATGTTAAAATTCCACTCAGTGCCTTCACGCAAAAACGTTCTATGTGTGTGAGACTACAGATGTGTGCACATCCATGTACGCACTAAGTTGCCATGAAGCCACACAGGCACAGGCTACACTGGGCAAAGCTCGGAAAACACTGAAGCTAAAACTGGACTAGTCATGCTTGATCCCTTTGCACATGAAGCGTTTCGTGTAATAGAGAAATTTAGATTCCACCAACAAACCTCTACCGTATATCTTCACACTGTTTATAGATGTATCTGATCTCTGACATAATAGATGCTTCTACAAAGAGAAAGTGAAATAGTGATTCACAAGTATTCACTGAAAGCTACATTGTAGAATCTAATCAAGAAGCATGTTATATTATAAATGTTTAGTGTCTGTAAGTTTCATAAATTCTGTCCAGATTCTATAAATAAAAAAAGCTCTAAAGCAAAATCTCTTTTATCTCTCTTTTCTACAACTAAAATATATTTAATGTCTAAAAGTCACTTGTGTTTTACCTAACATCCTATACAGGGTTCATTCCTGGTTGTTATAATAATCAATTTAATATAATATTAATGCTTTTTGAAGGCTTGAGACATATACATTAGATAATATGAATACGGTTATTATTCTTTATAATACTATACTATGTACTATCATGAATAAAAAGTAATTAACAGATGAAGCAATTATAAATGCAAATAAAAGAACCATGTCCCCTCCAAATAAAGGAAAAAAGAAACAAACTATAGACACTTAAAAACTTCCTTCTGACACTATCTACTATAGAAGGTTTAAAGAGCTGACAATGAGTCATTTGTTTATTGAAGTGTTAAATAAATTGAATGTATAAGTTAACTTCTGACTTACTTAAAAGTATTTGGAACATTTTCCAGAGCCTATTTTGACTGGGTCAATTACCTAGATACCAAAGTTGTTGCATTGTGTTGCCTGATGAAATAGGACATACATCAACCCTCAAAACCAGTATTACAAGCCTAGCAAACAGCATCACATTTGGGTGACGCACAGAATCCATCACCCTAGGGAAGAACGCTATGGTCATAGTACAGAGTTGTTACATGTTCCATATTATTTCTACATAACGTTTTGAGATGATAGAATTGTAAATTATAAAGTGCTGTCCCATAAAAAGATATGTTCAGAAACAGCATCGTCACTGAACTGCTTTCAACAAAAATGGGACTTTGAAAACATTATCTTCAGAAGCATTTCTTAAAATACACTGAAAGGTAGCATTTTGATTTATAGTTTTTTGTCATTTCTTAAATTTCTTAGTAAATTCAAGGGACATAATAAGTATTGTGATAATGATGGCTTCATTACGGTTAAACTCCATACTCATTTCACACTTCTAGAATTCATAAAGTAGGTCATGTAGCTCCTTAAAAGATTCACATTTAAAGCGTAAAGTTAATGCTCAGGTGTGAGACCCCACTATCAAGGGTATCTACATACAATCAGTCCACATACATCACATATGTGAAACATACCTCCAATAGCATGCACACAAAGCAGCAATGATTTAAACATAGAATAGCTACTGTGAATACTTCAAACATTTTCAGGTACTTACACTGCTAGATTTCTTCTCATATTATAGGTGTCCTACTACCAACCACCCCAAAATTACACAAAGCAAAAATATGTTACCTTTGTTCAAACAATACTGCAGTTCATTATATAACAAAGTGTCATCCTTAATTGCTCAGGAACCAAGACACTGGTGGATTCTTGGAGCAGAAGTGGCGCTGAATGGTTTGAGGCAAAACTGAAACATATTGTTTAAGTAAACCTTAAGGGGAGGGGATCATATGCGCAATTGATGATTTTTTTTTGTATCATCTTCCACAAAGCGTCTCCAACCCCTCCCCACCACCGAACAGTAAACAAGCTGCTGATATTCAACGAAGGCAGCTCTGAATGCCTGCTTCTCCCTTTTTTCTTTTCTTCTTGCTAAACTTTATTACTGTTCCCTCAGTTTTGAATAAGCCAACACTCATTAAATAAACATGTATGGACAGAGAAACCCCTAACTTAAAATTTAGGCTTGAAAACTTCGGAAAAAAATAAAATAAAATAACCAAGACTTACTTGAAGACACTCTCACTAGGCTGATGCGAACAACTTACAGATTAAGTTCCTAAAGTTTTTTCCTGACAAATCCTTAAGGAAAGACATAATCAGCAAAGAAAGAATGTCTCTGATTTGAATGACAGTCTACAGGTCTCACAGGAAAAACTGAGAAATGCATAAGGGAAATCAAATTTCTGCTTAAAGAACACTTCAACTTCCCTAAATATGTGAAATGCTTTTATGATAATTATACATGCCCTAAAAGACAGTTTAAGGTATCCATTTGATACCTAATTTTTAGTATTATTTCTAAAATATACTCTGTTTTGAAAAATATTCTCAGAACAAATTTGGAGTTAAAAGCAAAGTCGTCCCAGACAAGCAACCACAAGCTTTAACCCTTATGAACAATTCACATCAGAAATGTTTCTCAGTTCTGGCCCATCAAATGGGGCGAGGGCCCCATGTCTGGGTGGAATGTCTTTGCCTGCGGAAGGAAATACTGGCACAAATCTTTTTGCCCTCCTGAAAGATTTTCCTACTTGCCAGGTTCGGAAGTTGCCCTGATGTCAATCAACATCACCAAGATGTCTCTTAATTCGAGAAAGTTCTGTTTGCCTGTGCAAGATCAGAAAGAAAGAAAATGACTATTTAAAAAAGAGAAAAAAAAGGAACAAAAGTGCTGTGTAATTAATAGGGTTAAAAATTATCATGTAAAATTTCAAGAAAAAGAACCGCCAGCAGGAACAAACTGACCCTTAAAATGAACACTTTCCCTCTAAAAATATAGTTTTTGTAAAGTTTCATCTACTTTCCTTCCTCTGTATATAAAAATGATTAATATTACAATTAAACTTCCACATTTCAGGCTGTTGCTAACAGGTGTAGCATTCCTTAGATAAACATATCCATTGACCTGTTGCCACTGATAATCTTAATTCATGCATCTCAGTTTAAACAAAAACAACTGTTTTTTTCCAAATAAGAAAGAAATAACGCAACGCAAATACCCACTTCTCCCCCAAACCCCAAAACTGTTTAAGTTACGGTAACCTGAAATGCACCAGCCATCACAGAGAGCAACTGGAGAAATCCAGCAGTGTTCAGCAGGAAAGATTTTTAATAACAGATTGAAAAACAAGAATAAAAATAACTACATCAACAGAGCCTTTCTTCCTCAGGCCACAAGCCCGTTCTTACTTGAACTTTTTTTTTTTTTAAATGGCATTTTGGCCACTAAAACCAATCCAGAACATTATTAAAAGTTAAAAGCTACCAATTACTTCTGTCTGTTCTTTTAAAGCAAAGTTTGGCATTACGTCAGTTGGTTTAAAGAAAACAAGAAAGAGAGAGAAAGAGTAGGAGAGAAAGTTTCCTGCTTGTATAAACTAAACCACCAGGGAAGGTGTCTAGCCACTTGTAAAGCATTTACTGCAGGCTTTTAAAGAGCTAGAAAATATTTAAAAATTAAAAGTTTTCTCTCTTATTTTTAATGAAACATACTTAGGAATGAAAAAGTGTAGCCTTAGCATCTTCTCTGAAATGTTTGGATGTCATTTGTATTTCAGGCCATGACGCTGAATCGGAAAATGATTTCCAATGATGCTTCAAATTTGAAATACAGAGATAATTTCATCTTTGTTTTGTGCTACTTGGATCTGTGCTCTTGAGGAAAAAAAGAAAGTGGGATCACAAAAAAAGTAGACGTTGCTGCGACAATAGCCCGCAGAGCTGCTGTGGCCGGTCAGGCTTCTTCATCTAACTCTTAATAATTCGAATAATTTTCGTCCATAGGTCCTTCTGGAAATTTAGTGAGGAGGTTTCCTTATGTCTATACAAGATCTCCTTTCTAACCTAAATCAAGTTCTACATTATTATAACCATGAAAGAACGAAGCCAAAGACCAACAAAGTCAGTTCCCAAGGATCAGAGAGCCAAGGGGTGATATGACAACCCTAAAGGTGACCAGAATACCAACATTAGAGATATTACTAGGACCCTATGTAATTAATCAAATACCCTACACAAATAAACAAATGGCTTAAGACCAATTTATACACCAGGTCAAACTTTTTAAAGTGGCTATTCCCTCTGCAGCCTCGTTTGCTACTGAACAGTAGTATAAAACAACACTTGGCATTTTAGCATATTTAATCCACTGGTTAAAGGGTTTTAAGAGGTAAATAATTTTGATAATTATAAAAATTCTGCTCATTTTTTTTCAATGTAGATGACTGCAAAGTGCATTAGACTCCTCTATACATAACAATTACAAGTACCCTCAGAGAATTAGATTAAATTTCTGCTTGGCAAAGGCTATAAGAGTTTCTTCATATTTTATCTAAGGGGCTCCAAGAACTCCATAAATCATGACTACTATAGTAACAAAAAATCCTGTTCTTTCAGTATGATCATATCAAAAGAAGAATGTGGTCATCATAGAGAGAGACAAAGTAAAAGCAAGTCTAGATATGCTGCCGTAAATCTGCTCAAATTTCAATAAATAATAAATAAGAGAAATGAGTAAACAAGATTCAGAAGTAATCAGTGGTATTAGTAGTTACAAGCAGCAAAAGGGAGAGAGAAAGAAATCTGTTACCTGGAAGCTTCACCAAGGATGACCGACAGAAAGCAAGTCCATAAAACTTCACTGTTTTTATCAAATTGATTGTAACTTGTGAGCTGCACTATTTGGGGCAAAACCGTCTGAGTTTATAGTTTTCTTATGCCTGCCAAAAACAGATGCAGACTACCACACGAGCTGTCCTGCGGAAACTAAATTAAGCAAAGGCAAATACCAAGTGGAAAGTTGTCAGACTGTTGAATGAATGGCCTCATTTTACACACCAGAGAATATCTTAATAAGAATAAGTTTTAACGTGCACCAGTCATTTTAAGTGCATCGCTTATTCCAAAAATAGTCATTTTCCCTTTAAATCAATGATAAACACCTGCCCATAACTTTTTTAAAGTTCATTTTCTTTTACACACAATAGCACAGTATTGTTGCATTATTGTTTGCTATCAAAGGCATATTTAAGTAAAGAATAATAATTTTTACATATCTGAATATGGAAAACATTTAAAGGCCACTAACCCAACAGTTTGTACTCATTTCCAATTAGAAATACAGTTCTAGCTGAAAAATAATTTGCTACAAGTTCTTTTAAAACTTTCACTAATGTTTATTTACTTCAACAAAGAAGGTAAGACAGGAGTTTATTAAAACTTAACACTTTTTGGCATTCTTAATAGAAATATGCAGATCATTAAATACAAATTGCAGTCACTATTTCTCTGTCTCTCTCCACACACACACACACAGACAAGTAATAATAATAATATAATAGAAACATCATTGATAAACTAGAATCATAAAAGCAGCTTTTTCACAGCTGCATTCATTTCCGTTCTGAAGGTTTCCCTGATGAATGAAGATTTCCTTATGGGTAGTCCAGAGACCTACAGTGTGGAAATCAGAGTAAACTCAGAAGTAATATGACTTAAAAGAAAAGTAAAAATAATACTGAAAATATGGTAGGGGCCTATGCAACTCACCCATGTGAGCACACTAATATAGATTCTAACTGGTTTTTAAGCAAGAACTGTGTGAAATCATTTAAAAGATTATCGTCAAAATGCTGAGCTCTAAAATCAACTCCGACTGCACAGCTACTAGGACACTCTTCTCTTCACGTTTAATGTTACCTTGAAGGCACAAAGGACAACATCTAAATAGCAGCGGAGACCCTTACAGCGTCTGGAATGCAAAGGAGTGACAAACTGTTTTGTAAGGAACTTGTTATGTTCCAATATTTATTTGGAGAGTGTCGGACTTGGCTATTATTATGTGTGGAAAAGTATTCCACACACACATACCCCAACGTTCGACAGATATATCGGGAAGCCGCAAACATCAGCTCACCGATGGGAAATAATACTTTGCCAACAGAGTATTAATGAAGCTTTGGGATGCCTCACATTTAGAGAAATCAAGTCAGAATGTTGGCAGTAAACTCTATTTCCCCTCAGGAGTTTTCTATTCACGTTATCAATACCCAGAAATAATCGTCAAACTTTAGCACATTAGTGGCCTTATCTATTCAACTGAACCTAGAGATGTTTCATCCCAGGGTACAACTTAAAAGGAAAGTTTAAAACTGAGGAGAGAAAAGATCTAACAACAATATTTTTGACTCGTTAAGATTAAGCATGCCATTAATAAACTTTCACATAAAGGTAAAAAAAAAATCCTCAAAATGTTGGTATCATTTCCAGAATGTCCGGTCAGCATCACAACTTACAGGAAACACTTCATCTTCCCATACAAACCCTGTATTTATTCACAACCCTGGCATACTTGGGGAAAGAAAAAAAGCCCACACCATTGCAGAGCTGGCTGGCTTTTTCACATTAACTGGTGGAATATCTGAGAAAGTGCTCTAGGCAAACGAGCAGCATGGAAGAAACTTCACAACAGTGAGTTCAGAAACTTTCATTCTCATTTTGTCCACGTCAAGCACTGGCTGCGCGCATGCATTACTTTCCCTCGCTGCCCCTTGCATTTTTAACTCTGGCAGCGTTTTCTAAATGATCAACTTTTCCCAAAACCAGCAGGAAAGTAACATGAAGCTGGCAAGATCCATAGGTTTTTACCTTAAAGAGCTGAAGGGCTTTGAAGACTTTTTGGAAGGTTCCTATTTTATTTTTGCTTTGAGCAATCAAATGTCAGGCAACAACCGGGCCTAGAGTTATCACTTCGTAATTTTGTCCCGGGCCCGATCTGTGTTTTCCCTCTGTACTTATTATTCCTCTCAGACCCTTTCCTGTTCACCTGGTGCATTTACAAAAGTTCAGTGACTCTACAAAAGTGCAATGAATCGGCCTAACTTCTCTGCGATTTAACCTCGCTAAGTTTCTCACTTCACTTACCTCACTGAAAAGTCTAGCCGTGATTTTCCAAAATAGGTTAAGGATGAATATTCTATCATAATTGTGGTTCATCATTAAGATCCATCGCTCTTACTCAAAAACTTTCATAGTTATCAATTATGAGGCCTAAAAAGATGTGAGGGAGTAAAGCAAGACCTAAAACTTAGTAAATCCAAGATGCTCCCTGAAACCCACCAGTCTTTCTGGCCCTCTAACTTAAATTGCTTTAGAGTCTTAGGGCCATAAAACGGTGACTGACTGCCCTAGGGGAAACACCACCATCTCACACAGGTACTAACAACAACAACAACAAAAAAAAAAAACCTTTCCCAGCCACAAAAACATCTTTGCACTTCAAACACTTCCCACCCCTGCCTCACCCTCAAATTATTCATGGGGTCCTGTAATCCCGGAGTTACTTGAGGGGGCAGCCGGGTGTTTGCCTCGGCCTTTCAAAGATGAGTTTCTCTAGAACCCGAACAGGAACTAGACAGAAGGCGAAGCGCCCGTCAGCCTGGATGTCCCAACGCTGTCAGGCATTTAATCACCGGCCAGTGTCCACTGACCCGAGACACATGGCGCATCATCCGCACCGCAGAGGAAGTCTGCCCCTTCCTCAGCCCTTACGGAAGCGCCCTGGCTGCAAGGCCCTGCCACATGGCACGGACCGGGCACAGACCCCTCGGCCAAGCTGCCCTGAGCTGTGCACAGGCGGGTGCATCAGGGGATGCGACTACCCTCCTTCTCCAGCTCAGTTGGGCCTTCAAGGGAAAAAAGTTTGAAGCCTGGTTTTGCAAACTCTTCAAAACCAACACCGGTCCTCTGCTGTTTTCCTACTTCGGGGACCCCACGAAAGGCCCCTCTCTGAGACCCTCCTGACCCTCCCAAGTTCACCCAACTTACTACTATGCATGCTGGTGCCTAGTCTGCTCCCCGCTTGTCAGGAGCCCCAGAAAACTTGCAGCGGCGGCGGTGTTGGCGGCGGCGGCCCCTCGGGTCCAGCCACCTCCAGCTCCTCCGCCGCGCCCGGTAGGAGAGAATTAAAA
Source organism: Trachops cirrhosus (assembly GCA_028533065.1). NCBI lineage: Eukaryota > Metazoa > Chordata > Mammalia > Chiroptera > Phyllostomidae > Trachops > Trachops cirrhosus. Next base: position 109,446,070 of record CM052544.1, read on the forward strand.
TCAGCCAGAAAGAGACAGAGGGGGGGAGCGAGGCTGCGAGGGGGAGGGGGCACCGGCCTGAAACTTCTTTTTTTGGCAAATGGGGATTTGTTTTTCCTCCTCCCCGGCGGCTGAACTTGACCCTCCTGACTCCAGGGGCTACTGCAGTTTGAAGTCTCTCCTTTCTAAGGCTCAGATGCCTTAGACCCACCAAAAGGGGGGGGAGCAGAAGAGGAGAAAGAAAGAAAGAAATCACACGCGCAAAAAAAGGAAGAAAGAAAATGCATGTGAAACCCGAGAAGCCTTCGCTTGGCTTTCTGCACACTCTCCCTCTGCCTTTTTTTTTCCCCCAAAGAAAGTCACTTTTAATTCCCAGGGCTCCCCGCTCGCGATCGCCCACATTTTGCGCACACACGCTTGGGCGCAGCACTCGCAGCGCGGTGCCCCAACCGGGCCGAGCGGCTCCCGTGCCCCCCCACCCACGCCGTACCCTCCGCGCCCCGGCCCCGAGGCCGCCGGGGCCTCCCCTCCTTACCTGTTGATTAATCGTCAAGAACACCCTCCGCAGCCCGAAAGATGGTGGCGCGGCAGCCAGAGCCATGAACCGTCTTCTGTTGTTTGCAGAGTTGATCTTGGATTATTTGGGGGGGGAGAAAGGTCTTTCCTGCCTCCCCCCCTTCTCCTCCCCCCCTTTATTAAAAAAAAGAGAGAGAGAGAGCAAGAGAAAGAGAAAGGAAATAGAACAAGGATGTGCCCGGTGCCGGGTGGGAGAGGGGAGGGGGGGTGTTTTTTGTTAAAAAAAAAAAATGGAAAGGCGAGAGAGCGATCGAGAGGACGCGGGGTCCGGAGAAACGAGCAGCACCAAAAAAGAGGACGCTTGAGATTGCAGTGAGATCGGGTCTTTATCAGAAATGTTATCGCTTGTCAGGACCTCAGTCTCCGCGCATTACGTCAGTTTCAAGACACCAACACTATTAATATCAAAGGAGCCTTCGCGGAGGAAAGCGCCACCCCAGACCGAGCTCCCTTAAAGAGACAGCGCGCGTCCCCGCGCTGCCGCCGCCTCCGCCGCCGCCTCCGCCGCCGCCCCGCCCGGCTCCAAGCACCAGCCGCCGCCGCCCGCCAGGACCGGCCCCGGCCGCGGCCCGCCGGCTGCACAAGAACTTCGCCCGAGTCGGAGCGCCGCAAATGAGAGCTGCGCGGTGCAGGGACCCAGCTACCTTCCCGCCCCGCCTCTGCCCCCTCCTCCTCCTCCCCCACCCCCACGTGTGAACGTGCGGGCTGGAAACCCAGGAAAAATCCGAAAGCTTTAGAATAAGGAGATAAAGATAAGGACCTACCTTGGGGGGAGGGGGGGGCAGGTGAAGCGCCAGTGCGTGGTGGCCAAACCGATGGCCCCGAAACACTTGGAGATGCTCTCAGGAACAGTCAAAAGAACTCTAAAAGTGCTTTTACCTTTTGGGGTGTTTCTTTCCCTTCTCCCTCCTAATTAAACGAGGCAGGATTTGTGTGTGTGTGTGTGTGTGTGTGTGTGTGTGTCCGTGTGTCCCCTCCCCCGCCCTTTTACTAGGACATGAAGTCTTAAGACACCTAGTCAGTGGGCTGTTGCCCATGCATTTGATGGCAAGTGGGCTTGAGGAGAACTTGAACTCTATCCTGAGTTGGAGAAGTGCGAACCGAAGTTGCTATGGTTTTGTGGGCTAGGGAGAAGCTAGCAAGCTCCATGGGTGCTTAATAGTGATACTACAAAATAGGTAAGATGGGAACACTATTCAAAGGCTGCAAGATTAATACCTGCAGCTCTTTGAAGTTGTAGTAGTAAAAGATAAGGACTACTGAATTAAGCTTGACATACTCTTTACTACTTCACATCATCAAATAGTCTCATTGTTAAATGAAATTCCCTCAAAATAAGTTACTGAATTGGGCAGGTTGGGTTTTTTTTTTTTTTTTATTTTCCTTTTTAACTTCTAGAAACCAACAACGCATAAAAGAATACCATGACAAGATTCAAAGTATAGTAGGTGTTAAAAACTAAGTAAACATTTCTTGGGAGTTTGAACTTCATTTTCTTCAGTTGGGTGACTTTAAGTGGCATGTTTTTCCTCTACTGAAAATCAGTTTAAACTAATTTTGTGCTAAAAGAAGAAACATCCTCCTTCTCCAAACTACAACATGATTAAAATTAGAATTTTAGAGAGGTACAATCATGAATCTGTAAGCCAAAGATGAAGTAATTTCCTCCAGAATATTTTTTCACTAAATAATTCTTGCATCGTTTAAGGGAAAAAAAAAGCTAAGTATATATTTTGAAACATTATTATCAGAAGTGAAAAAAACAATAAAAAATGTTTAACTTAAGCATGTGCTCTTTGGAATCTTACTGATTTTTCTGTGAGATCTTCATTTCTTCTTAATATACCTAGTCAGGGAGATATGTGATTCCTTTTCATAGCACTTTTATTCCAGAATTTTGGTATCGTGTCTCATACACTATTAGTAGAAAAGCAATAATTCTTTTGCAATAGAGAAACTAATCAGGTAAAAGAGTAGTCAAAATACAGTTTCACAATGAGACAAACAGTATATTCCCTAAAGGAGTGAGAAGACAATGAACCTTATATGCATGGAGTTATTCATATGTTACCATCAATTTAAATTAACTTGGGAACAGAGTGAGATTTATATATAGTGCTGCTTGCAGGGAAAATTAATATCAAAATCTTCAGTAAATCTCATAGTCAGCTACTAATGACCACCTGCATATTTTCACACTAGAGTCATTTAATACTGTCCACCGCCAATTTCCACTGTAAAAAAGTATTCATATATTAAATATAGACCTTTATTTTCTTTTTTTAAGCCATAAATTAGCTTACCGACTTTTATGGAAATATGCACGGCACAGTGAGAAGCATTTTTATTCAGGGGAAAAAAAGGATCTGAGTAAAACATTCTTGAGCCATGACTAACTAAAAATATTAGATCAAATAAATTTTGAAATATGAATCTGAATAGTAAAACAGTTTGTAGTTAAAGGGTTAATACCACCTAAAACTGCTGAAGCTGGTATCTGATAAAATCTCAGGCTATATCATCTTAGCAGCAAAGTTAAATAGTACAATGTATCACAAGGATTAGTCTCCTAATCTATTTCTGCTTCCTACAGTTTAAAGGGCATTTTAAAAGGGGAAGTGATCTTCCTCTTCGTCACTCTCACATGTAAGGCAATCATCAAGAGTGTAAATTTACTCACGTGAAACAATCATTGATTAAATTGGTTCAAAAAATTAAATTACATGCTTTTGCAAGCACAAAACCCTTGAGATGGCTGGTGTTTTTCCACCTGTAATAATACAAAATTTGACCATTAAGTGTACCCAAAATTATACATTATATAAAATGTTAAAGCCAAAGGTCTGAGGGTGAATTATGTCCTTCAATTGAAAGGATAAAGTTACATTTCAGGTACTGGAGCCAACATATTCATGGTCACTTAAAAATTTAATGAATGAAGTTTCACGGACCCAATTTTCCTGAAGTTTGCTTGAGAAATGAAGACTCTCTTCATGTTCCTTTTTATATTTTGAGTTCAGCAGATCAAAATGCTGCCTGTATCAATTCATTTACATGAACCACAAAAGATCTGTAGAGAACTTAATAAAGGCACAAGTATTTTGGTACACTTTTTCAAGCAAATTATTTATTTATGAAATAATTTATGAAGTAAATTTTACCTCATGCTTTAGATATATTACATATGCTCTTGATTGACACAATATGTATAAGCTCAAAGGCCCTCATAGCATTTTTTAATTCTAGTAGGAATATTTCAAAACAACCAACTAATACATGAGGTCATAATTGTTTGACAGTTGTTTTTAATATATAAAGTAAGTTATGTATATTGTTTTCTTTCAAATGTTTGTTGATTTGTGTTTATAGTCCTGACATGTGCATGGCACAAACCGAATTAGGGGAAATAGTAAAGATTTATTTACATTTATTATCTTCTGCTGTCAAACATATGCAAAGCTCTTAAAACCATTCTCTTCTTTTGCTTGTATTTGCAAAGTGTTTCTGAACAATGGAGTCTGGATGTTAAAACAACAGCCTGTGCTTTCATAGGATACTTCAGAAAATAAAGGAAAAATTAAGAGACTTTTTTTTAAAGCAAACAAAAAAATAACTTCCCACTAAAATAACTTCTCTATAATCTCTTGCAATGCTTTGAATTCTGGAATATTCTCTCATGGTTAAACCACTGAAAAAACAGTTCCTTGAGCTATATAATGCTTATTATTTATTAAAATGACATGGTACATTTTTCTGTTTTATTATTTAAACATCCCCCCCTCCGTTTTCTTGTAGTTTATTCAGCAGAATACAAAGAGGGATTAGTAGTTAAGCGCAAGCATACTTGTTTTACATTTTCAACCTTCTACCACATAACTTACTTACAGTTCCGGGGCCTGTAGTCACAACGATTTTACCTGATGGAACACGTATTTCAGAAATGTAATCCAACTGTTTACCCTCACACGTCATAAATTGCCATTCCTTTCAGAAACCTCAAAGATTGACAAGCCTTGGTCCTCAATGCCGACTGCTTTAACACATAGTATCAAGAAAATATTTATGTATGATTTGCTCTCAGGTTAGCACTATATCATATGAAGTGGATGACCATTTTGCCTTCCAGCATATTAAAAGCAATTATTGAAGTAGTCTGCCCTCCTTTGGGGTGAGACTTGAAGAAACAGAACGCTATCAAGTGTGAACTTCTCAGACTGTAGTCTTCTCGCTACCACACACCGCTCAACCCTTAAAAAAAAAAAGAGAGAAAGGCTCTGCTCAAAAATTATGATCATTTTCTAAACGACCTATTGCTGTACACCTCTGGGTGAATTTATTCAAGATAAATTCATCTTTAAATAGCCTGTATCTGGTATTCAAATTCACATTTACACTTGCCAAGCCTCCCCCCTGCAATATCAGGCAACTGCCTAGTTAAACAGATGGGCCTTGCAGCCCACCCTAAAGCCAACAAACATGGGCTTTATTTAATTAAAAGAGGAAACAAATTTCTGAGGTGTAGGCACACACAAGTGCTCACATATACACATGCATGCACACACATGCAAAACTCCCTGCCTAAGGAGCCCCAGAATAATGACTTGCTTTTTCCATAGATTTTATGAATGTCCAACCGTATATGTCTATTCGGTTGAAAGTAGAATTAAATAGGATTACTCAATGCCGTGCGTTCAAACCACACTATGGGAAATAACTAGATTCACTTCCCTTCTCTTAGGAGGAGAGAGCATGTACACATTCATTAACCCAGACCCACTATCTGCCCCTGAAAAATAGGTGTTTTCCAAAGTTCTCTTCTCCTGCTGTATTCTCTCATCCCATCCACTCACCGAACTTCGTTCAATTAACTCTCATTTGTATATCACCAAGCCCAACACGTGATTTTGCCTAAATTTCAAACTGAAATATTTCACTAGAAGTCAAACGTGTGAATTTGAATATGAGTCTAATATCATAGTTTAGGAAGAGGAGGCCGCAGAGACAACACGGAGGAGGAAGGAAATAGACGAGCCCTATCTCTGTTGACCTGATGAGTCATCCAGACCTGAAACCCCAGAGGCCCTCCAATTTTGGCAATGCCCCCTCCTGCACGGCCTGCATCCAGTCAGGTACCTTGCCCTCCCCTTGTTTCTTTTCTAAAGGAGTGTTTACTACCTTACTGCCTTTCTGTCCATCCACAATGGTCCTTCCCAAATTAAAAAGTTATTATTTCTCTCCTGACATCCCACTGAGCATTAACTTCTCTCTCCCTCAGTTCATTACTACACTGAACTACCAGATGAGATCATTCTGCTTCTGCATCTTCTACTCCCCATGACAAAAATCCATGACTTCCGACTGCTAAAAGAATAACACCTAAGTGCTTAGGGCCTTCAAGTTCTCCAGTAGCCTAATTCAAAACACTTTCCTGACCTCATTCTTCACTCCATTCTTCTACACAGGCCACTCTCCACGCCCACCAATCGAGGCATTCCCTGGGCCCATTGGACACTTCAGCGTGTCTTGTTTCCTACATCCTGCTGCCTTCCACATGAAAGGCTTTGACGTACCTTTCACACCAACTCTCCATGCCCGATGCCCTCTCTTCTAAAGTCAAACTCAGATTCTGCCTTTTGCATGAAGCCTCCCCCAAACTCCAAATCAGTATCAGCCAGGCAGGAAGTGAGCTTCTGTGGGCTTTGTTTCTCTCTCTTGGTAGCAATGCATCACAGTGACTTGTATCATGTTCTTTGTTCACTTACCTCCCTCTCATGCTAAACTGCAAGATCCTTGAGGGCAGAAGACCATCAAGTCAGAGGTACTCAACAACATCCATGAAATTGAATTTGGAGATTAGAAAAATCTCTTTACATCTTACTTAGAAATACTTTATTGAGCCCAAGTTGCAAATGCTCCATGTGGCCTTTTCTTCCTTCCTTTCTGGTCTTTTTTTTTTTAATACATATGGGCTGATGCATCATGTGCCAATTGAAGCTTGTGGGTGGTCTTCATCTCAGCAGCATATTTTTGGCAATATATCAGAGGAGACGTTTGTCCTCCTCTGAATATTGTCCTCATTATCATTAAGTTTGGGTTCATAATTCCATGTTGCTCTAAAAATAGTGAACTAAATGATCTTTAACTCAAGACTAGGCATTAAATTATGGAGTTATAAAAAATGAAGCAGAAAGCTGAGAATTTTCAGATGGAAAGGGGTTATTTGTAGCTTTAGAAGCCAGAAGTGTGAGGTAGGAAAGTCATGAAAGTGAGGTAGACATAATTATCTCTTTAAACATTAATGGTGTTTTTCCATCTATATTTTTAACATGAAAATAGTGAATCGTTTTAGTGTAAGTCAATCTACTGAGAGTCATTAATTTTTGCAGATATTTTAAAACTATCAAACAATTTACTTGATGTTTAATTAATGGTATAGATCCAACTGTCCAGATTTTCACAGTGATCCCACTGCACAATATCATACGACTCCCGTTGAAATGAGTATATGAGCGTGTGTGTGGGCAAGTGCATGGGTCTATGAGTGTGTGATCACCTGGTAAATGGAAACTTCCGCTTAATTAACATTCCATCTCGGTGTTCACGGAATTGATTTATTCTTCATGTACCTAGACCATTTAAATGGTATAAAGACATGGCCAAATGATCAAGTGATAAGTATTAGTTACTATCTTTAAACTTTGTTCATCAGTAATCATCCACCAATCAGAAGATGGTAGACTGCCAGCTTCTGGAAGGAAGCAAATCTCTGTCTTCTCGTTGTGCCTTGTGCCCTGAGAAGAGGTTCACTGCATCACCTGGGTCCCCCTGCCATCTGGTTGCTGGAGGGTTTGACCAATGACACCATCACCTTGGAGAATGGGAAGAGAGACAGTCAGAGTACATATTCCCCTGGCTGTCTCTCTGCTAGGGCACCCTCTCATAGGGTTCTATTAATAAGGCCCTCACCCTACCACTTATCGTTTGTAATTTGAGGTGTAGGGGCAGCTAATTCCAGCTGTTGCTAGGTCCTGGATCTTCCAGCATCTCTTTTTGCCTCCCTTATCCCTTCCCATAACTTTGTCAATGATCCTTCATTAAACAAAGAGATTCAAATTCTTCTTTCAGTATTCCTTGTGTTGTCTGCCTAGACTTGGATTAATACAGGAGGACTTGTGAAAAAAATCATCCTTGTACCATAGGGTCTAACATAGTCTTTATAATATAATTCAATAGTTAAACAAATATATGTTGAGTAACTATTATGTGCCAGACACTGTTATGTGTTAGGGACCCCAGTGGTGAGTGAGTGGCAAGCTTAAGAGTTCTATGGTTTAATTAAGTGCTTCTTAAACCTGTGGGCCTCCTCTACCAAAGGTGCATCTCTGGAGGTGGGGCCTAAGAATGCAGTCTAAGTAAGCCCACCATGTAATTTGTATATTCACTAAAGTAGGAGAGACAGCAATCCTTTGACTATGACAAGTATTAAGTGATCTTTTACAAATGTGAAGATACAAAGACAGACCTTGATAAATGTGAGTTGGGTGAAAAAATGAAAGCATGAACTAATGTTGAGAACAAGGTAATTCAGATATAAAGGGCAAGGTCATGTGCTGTGGTTTGCAGTGTGAGGGGCACTGCGGTTGCTGCCTTCTCATAGGGCAGGCAAAATTTGGTGGTAGAGGATGCTCTACAAACCATGCCCAGTGTTTAATCATTGCATTCTACTGTATTAACTCTCATCTCTCTCCTCTGTAGCCAGCACCCATAAATCCACTGTAGCGGCCCCAGCGGCTGGGTTTCCCCAGCAGAGCAGAACCCTGGGCAATGGTGCCAATTTGCTCTAGTCTAGAATCTAGAGATAGCTCTGTCTGGGAAGAAAGACATGGGCACTCTAAGTTCAAAGCTAGTTTAGTCAGTAAGATAAACAAAGTAAGACTCCCAAAAATAAAGGGAATTTCCTGAGCGCCAAGAAATTCAGAAGAGATTGAGAATATTGGTGCTATTTGAGACTTCTCCCCATATTATTCATTCCTCCCAAGGACATCTGAGGTTTTTAGACTAGGGTCATGCCAATGACGACAGATGACCACTCCCTGATCATTGTGGTCACCTTCTTATTGAATGATAATTCAGGTAAACTTCTCCCTATTATTTGCAGTCTTAAACTCAGTTTAAGACAGTACCATCTAATCTGTTCTTAATATTTTTAACTTCTTTTTTTTAAGTCCCAGGCAAGATCGTTGAACCACCTATGTATATATCATGGCACAATACATATATATCCATACACATATATTCACTTGTACATTGAGGCACTTCACACAAAGAAACATAATTAAAACATATCTTCTACTATCTCTGTCAAACACAAAGACACTTGAAGAATGCAACTACTCCTTTAATTACGCCAGAAGTTTCCAGTGGGCATAGGTTAAAATCCAACAGAGTCCCAGCACAAATCTTATTTTATTGAAAGAGATGTGCTACTTCACATCTTGATCTCATATTAGGTTAATAAAGCCAATTCCATCTACGGACCACAGAAGTGAAAATCAACATAACATAGTCATTTCAAAACAACTGATCCTGGGGGGTACATGTGAACAACTTGTATAGATTAATACATGGACTGTGTTCTAAAAATGGCCCTGCTGTTGGTTATACTCGATAACTCTATCATCTGCCCTAACTACTCAGTATGAGCTGCCAAGTGAGAAGCTCTGCGGTGACTTATAATGTCATTAGACACAATTTGAAATTTTGTTCAATGATTTCTCACATATCCAGCATGACACTCTATTGACAGGGTGGAGGTAAGAGCTTAGGGCCCTTCTGCTTTATTAAGATTAATCTATAATGATGAGCTTTTCTAACAGTTACACATTTCTTAACCATATTTCTGGCAGTGGATTTGTTTTATCATTCAGGATATCATCAGAGAAAAGTTATATAATTTCTAATAAGGTCATGGCAAAATTTAGCCTCTGTGATGGGTTCCAGGCCTCTTGCTTCAAGGACTCCTTAGAAAAGACTATTGGAGAATAAGAATCATCCACATGCTTATGAAAGCATAGAGTTATGGTACATTGACTTTCTATTATAATGTAGATCCCTTGTCTAATTTTACAAATAAAGTAATGAAGGCAGTTCTCAAGAACCTACCTGAGTAATACTAATGATGAACACTTATACAAGGTTTGCTATGTACTAGACTCTGTTCTAACTACTTCACATACAGGTGAATTCATTTAATCTGAACACACACTCCGTAGGAAACACTATTAGCCCCATTTGCTATATAAGGAAACTGAGACAAATGCAATGCTACAGCCAAAATCAAACATGTAGTTAGGTAGGGAACTTGCTGGATCAAGGGTCTAATGTCCCACTATACTGTGTTTTCATTTCAGTGGCAGAACTGGGACTCAAACCTATGATTTTGTCTTGACACTAAACCTGGCAATTACAATGTGTGCATGTGTGTCTGTGTGTGTTCACTTATGGTGAACACTTGCTATTTTGTAGCTGTACCAACGCATCTGTTCTTTCTTCCCTAGCAATAGCCCATTGATTTTCCTCTGTTCTTAGTCCATAAAAATGACTTACTGCAAGAAAAGCAAGCATCTGACTCTGGCTTTGCTTATCAGAGCATCACATCCAGGAACCTGACACAGTCAGAGCCGAGGGAACCTCAAGGTCAACTGGAAAGAAAATCAGGATCTTTTATTCTGTGGCACTTGGTCTAGAAAAGATGGGAGCCTAGAGTTCTTCCAACTGTCTCGTCACAACAGAAAGTCTGAGCAAATGCAGAGAAAACGAAGCTCAGACGTGAGAAATAGGCCCTGGGTTTTGCATCACTGCTGGGATCCCTGAATAACACTGGACCCCAAGTCAGCTGGAATCCCCGCAGTCTCCAGTTTTCTTCCTGTCTTAAACCAGTGTCACTTGGTATCAAACATCATACTGCAGTATTATGGAATTTAATACAGAATTGTAACTGCATTTCTAGCCAGTTACAAGCAGTTCAAACAAATAGATTTTCATGCTTTTCAGCCAAAATGGTATTCTACAGACTGATGATGCATCTTACCTGCCAGACTTGGATCTGTGCAATTTTTAACAGTATTTGACATCCAATTCACCCTCAGATAGCAAGGGCAAGTGAAGATACTAGAGATGATTTGCAAATTCAGTGAACATATCCAAAAGACAAGTTTCAATAACTGGTATTTCTGAGATACCTAATGCTTTCTCAGGCTATAGGATATTTTTTATTTGCTTAAATAAGCAGTTTTATTTAATAACCTTAAATTGCATATGTCTTTGACTTCGTAAATTACTATTATTGTCTTACTAGAAGTCTTGGGATTTTTTTTACAACACCCTGCAAAACTTACTGAAGGAAATAAGACACCAACTAAACAAAATGTTTACCATAACATGTCAATAATCTTTTGGTATTTGAAAGCCTCCATATAAAGATGACCAAGCAATTTAAATCCACACAGGGGATTGGAGATTTCATAGAAAGTCACTTGTGGCCCTGGCTGGTGTAGCTTAGTGGGTTAAGCGCGGGCCTGTGAACCAAGAGATCACGGTTCGATTCCCAGTCAGGGCACATGCCTGGGTTGCAGGCCAGTTCCCAGCAGGGAATGCACAGGAAGCAACCATACATTGATATTTCTCTCCCTCTCTCCTTCCTTTCCCCTCTGAAGATGAATAAATAAAATCTTAAAAAAAAAAAAAGAAAGTCACTTGTGGTCATAAAATGATGAGGAATAAGAGTAAATCTGTCCAGTGTAAAAGGTTTAAATTTAGCAAAATTTTACCTTTTGCATTTAGCAAGCCTTTTACCTTTACATTTCCATATACTTGACATTTCAAGCTATGAAAATAGATCACATTATTTCTGAAAAAAATTATGGGGAAGACAAACACCTAAAACTGAGACTAGAGAGGTCAATTTCAGGCAAAGATTTCTTCCTAACCAGCAAAGGAGACTGGGAAGAAAGAATCTATGTGAAAGAAAGAAAACCAGGGCAGGGTGTCAACAATCCAAGAGGGAGGAAAGTATGTCAAGAAAGAGGGAAAGCTAAGAGGTTGATTTACAGAAGTTGAGTTGCATACGACATCAGGTTGCCGGAGACCTTGGCACAGTATGTTCCAGTGAAAGGATGAGAACCGAAACCACAAGGAAGAGAGTTGGAGAATGAGTCAGAGGGGAGGAAGTAGAAGCAATGCACACAGACAACCCTTTTAGGATGTCTGGCAACTAAGGCACCAAAGGCTTAGTTACTGGAAAGTACAGGAGAGGGCAAAATATCTTTAAAGATGGCACATGAATGACCATGTCTGCTTGTGGAAGAGAAAGATCCCATGAAAAGTAAGAGATTGATAAAGCAGATAAGAGAGGACATAATTCAAGAAGCCAAGTCCTTAAGATGGTGACAGGTGGCATCTATAGCATATTCTCTTTCTTGAATAGAGGAAGGAGCTCATCCTCCCCAGGATCAGAGAAAAGGCAAAGATGCAGGTATGGGTGTACATTTGGTGATAGGGAGAGGAGGGGCATAAGTGTACTGGGCAGAGTCCTCAGCTACAATCTGACTGGGTGATTAAGAAGAAAATACATACATTATGAATGTTCCCAGCAGCTCGAACAATCACTGGGGGATCTGGAAAACCAACTCGAAGCTTAGCTTTCAGACATAACACCTCAGACTATGCTTAGAACTAGAGTGGTAATGAAATGGCTGCTGCCACCACCGAGCTCAAGGTGCACCATTTGCACAATTGGCATTCTCGCTCCCAGAAACTCACCCATGCAGCCTTTGTCACTGTTTTGGTTACAGAAAAAAGAGAAGATCCCTCTTTATTTTCCTTTTGCAGTTACAGTCTCATAGTTAAGTCTGGTGCATAAGTCTGATGGTGGAGGCTGTGCTTTAGCTCAGAAGATGCTGGGAAAGCAAGTGTCTTACATGATTAGCTTCTACAAGGGGAGGATTTTTTTTTTTGTTACTTCCTACAGAGATTCATAAAGTAAAGAGAGGATTCAAATGTTGAACAGGCAAAAAAGTATTCCACAGGGACATTTAAGAGCAGACAAAATATACTAGCTTTAAAAATATTAACAAAATCTGCTCAAAGCTAGCAACATTAACATATAGTGTAATACCTTACTGTTATATAACTTCAGGATTTTTAAGTCAGAAAAATGAGAAATCCTTTACTTAGTATGATAAAACAAATACTTAAGCACAGTTGCAGACATTGTAATTCTTGCTTCCAAAGATATTTCTTAAAAAAGGGTCATTCCAAATTTTAATATTTCACAACTTAGACATGATCCAGGAAAAAGGCTCACCACTGGCATAGCCACGACTGAGAGGTATTACTCTATATTAATTTACAGCTGCTCAGGGGCCAAAATTATCCTTTATCCATTTTACTTTTTTGAAATATTGATATATATTGATTCTAAAAAATTCAAGGGGCACATAAAAGTTCCAATAAAGAATTAAAATCCACCTACCAATGCATTGGTAGATTCATACATGCACACACTCACACAACGGCACAGTTCTTTATAAGCAGTTTATGAGGCATGCTGGTCTTTAATCTCCTATTTACAATTGATAAGATGTCCACATTTTTCCATTCCATTTACATCATTATTTCAATGACTATTTAAAGTACTAATTTTGTATAGATTGTTCCCAATTTTTCACATTGTGAACAACAGTTGTGAACAGTCTTATTTAGTGTGTGGCTCTTCACACGTGTGTGGTTATCACCTTAGGCCAAATGCTTCGAAGGGAGATTTCTGGAATACAGTCATCTGATTTGTACACATTCTGATATGTATTGCCCAAGTCATCTCCAGAAATAAAGCAAACACTGATTATATCTTTTGCACCTTGGCATGGAAGTGCCCATGGGAACCAAGACTATTTTGAAGACACTTGGAGGAAACCGGCAGAGCTATAAAACTGCATACCTTCTGAGGCAGCCAACCTTGATCTCTCAGAGTCGCTGGAGCTCTGTAATCAAGCTGACATTTACTATTCCCCTGTCGCGGTTTCCCTATGTATTTATTAGTCGGTGGAAGGACGTAGTGTAGCAGCACAGAGCGAGCAGTCAGCCAGTAGTTCCAGACTTTCTTGTGCTGTTGATAGGTTCAAAATCAATATTCATGGGTTACTCTTCAGCCTACTCAATCACCTACACAGATTCCACAATAAAACCTCATAAAATTTAGTTCTCTGAGACAGCGTCTAGTTTAATCTCTTCACTTCACGACCAAGGAAATAAAAAAAAACAACAACAACAGAGAAATTCAGCAGCTTTCTCAAGTTCACACAGATATCTAGTTAAAAAAAAAGTAACAGAACCAAATTTAGTTTCTGTGCTATGATATTTTCTCCATCCATTTCTAGGTTAGATTGTGTCATGTGAGTTCAAGCCATTCTTAGATGTGTGAAGCATTTGGGGAAGTAGGTTATCTCTTCGAGGATTTGACGTTTACGCCAGGTATCAGATAGTATAACTCTACCTTCACCAGGCAGCAGGTATCTTTAAAAAGTTATCAAATGCGAGTTCACAAATGTAGCTTTCCTTACAACTGTTGCTAAAACACATTCTTACAAGTGCAATAAACTCGAACATAGCATGGGAACATGTGACTATGCCTTTGATAATTATTTCTATAGGGAAGACAATATTATATGACTAGGAATTTTGGCCTTTGGTACCCTAGAGTTTCTTCTACTTGAGATAATGCTGCATATAAGCTACAGTCAATAATCGTGAGGAAGGAGGGTTAGTTTCACTATTCTTCTTGATGAATATGTTTTGACCAACTTCTCACTGACAGTCTTCCCAGATGTTGTATTTTGGTACCTAACCTAGAAGAAGTACTACCAAAAGTGTCATGACCTAGTAAGAAAACTTACTGATTAAAAAGCCTATATATATATTTCTAAGAACTATGTGATCTGATAATGAAAGATCTTCATTTTCACATAGTTCACCAGAAAACTTCTAGACAAAAATGAAATGAATACTTTCCTTTTCAATGAAAATGTTGAATTGGAGACCTCTACAGAACTTCCATTCCCTATTGTTTGTTATCTCATATACGTGTGTGTGTGTGTTGTCTCTGCCCTCTAGGGACTTAGATACTCAACCCTTTGGAACATGTTTGGTCAGGAAAGTACAATGCATTCAGCCTTTGGTTATCTAATACAAGTCACTGAAAATACATTTTCTGATTTTCAAAAAATCACCAGTCAAATACCATCAACAGTTACAATGAATCACTTAATGGTATCTTGGATATAGTTTTCTTTTCTCAAGTCTGCCAAGCCCAAATGTTCCTCATATTCCTTCTATTCCACTTTGGAGTAGCACTCATTCAAGATGGATTATCCATTTGCTCAGTAACCCAGATTCCACAGACCCAGATTCAATGAGAAGGATAAGCGTATTCGACGAAAAAATAGATTTTTAAGGACAAAGTCTCTCCATCGCTCAAACTCACAACTGTGTTTCCATCTTTGTTTCATTCTCTACCACATTCCATATGCACACCCAGTCACCAGATCTTAATGATTTTCCCCTTTGTCATGTCATTTATTTCCATCATTTTTTATTCCTTATAGCTATTTCCCCTTATTAAGATTTCTATTTCATGCTCGATAGCTTTTCTCCATTGTCTTCCTTCTCTTATTCACATATATCCATTTATTAAGTATTTTATACTCGTTAGTCCAGTCATTCTTCTCTATCAAAACCTTCCATGACTCCATACGGACCCGCGCACTGCACCCACATCACCATTACATTCGTGTCCATCGCACTTTTTCCAGCTGGACCTTGAAAATCTTCCCAGGGCTCATTTGTAGTCTTTGTTAACACAAAGTTTGGGACATTGTCTATAAATCAATCCATCTGCAGATCAATTAACAAGTCAGATGCGCCACATGATATTTATAACACCCAAATAAAGAAATGAAGTCTCATCTTCTTAACGTAGAGCCCACATCTACCAGAATCTGTTCCCAGCAACCTCCCCAACCCTTTTCCCAGACACTCCCCATCGGGCCTTTATTGCAACCATATCACTCCAGAAAACGCACCTTAACTTTTCTACCTGTGTGCCATTTCTCACAGCATTCCACCAGTCTGAATTGTCATCCCTGCTCCTTTCTGCCCATCAACAGGACTCTGGAAAAGTCCTATTTCTTTGTGGCAACCTTTATAGTCCAATTAACACATTGTGATAGATTCCATGCCTAAATCTGCAGTCCTTTTGGTCTATTTGACTCATTTGGTAACTAACTACATGATACTCTTGACATTTCTTGTTACTTAATCTTACATAATTATTTAACTTCACGTTTCTTTGCACCTTGAAACATTCAACGGGTTATATTTCTAATTCATGTCTTTCCTCCATACTTCACAGTAGCAAGGGAGCTCATAAATACAAGTCAATGTTCTAAGTAATTTTTCTTCATTTCCATGGGAGGAGAAAATAGTAAAGGAAAATACCAATAACACAAGAATGACAGTGGAGTGAAATAAAATGAAAATAAGAAAGTGATAAATACATACAACTAAAATTAAAAAAAATAATAGTAACATGCAAGCTTACATGAGGTGAACAAAGAGTGAGGTCAGCAGGCTAAAGATAATCTGACCTTTTAGAAACAGAAATCCTATCTGGAGTTTATAACCAAGAGCATGATATATACTACAGCAGAGAGATGAATTACACTAACTTTTCTTTTCCTTGGAGATATATTATCCAATTAACTGCCTGTGCTCTGTTTAGTTTTATAAAGCCAAATGAGATCATCCATATTCAGGCTTGTTCAACTCCACTCTCTCAAGTAGCAATCAAACAGCTGTCTTCAGTCACAACTTTCTGACTCATAATACATTCATCCCAAAATGCCCTTGTACATCTTCTAGACCATATCATCATCGTCATAATAATAGTAACACTTAAGCATTGTGTACAGTCTTGTTCATCTTCAAAGCTTGTTTAAATTCTGTAATGCAGTGAAAACGTGACGCGTTGAAAAGGTATGGAGGGTTTTTATTGTTCTAGGAAAAGGGCGTTGAGCAGCGCGGCGCTGATTACAGCGTGCACGGTGCGGAGAGGGTTTATAAGTTGGCAGTGTGCACATGAAGTGCAACTTCGGGGCCGAAAATTATCAGGTTGGACTGATCTCTCCCTTTAGTGTACATAAAACAGACATCTTAGCTATGAGAGAAATACCAACTGATTACGTGGTTCTTTTCTGAAATTCTAGGACTAGGTTACTGTCTAACCTCATTATACTCCATCTGAGGAAGAAAGGAATGCCTGGGTCATCATTAAAAATACCTGGATACAAGCTTAGATGTTTAGATGTTCATCTTATGGAAATAGTTCCATATACAGTCAAGCTAAGTTTTTCATTTTATTCTTACTGGCCACTTGAATGGCCTGCCACACTTACCTGTTTGCAGGTTCCTCTTTCTGTAGCTTAAATGATACTTTTTTTTCCTCCTCCATGTATCCTTGAAGCTTCTTCATTATTTTAGTTGTTCTTGGCTCTCATTCAGAAAAAATAAAATTGCCCCAAATTTCCTTATTTGAATCCCAGGAAGAAAAGAGAAAATGCTGCTTCCTTTTTGGATCTCGGTATTTTTCATTGTTGACCAAGTATTTAACCATCAATTTCTATCATCTATTACCCTGCTTCTCAATTGTCTCTCAAGGAAGCTACAAACTGGTCATCATTATAGTTTCACTGGCCAAACTAAAAAGGTTATTAACACAGTTCCAGCAATTTGCTTTAGCAACATGAATGTATAACAAGGGCCATTGCAATAAACTGTTTCATGGGCCCCTGTGTCTGCTGAATCCCGGGTCGCCAATGTGGATTGGAGATGACAGGCAGCTCTCTACAGGAAGACATTTTTGCCACTTTGATCTGAAAATATCAGTCACCAGTTCTGTTGCTTTGGGCCAGAGGAAGACTCCTCGGTGGTCTGTATTTCCTCCTGACTATTCCCTTTTTACTAGGGCAGGGGAGGAGAGAAAACCAAAATATAGCATTTTCTTATGTGCCATCTGTGCTTATTCAGAAGGGCAGGGTACACATTTCCCCCCTGAGAATCTTTCCTGACCCTCTGTAGACAGACCCTCAGCAACCTTAACCTAGGCCATGACCCAAGGAAGGGGACCAATGCTCGATGACAATTCTTAAATGTCTTTCAGGTTCACCACAGAATGGTATATTTTCAATTATTTTCCATAGTAAGTTCACTTTATACTTCTTTAATTTATACCATTATTTCTGTAACCATTTCCAGTTCTTTAGCAGTACTCAGATTTTAACATATTTCTTAGCGTTGACAATTTAATATAATGTTGGCATCCATCTGCAAACTCCATTAATATGGATGCCCTTCTCCAATCTTTAAGAAGCTGAGAAAAATATTCTTGTAATCCTTTCAATACCTTTATATAACAAAATATATAGTCACTGAGCATGTATTGTATTTTGGCTCTTTTTCTTCCATATAATTGTTCTTGGTGTTTTAATTCAGGATGTGTTATTTGGGTAGGGAAAGTAATGCTTTACTAAAATGTAAATGTATTACTTTATGTTTTATTTCATTTAGCATTCTTTTGAGCAATGCTATGCTTTCTAAAACTAATTTGCTTTTATGTTATTACACTATTTTCTAAGTCTTTAGACCTTAGGATATTTGTTTTTGTATCTTTAGTTACTCTTCTAATTTTTGACACACGTGCAATCCTTTATAATGTTGGACATAGGATTCAGGAGTAATATCTAAAACAAGTAATATCTAAAATAAGTAATATCTAAAACAATGTTGCTCAAAGGGAAATTCATTGGTCTTATGGGCTTAGGGCTTGAAATTGGTGGGTAGGTCATGATTTGCGTTTTGGCATGTCTGAGTCCTTGTTATAATACGATGTATTATACACGAGGTTTGCTCTATTATACTATTTTTTAAAATTTGACTACATATAACAACTTCTGCCTCCAGTGTAACCCTTCTATAAGCACTGCATTATGATAATTCAATTACATCTCCACAACTTTAGCAAGCATTGAAATTTATATAATGAATATGTAAAGTCATGTTAGCTAACTCAGTGATATTTTGCATATGTTCAAAAATATTCCTTGATGTTATCAATGCATAGTCAAGTTTATTAAATACTTATGCTGGAGTGAGCAAGACTTGTTGTACACAACAGAACTGCCTTCTCTTTAATTTTGAAGGAAAATGTTCACATCTTTCTAGCTGCTAAATTAATTTTTCTTCATATCTTAAAAGTCCCCATTCTCTATGCACTGAGACACTAGCATTTTTCAAGGGAGCATTTTATTTTAGAGACTATTTCATTATTTTGCACGTGGTTCATTGATTTGAATATATATCTCAAAGATTTCATCTTAACTGACATGCAAATTTCCAGAGACGGAGTTCAAAAATTTTGTAGGTGTGCCACCTGTGAAGACATCACTTTCTGCATAGGCTAATTTAAGCAGCTCGTGGAAGCTGAGGGTAAATTGGTTATATTTTTCTCATTATCAAATTATTTCCATCCTGTCAGGAGCGGATACGTTAGTCTTGTTTGGTTGCGAATCTTTTCTTTTTGATCATACATTTTTAGCACAAAAGACAGAATCATCAACCAGTTGCTCACTTCTGAGTCTTGCCATCATTATTTAACTAAATCAGGAAAGAGAAAATGATGCTGAGCTTGTGTAAGTGTACAATTTAAATACGCTTCTCTTATAACAAGAAATCTAATAAAATGGCAAAATACATATATTTTTATATAATATACAATATAACATATATATTTATCACTTACATGACATAAATGTAGTATCTGTACCAAAGAGGGAAGCTCTGATAAAGCATTTGTTTCTCGGATATATTATGTGATGACACCTGAATGCATTTCTTCAAAGCAATGAAAGTTATGATATTCAACAACTTTTTCTAAATAGCTAGAAACTGTTCAAGATGCATATTTTTCTTTTACCTATTTTTTCTGATACCCCCAAAATACTAAGTGGTTTATAGAAATACTTAGAATCAAATAATCATAGGATTGAAAGGAATCTAAAAACTCCACCAACTGCCCAAGCAAATAGAATAATCCTTTTGTTCCGTTCAGTCTCTTTCCAGAGACAGGAAAGTGATTGCTTCATAATATAGGTGGATTCCTTCTTCTGCAGTTCTAATTGAAAGAAACCTCTTCCCTGGTTTTCTGCAACATCCACCAATTGTTCCCAGCTACAAAGACTCTGGATCTGCTCAAAACGTATTCTCTACCATACACTTCTCCTTACATCCACTCTTTCAATCTTTTTAAGTCTCTCAGTGGCTTGCCCCTTTGATTGAAACGCCCTTCATCAGCCTGGTCCCTCTTGTTTGTTCAGGCTCCAATTTAATAATATCCTCCAAATGTTTGGGGCCCAAAAACTGGAAACAAGAATCATCAAGATGAGTTCTGATTAGTTGTAGGTGCAATGGTAATACTTTCTTTCTTCAGCTGAAATCAATAGACCCCACAATGTCACCATTTTGGCGTGTCGTCACACAACTGGCTAACACTGTGCATGTTGCACTTAAAAACCACAAGTCCTTGCCCTGGCCAGGTGGCTCAGTCAAGTGGAGCAGGCCCCCATGCACCAAAAGGTTGAAGGTTTGATTCCTGTTCAAGGTACGTACGTACCTAGGTTGTGAGTTCGAACCATGATCAGGGTGCTTACAGGATGCAACTGATAGATGTTACTCTCTCATATTGATGTTTCTCTCTCTCTCTTTCTGTCTCTCTCTCTCTCTCTCTATCTCTATCTCTCTCTTCCTCTCTCTCTCTCTATGAAATCAATAAATATACCCTGGGGTGAAGATTTTAAAAAATCATGAACAAAAAATGAAATAAAAATTACAAGTCCTTTTCACATGGTTCTTGAAATATAAATCTTCATCTATCCTGGACAAGTAAATATTTTTATCACCTGAAATATCATACTGCTTTGTGTCCACGTTATGGTTTAGACCATCATTTTAGTTAATAATGATTTGCAATGAAAATAAAAAATGAGGTTAATTTGTCAACATTTTTTTAGGTTACCCATGAAGACTTCTAGTAATTACTACATTTTTTTCCTATTGACATGTAAGCCAATTATGTGATAACATACTCTTGAATTTGACTGGGGGATGACAAGTTTGCTCGCACACAGTTGATGCAATCTGCTTTTACCCCTTTGAGAGAATCGGGATATTTTCACATCTCCAGTCTGTTGGCACCTCTCCTGTTGTCCACGATTTCTTAAAGATTACTGCAGCTGGTTTCGTCACCGCTCTGCAAGTCCCTTTGGCATCGTGGGATGTTATTCAGAAGGAGACTTGAACTCATTTGAAGCGCAGGTTTCCTGCTGTTATCTCCTCATCTATTCTGGAATTCAGTGCCCTCTTAACCGTGTCTGTTCTAACCTTTCGAGCATGGAGATCCTGCTCCTTGATAGAAAAGTGGGAAAAAGTTGAGTACTTCTGCTTACTTTTTGTTGCCAACTAACATTACAACATTCTGCCCAGCAAGGAATACAACCCTTCCTTGTTCATGTTCTAAAACCATAAAACAGAAATATTAATGAAAGAACAAACAATTGTTTTTATTTTTAGCATTCTGATCATTAATAGTTAAAAGCTTTAATAATATTAATTAATTTATAGAGATCTTTTCATGCTGTGGCCATTGGGAATTATCTAAAGTAGAAACCATTGAAAACACTAGCATATGGGATAAATCTATGATGAAATCTGAATTTCACATGGTTCCTTCTAAGTGATGTGAGGACCTTTAAAAAGGGTTTTCCTTTATTTTACTTCTAAAGTTGAATGAATTGTTGTAAAATCAGGAGACAAGTTTGTTTTCAAGTCAAAGAATAAAACTTGATCAGCAAACTATGTTCATTGTTGTCATTTACACTTTGTATGCTCAAAGGACTCCATTAGAAGTACAAAATAACCCTTCCAAAAATTTCTGCAAGAAATTTATTTCTAAACTTTTTGCAGATTTTACGATGGCTTAGTGGAAGTCCTATGAAAACATTACGGATACATGGTCTTGTAAAAGATGGGAATCTATCTGGTCCTAAAGTTTAATGGTCCCAGAATAAAGAACCAGTGTTTTAACATCCTTAAAATGCTTCGTAAGCAGTTTGCAGGGCATTTTGGGTATTCGTTTTTGGCATTTAGGAGGTGATATGTATTGATTGCTTAACATATGGTTAAATAGATTTATTTACATAGATTTGCCTATACCAAATACTTGTCAATATGTACACATTCGTGCATTACTCTTAGTCTAAGGAAACATTAATTAGCAGCTGCACCTACAGATAGGCGCTTACACTACATCAATTTTTAACCATAAATATAAAAACATTTTGAGTTACACTACAAAAGTGCTAATGTTTTATAAAAATGTGACTTTATATTTGTATATAAACATCTGCCAAACCAGTGTATTTTCATACTAAATAATTTAAAAACTTGAACTTATTAAATGTAAATGTAAAATACAGACACGTTAGCATATCAAAAACAAGAGGATATCATTACTAATTCCTCGGGTTAAAGAATTTCTGTTAATATCTCTTTTTTAAAGATTTTATTTATTTATCTTTAGAGGGGAAGGGAAGGAGAGAGGGAGAGAAATATCAATGTATGGTTGCCTCTCGTGGGTCCCCTGCTGGGAACTAGCCTGCAACCCAGGCATGTGCCCTGACTGGGAATCGAACCGCGATCTTTTGGTTCGCAGGCCTGTGCTCAATCCACTGAGCTATACCAGCCAGGGCCTGTTAATATCTTTTAAGGGTAAATCTATAAAAATTAAATGAAATGTACTCAATAATCATTTTTCCAAACATGGAAAATATAGAGAAATAGGGAAATTAAACGAAAGTTTTAAAGAACACTTTTAAATGTCAACACAGTGTGAGAAAACTAAATACATAGTAACACAACTAGTAGCAATTAGAGATGAGGTGGTATTTCAAAACATATAACGAAATATTGTCCACAAAATAAAGGCAGGCTGATGAATTATGAAAAAAATATATATGTAGTGATGAACACCGTCCTGAGATGTGTGTATAGTGTTATCACAAGACACTAGGAAACCCAACTAAACATTCACCAGCAGCCCGTGGGATTTAAGCTTGCTGCTTGCAAAGGCATTCTTCTGGATCAGGCTGAGTCCAAGGAGGCTGTCAGAGTGACTTATGTCACCCTACGCTTTCACCGCCCTTGCGATTCTACCTCTGTGTGGTTTTATTTACTTCTCTTTTTCCTTCTCTGCTAGCCTGCATACCTTCTCCCTACTTGGTCAGGTTGCTAATGCTACAGTGGTAATGCTAATCTGTTTTGTTTATCTCAGACAGCTGCAGCTGTTAGGAAGAAAATATTCTGGTGTTAATTCACCTTTTCAAACCACTGTCCTTTGGTAACGTTCCGTGGAATATGACTAACTCTAGTGCAGATAAGTTTAATTCATTCCCTGCCTTGGTGACAAACTGCAGGCTAACTCCCTTCCAGCCACCTGATTTTTAATGGCATTGGGTACAAGGAGATAGAAGTGATGAACTGTATATGCTGTGAGGGCAAAGCCTATGTCAACCTTGTTCACTATATCTCAGTGCTTTGCACATAGTAGGTGCACAAAATGTTTGTTAAATGTTCAGTGAGTCAATTGACCAGTAAAATTCTGTCACTACATGGACTACGAACAGCAGCCCAGTACCACCAGCCTAGTAAAAACTCATATGAACCACATGGACAATTTAATTGTCCTACTCTGATTTATATACACAGTTTTCTATCTCTTTTATTTTTTTCATGACTGTAAAATAACAGTCTTAGAGAAGAAAAGGACCCTAGATGTCTTTTTATAGGTGAAGAAAATTGAGATCTATAATCATTTGTATCTACAACTAAAACTAACACCTTTTTCATGACCTGGGTAAATATAGACATTTGAGTGTTCTTACTATATGCAAAGGTATAGCAATACTAAACCAGCAAGTCCCTTCCCCCATGTAATCTGCATTTTGCCTTCCTACTGAAGAACTGGACCTACAGTGGGTGCACTACACAGACGCGAGACCAGTGACTGTTGTTCACTTAATTCATTATGAAACATGTTTCCATCCAGGCTTCTAAACTCCTAATACCTGTAATTTTTCTGTAGTGTTATCTTGCCTCCCTGATAATCACCCAAACTATAATTTTCTAAATATTCAAGGTGAGATAAATAACTTTTTAATTATACTTACCTTTCAGAAATAGTAAGTACAAGGTAAGTGTGACCCCACAGGTGTGGGGTGAACAGGTGTGCATTGTTGACTCTGGCATATTGCAGGACTTCCCCCCATATATATATATATATATATATATATATACACTCTATATATGATTTCATTTAAATAATCCAATGACTCCACAGGCATCTATAGTCCCATTTTACAGATGAGTAAAATGAGAGAGAGAAAACAGCAGAGTTTGTAACAGACACAAACCAGTTTTGACAACAGATTTGCCTGATTGTAAGTCCCACACCCGGGACCACACGACCTACAACAAGTGCCACACTGCCAGCTCATCTGCCAGGACGTTAGCCTTTAGGGTGTAACTTACTCCCCAAGAGATTTTAGGGTTACCGTGCTACATTGTACCTGGATCTCTCAGGGGCTCATCTTAGGGAATCCCACTGAATCCTGATATGATGTGCAGTGCCAGAGAGAAAATTAAATAATGGATGAAACCACCAATAGAGACTGCATTTTTGACTCCGACTCAGTAATGATTTCTATTTCACTTATAAAAGTAACATGAGCTAGCTAGAAGAAGACTGTGAATTTGAGTCTCCTTAAGAAATTAATATTCCAGCTTTCGAACTGAAACAGTTGCCAAATCCAGTGGACATAAATCTTCTGGAACCCTGCTGCACTGGAATTTGTTGAACACACTCCCCTGAAACACTCCCTTCCCTCAGCTCCTGGATGCCCTCCCGTGTCTCTGACTGCTCTTTCTTGGTTTCTTTCTCTCAGTCGGTCTTGTTCTCAGGAATTCTGCATCCCTTTGTTCTTCAAAGTTAACATATTCTCCCCATGTGTTCATGTCCTCCTATCATGATTTTAACAACCAAAAATAGATTGATGACTTCCACATCTTTATCTCCAATCTGACCTTTTCTCAGCTCTACAGACATATTGATATGTCAAATGAGAAAGAAGGAGGTTTTTCTCTATTGTGTAGTTGTTATTGGACATGTCTCTTTCAATTGCCCAGTTATCTTACATTTCTGCCTTGCTAAAAATTAAAAATAGCATTGCCTATATTTTTCTTTGCCACGTGATCTTTACTCTGTTTTTGTTTTATAGTAATGTGTTTGAGCGGTCTTTGAAGACAAATGGTATCAATTCCATTCATGCTTATGGTTCATTAGTGTGTGAACCACACTGTTAAATGTTCAGTGGAACATCTTCTAGTGGAAGACCTACAAGACCCCGAGCAATGCCTCTCACCTCCTCAGGCCTAGGCTCCTCCTTCTCAATAGCTCTCCAAATCTAACCCATTGCCTCGTCCCACTCAGTCTACATCGGTGCTTCTTAAACTTCAGTGGGCACTTGAATAACTAGCAATCTTGAGAAAACAGATTCAGACACAGCAGACTGTAGGTGGAGCCTGAGATTGTGTCCTGGCTCTCGTCTGCAGACTACACTTTGGAATCATCTCCTCCCTCATCTTGTTGCCTCCATAGTTGTCCTCTTCTGGCAGCCTCCCTTCACACTGACTGTAGAATGCGCTGAGAAACCAACCTCGTCGGCTGCTTAAAGTCTGTCTCTCTCAAGCCCTGGAGAAACCCCATGCTTCTTAACAGGGTAGAGTCGGTCCACCAGACCCATCTCACAGATTTAAATAAATACAGCGATACTCCAAGACTTATCTTAGGTGCCTTTCCTCCCAGAAAGCCTTCTCATTCCTGTGGCATCTTCACTCTTTATTCTGGTATTCCCCAAATGTTTCTGGATGTTTCTTTCCCTGTGTCCATTTCCTGTTTATGTATCACAAGCTCTTTAAGGTGAAGGACCATGACTTGGACATTCTTGTGATCTGCTGTGTCTAGGACAGTGCTTGTGGATAGCAGATGCTCAGTGATTGTTTCCTCACTTAAACTAAACACATTTAAAATATCCTCTCTCCACTCTCAAAAGTGCGTCAGCCTCTTACAGGCAAAATATAAATATGTCATCAGATTTTTAGTGGAAAACTACAGCATAAGCTTGAAGCATTGGACCGCTTTCAGAAACAGTGGCAGAGAATGAGTCAAGAAATTAATTAGAAACTGGTTGCTTTTAAGTCTTGTTTTCGTGGGAGCATGTTTTGCACATGGGCTTTAGATATATATCCTAATTCCTTATCATCTGAAAATATGGAAATGTATGTGACATTCTCTGCCAGTGAGACTGCTTCGGTGAACTAATTTATAATTACAAATGCCAAATCGTCGGAAAAGAGAAGAAGCCATAGAAGCACATGGAAAGCACACGAGTTAAAGCCACAGAGTTACTTCAATGGGACTGAGATGTAAAACAGAAAGCGTGAAAACGACAACTGAGGGCAATTTCCAGAATACAGATTCACTGTGTTAATGTATTCATACATTAATGGTATTAATTTAAACTAAGTTGTCTCATTTTTAACACACAGGAGTCCTATTTGGAATACATGATACATTCAGCCCAAACCCTCTGATGTCAGCTACAATCACAGATGAGGTAAAAACACAAAGTTTGGATTTCCTGCTGGCTGCGCTTAGATGGCTTATTAAAATGTGCAGGTACAGAAGCCCTCCTATCGGTACATCCACAGCTGCACATTTCACTCCCTGTTTCGGCAAAATACCAGGGAAAATGCATGATGGATGACCTGTGGAAAGCTTAGAAGAAGGAAAGAAATACGCTACACTTGTTTCTCTACAACCAGGCCGAATTTCCCTGTTGTAAAAATAAGTAGGTTATTCTCAAAGCTGTTTGCATGTAGGCAAATTCAGCTGGTTTAAAAAATTCTCTCTGTGAGAAACCTTAAAGGTAAATAACTTGGTATGTGGAAAATGACCCTTATTAAGTAACTGTGAAGTTCAATTTTCCCTCTAAGTTAATGCACTTCTGGGCTTTTCGAGTTGTTTTAACAAATAGGTGATGCTCTTAGCAGAATTATTAAGTGTGTCACAAACATAAACAAACCAACCTCTATTAAATAGGAGTTTACATTATTTTCTGACTCACATGTGCTTTTTTCCCCTGCCTTATAAACATACATTATATAATTTTGCTCCTATAATATAAGGACTTAGTTCCTCTAATTTTTCAGGTGAAATGGCCGTTAAATCTCACATTCTTTGGATAGGATAAGGACTGTCCCCCAAAGATCTTCTGTATCTTAAAGAAACAGCTTTTATTTTCCTTTTCTTTTTCTTCTGTAGACAGCATGTTTTCTTTGAAAGATTCTAACTGCTTTGTAGAATTCCAATAAGCACGACTGACCCACTTTTAACATTTACAAAGGAAAAGCATCTTAATGACAGACTCATTAAGTTGTTCAGGTGGAGTTTAGTACATGACGAGGACACTTAACAGAGTATTTATATTTACCCTGAGTTCTTTGAAAGTTGTAAACAATACTACTTTCTTTCCAAAGGGCCTTAAAACAGTTATATATTGAAAGGCCCCTGGCAAAGTTGGACTTTTTGGAAAGCATTCTTCGTGGAGTGTTGACATGGTGAATGCCTGAGAGAGACCAGAGTGATTGCCTGCACTCAGACCACAAACAACTGACTTCTAGAAACGGCCCTCTTCCACCACAGGGGAGATAATTAATGCCCCTCCCTGCCTTGCTGGGGGGTGGGGAGTTTAATTAAACCATATTTGCATTTACATGGCACTTTTTATTCAAGAATATTTATGCAGTATCATTATTAGACCAAACAGTCAAGCAGAATGAAACACGGAAGAAGGAAAAGGGGATTCTCAGAAAATTGTTTGTACTGAGATTTATATCGGGAAATTTTAGTAACAGAAAAACTATCCTCAGTAATAAAATTTTATCTATAACTTACCACTTTTCAATGACCTGCCTAAGAAATATTAAATCAACAGTTTTAAAAAGTTTAGTGGGGGATTAAAAAGCGCTATATTTTGCAGAAGGATAAAATGAGGCTCACTCAACTAAAAATTATTTCATCTGTGAAAGAACATAAAAAAAACAAAAGTGAATTCCTAGAAGTAGGGAATAGTATCAAATCACATAAAAGATAAAATGAAATTTGAACATTTATCAGGTGTTGTCTTACTTTCAAAGTTACACAATATAGAATCAAACTTGAAAGGTGCACACTTTAAAGAAAATGTTGCTGGCATCAATGTATTTACTTTCTAAAAAAATAAGTCTTAGTTAGGAAGAAAAATGTGTGGCAATTCCGAAACAGACCGCAGAGTACTCAGTTTTGTGTACATTTAAATACTTGCGAGCAGTACAATTATTAAATATTCCTTTAAAACAACATCCACACTAAATTTTATTCTTGTGCATGTAAGAAGAAAGTTTTAATGACAATAAATATCATATTTGAAAATAATGCTATTCTCTCCATTCCAAATAGAAGCCATTCTTCTACCTTCTCCAAATGCACTTACCTCACTCTCCTGCCTTCTCATCCCTCCTGCCACTAGTATTTCTGTTTCTACTGGACATTAGAAAGAACAAGGAAACACAACCATTAAGATTTCTCTCCACTGGTTCAAAGAGCCACATTAAACACGTTGACAACTGTTGGTAGGTGAAACCCTCCCATCAAGAGCCACCTTCACATTGAGACATTTCTGATCAGGTGCTGATCTTAGGACATTTCCATGGAAATAACGGCAAACAGAGAATGAAAGGATGCACACAAAGCACTTAACACAGGGCACCGAATGCAACAAGTGTTGGAACATTTTAGTCATGACCTCGGTGGTCATGCTGATGATGTGATAATGACAAAAGCAAACATACATGCAACATGTAGTAACTACTGTACTGCAGCTTAATTGCGAACAGTACTTACTTACACTTTAATGCATAGAACACATTACAAATTTGTCCTCCAACATCTAATGTCAGGGACTAATCAAAAGATGAAGCGGTGAATATTTTCAACATCATTTGGTAAATAATGCCTTTAAATTAAATATTCAGAAAAATGTCTTTTCAAGTTAATGGTTCAGTGTTTTGTTTTAAACGTTAAGGAAAGTAAACAACATAAACCCATTAATTGATCATCAGAAATGCTTGGACAATTTATTAGAGCAAGAACTTTAAAACTGTGTATAGGGGCTCAAGGGAAAAGTATGATGAATACTGTAGGGAGACTTAAAGTAGAAAGTTTATCTCCAAAATGTGGGTCTGATATATTGCCACTTAGACAAAATACATTTTAAAATTCTCAGACATAACCTGGCAGGTTAAAAACACTTTGACCATCCTCAGGAAATCCCAACTGTGAAGACATTTGTGTGCTAGAGTAATGGCTGTTTTTAGTGACATTTTTCTTAAGGAGTTCTTTGGAATCAAGTTCCCAAATCTTTTTCCTAAGAGTGTTGTTTATGAGGCAAAAAAACTCAAGCTGTAAAAACGAATGTTTGGGACTTGCTCAGCTATAAAACCTAGCAGAACGCACGTATCTCAATAATGGTTCAATACTTGTAACCCATGAGGCCTAGCAGTGAACGCTGTTCCTCCTTCCTATGATGATTCTCAAACTCAGAGACAACACATCCCTGATTCTGTGATGTGCCAGATACCTATCTGTCATGCTGGCCTAAAATTTAATAAGAAAATAATAGCTCTAACTAGCTCTGTGAAGAAAGCATTAAGATAGTAGTAAACTATGTAATCTCTGGACATCTGCCTAAATTTCAGTTGTGGTAAAATCAGCTCAAAATAATTCTTCAGTCCCAAATTCTCAGTTTTATCCCCCTCTTGCATTTAGTTCTAAAAATTCAGAAGAACAATATAGATAAACAAGGAGAAGTGGACCCTATTTCACTGTTTTTGGGGAGGGAAAGATGACTTGTCTGTCCTAAGTATTAGCTGACCCTTACGTTTCAGATGAAAAAAAAAAATATGACAACACTGACTTTTTGAAAGAAATGCAATTTTTTAAGTTTTTATCAGAGAAAATTCCTGCTGCTTAAAGGTCTGTAGTGTTTGTTATCTTTGTCAACCCTTTCCACATTTGCATAAATAAATAATTTTTTTCATCTTTAATAAAATCCACACACCTGGTCTCAGATTACCAAATCAGTATGTTTCGGATAAAATTACTAACCAACTCAGAGAACTGTTTCTTGGCATCACCAGGCTTTTGGTAGAAAATACCTGGAGGTACCCTAACCACACAGTACTCTAGGAAAAGGTCCTCACAGCATTGATCTCTGATTAACTTTCAGAGTCAGTTAAGGTGCTCGCTGAAATGACCGCTCACAGAATAATTTCCTTTCCTGTTGCAGGAGAGCCCATCTCTTCAAAACATTTGCCACTGCAATGCGACTGCTTTTTAAATGTTGTCAGCTACTTAGAATGATGGGGTACTCTTTGTTTGTCAGTTCATTAATGTATTTAAGATGTGTGTATGGTCAGATTCATGAAGGTAATAAATCTCTTTTGTAGAGACAGATAATTACTTTAACATGGCAAGACACAATAACACAGAACTTAATACAAAGCAAGCTTAGCATATGCATGATAGGAAACAATAGAATGTAAGTATTAATAGAAAATAAAAAACAGTTCTCAATTACATAATCTTTGAAGAGAACACATTGAGAAGTTGAACATTGGATATTTTCTCCCTCTAACAAGCTGGCCTTATTGCTAGATACTTTTCCACATTAAAATTCCTCTAATGCCACCGTATTCAGATCCCTAGGGAGCCCTTTATCTTCTTGAAAATATTTTGGGGTTTCACAAAAATTGTTTGCCTGTCTCATTGGATTGAACCTCAAAGACTCCTTTGACGCAAGTGTTATTTTGACCACGTGAGCATGGTTTCCATTTTTTAACTAGATTAAAACATGCATGAACAAACTGCTCATTGAACTTTAATGTTGCTTTGTTGCCGTGATGGTTTGCAGATTTCTGTTTCATCGATGGTTGTCCCCCATACATTCTAAAAGTGAAATGATACATTGTAATTTGAATGATAATTTTGTTTTGATGATTTAATTGATAGCAGACAGAGGGATAGAATCCCTGCTTTTCCATTTAAGTTTTTCCCCCTGCTGAACAGATGAGACAACTAGGGGTTTCATAAGCATCTGTAAATAATTAAGGGATGTTACACTAAACTGTACTTCCTTTACCTTCACCCGGGCTTCTCTTGAGGAACTACATGGTAATCCTGGTTCAAAAAAAAAAAGAGTACCTTCTTCTTGTCACTCAGAAATCCTTGCCCTTTCTTTTTTTGCCAGTTTAGGTGATGATTAAAGGCAATCTGCCCACATTAATTTTCATGACGCCAGGGAAAGTCTTCCCACACCCTTTATTGTTATCATTTGGACAGTCTTTGCATCCGTGAACTTCACCTTTAGTATTCTAATGCTGTCTCTTTTTATTTTAGCTAGGGTTCTCCAAGCTGTTCCTATGTTTTTAAAGACCTATCTTCAAAAAAAAAAATGTCATGCACAATGCTTGGGGAAAAAAACCCAGAACGTGGTTTCTAATCTGCTTGCTTGATTCTCTCGCCATACCATGTTTTAGAGAGCTGGTTCTCTTTGCAGGAACATGCAAAAAAAGAGAGTGCCAGCTGTTCAAACCTGCTCCACCTCTGTTGCATCCAAGAAGCTATTCATTTCCGTTTATCAGCTATTAAAAAGATTAGATTACATCCCAAATGGACTCTGACTTTCAGTGAGAAGCATCCTTAATAGATGAAAAAAAAATTAATTCAGCTACCAAAATGTCTCTGTTGGCTTCAGTTCTAACAGGGCTTTACGGCCTAGTAGAAAGAAAAATTCTATCAGCAAACTGAAAAACAGATCCAAATACTTTCATTGAGTGCTGTTTGGTTATCCTAACACATATAAGGTCAAAGTTGGAGAAGCTACTATATATTTATTTTGACCTGCTGCCTTGGGTTGTTAATGTTGTTTTTTATTTATAGAAAGTCGTAGCCTCGGGAAGTCTTATGACATTCCCTAGATAAACTGTTTTTCTCTAAATTCACCTTTTAAGTCTGCCTCCACTACTCTCCCCCACACCGGAGCAAAGTTTGAGCTCCAGTAGTGGGTGAGATTTTTCCACTGAAAAGTTCAAGAAACTTGTTAGGATATTTTTTTTTAATCACTAAGATTTCCTGGAGGTAAAAGCAGAGTTGGGGTGAAACCTTCCTAAATGTTTTAAAGTCTTTTGAGAAGTCTGATTTTGAATTTTTACACTTTGATTAGAATGTAATTTCCACATAGACCAGTGCAGTAAGTGATCAACTGGAAGAAGTTTCAGTAACTGAACAAAGGTACCTACCCAGCACTCTGGGCAAGAAGCAGAACAGTTCCCGCATCTGACAGGTACCTCTCACACTAGTCTCTCCTCCCCACCAAGACAGCAACTACCCTGAATTCTACTTCACTTTTTCACAGAACTTAGTGAATTATGGAAGAGTGAGCACCTACTTTATGCTCACCAGCCGGGCCGAGACAGTGAGCGGGGCTGGCCACCCGAAAGCCTGATCACAGACATTGCTTCCCTGCAGATGGGACCACCAACCTGATTTTTCTAATAATCATTTCCTTTTTTATGGTTTCGTCACCCACGCATGAGTCCTTAGACATTACCCTTTAAACTGCATTTAAGTTTGATAGCTCTGATAGCTTTCAGAGCCTCTTCAGAGAAACAAAAATGTACGATATTGATTTGTATTGAATAGCTATGGCTACCCTTTAAAGGGCACGCTGCATGCTGAAAACCATGGTGTTAACCTTGCAGGAGGAACATGTTCAAGTGTATTAGTCGGTGGTCTGGGGAAAGAAACAAATCAGTAAGTAGCACTCTAACTGCCCTTCTGAAGAGGCCCAGAAATGAAGCAGCAGGGAGGAAAAATTAACTACCTTCACTTAACTGGGTTCTCCCGCAGGCCAAATCTGTGACTACTGACAGACGGATTTGCATTTTGCCTGTTTGGACGTTACCTAGTGGATGAATGAACAGAGGGCTCCAGTCTCTAACCCTGACAGTCCCCTTTTCCTTGTAAATCGCATTTATTCATCACCTCGTTAAAATGAAGAAAATGAACAAAATATAAACAAGTTACAGGGAGGACAGCAGGGGTGGTCTGCTATTAAATTCTAGGCTGGAAGAAAAGATTGCGCCAGCAGCAGAGAGGGCGTACATGTCCACAGCTATTGCAAGCCTTTCTTTTCTTTATCGTTAGTATTTCATTCAGGAATGGGTCCAAGACACAGGGGTGGAGTGTGTAAGTGGAAATTGAGGAGAAACAAGAAATCTCTCTCTCACTTCACTCTCTTTTTGCCTTCCTCCCCCTTCCCTCCTGTCTCTTATACACACACACACACACACACACACACACACACAAACACATGCACACAAACACGTCCAGAGAAAAAACAACCCTCCCCTCCAAGAGTGCTTGTTGCACACAGTATTTCTTTTGGCAAAGTTTAGACATGTCTTTCTAGTTAACAAATGTATTCTGCTGTCAGCTCCTTTTAAGAATTATGCTCCATGCTCCATGCCAAATAACCTCTTTAAATATTAATAAATAACTCAAGGTATCTTAGAGAGTCTGTGCTTGAGGAATTATGTTAATACTTTGAATGGAAATGACAGAGGGAATCCCCTCTTAGAAATCTGCTCCCAGGAGCAGGCTTCCCCCAATTCCCTCTCCAAACTGGTGCTCTCCCACAAAAGGGAAGTCCATTTATTTTATTCCTCTGAGTTAGATCATGCACAAACTCCTGGGAAGGCTCCTCTTAAATTGTGTGGTTTCATCGTCAAGATTCCCCATTGTTAATCCAAAGCAGACCATCCTGGACCTAGCTGTACAAATAACCGCCATCGTTATGTGTGCAGCACAGATAAATTAGAACAAAGCGTACTAACTAGACAGTTAGAAGAACCCATTGAAGTCTCCTGCTACTTCCTGTGCTCATGAAGGAGTCCTTTGATTAACCCTGGTACCATGGGGAGTAGCTCAGGTTCTATGGGCAGCCAGCAGAAACCCTGCATATGCGTGTGTGTTTCTGACTTCATGCCCATCAGCTGATGTGATTTTCTAGTCTATCTCTCAGACACCTTCAATATGCGTGCACCGAGACAAACGTGATTTTTCTCTTGGTTATCTTAAAATATTCCAAATTATCCCTTCCATAACTCACCCTTCCAGCATGGCCTTGGCCCAGGAGATACAAGCAATTAGGTAGTTGAGATACTCATCAACGCAGCTTTGTGACGTCAGTAAAAGCTGAGATAATTTATAGAGGGTGTGAGGATAAAAAAGACTGACTGATGAGGTGACCTGTGTCTCAGCCTTCTTCTCAGGGCACGTTAAGAGTGTATTGACTCTAGCCCTAGGCTTCCTCCAAACACAGAGTCAAACACAGTATTTAGCTGTCCTTGCCCCATTCAACTCAAGTGAATTAAAATCTAAATGAACCGCTATGTAGTTGTATTATGTTTTCATTATAAAGTTAATGTCATTAAAACAAAGAGGATCCCATATTTAAGCATTTCCAATCTTGTTTTACTCTGAATTGGGATACAGAGCGTGTAGAACATTATAAAAATGATTAGGACATTATGGTTTTATAATGAAATATATATATGTAATTAGTTAATATTTAGGTAATATGTATCTGTGTATACACACACACATACATGAATACATGTGTATCTATACAGCCATTATTTGAGCTCCCTCTGCTCTATATGATTGCTGTTGATACTGAATTAGCAAATACTGAAGCATTGTTCCTAGGGGAGATACAGGGTTAGATTCCTATGAACCTCTGGTCACAATATTTTCATCAACCTATTGATATGTGACCTTGTTTTATGAGTGCTTCTGCTTAAAGATTCCTTGTTTAATATATGTTGTTTATCCATTAACATTGAACTCACAGTCCACAGCACTTAATTCATGCCTGAACTAATCTTATCTAACACAGGCATTTGCCCTGCGAGGCAGCCACAGCCTCTGGCGCTAAGAGTAGACAGCACCTCAGCCCTACTCTTGGGGGCCATTTTCAACAGCAGAAATCATCATCGAAAAGCACTGGCATGTGAAAAATGTGGTGTTAAGTATAAAGGACACCCGTTTACTGCGTGAGAGATGAATCGAGAAGGCAGAACACAACCTTGCGTGACCTCTGAGAAGGTGCATCTCTGGTGACTCGAAATTTTGCTGCCCTCTGCGTATCTGAGGGTGACTGGAAAGTGCCAGTAGTCTTGGTTGTGGGGTTACAAATAATCGTTAGTGAGTAGGCCCATTTGAAAATATGGAGTCCACAAATAATTAGGATTGACCCTCAAGAATGTAGCAATTCTGTATCATGATCGTACATATATCTCACATTCATATTGAGCCACCGTAATTGGCTGACTTATCCTTCTGATAGTAAGCATTCAGTTTGTTTATAAAATTTGGTATCATAAATAAAACTTCAATGTGTAACTTTGTGCAAAAATCTACCCCTATATTTTTCAAAGTGTTTCCTCTAATGGAATTTCACAAAAGTGTCACAGATATGAAATCAAAGGTAGGAATATTTTAAAGCATTTCTTATACATTGTTTAAAGGCTTAGCTAAATTTACACTCCCATTAGTAATGTATAGGTGTCATTTTTCTAAAAAAGTGAGCAGCTCTGCATAGCTTGCTCCTGATTAGCTCCCTAGAACTCACCTCTCTCACCACCAGGATAACCCTCTGAGAAAGCTGTACCAAACTACTCACAGGACTGACAATACCCCATAACCTCTTGGTCTCCACAGCTGTCTCATTTGCCTTCATTCCTTTTTCCCTTGCACCTCCTTGTTTCTCCCATTTCCTACTGGAGGCTGCTCCTTCAGCATGCCTTCCCTGACCCTCCCCAGGACAGATGATGGGCTGCTCCCATGTATTCTCATAGACCCCCTCCTTCACCGCTACTATGCCCTTAACCTCAGGGCCATAAACTAGCCTATTTACTTGAATGTCTCTTCATCTAAATTTTAATCTCTTTGAATGCAAAGATTCTGTATTATTCATCTCCTGTCTAAACACCTAGCACTGTGCTTAACAAATCAAGATTTGTGGAAGGAGTGTCAATGAATAATGTATGAATAGAATTGCTCAGTTTCTCACCAAGTCCACACTGTGAAGATGAGTGAACAGGATGGAATGATACTCCCTGGTCAGTGCTGATGGTCAAGGATGATGATCTGCTTCTCTCTGCTCACTTCTTTCTCTCTGGGTATAGGTAGAGTTCAAGATCACTGACTTTGGAGTCAAGACCAGCATTGAAACCCTAGCCCTGCCAGTTATTAACTCAGTAGTTTTTCTGAGCTTTAGTTTTCTCATATTTAAAATTAAAATTATAACACCTAAATCTAAGTGCTATTGTGAGGATTTAAAAAAGGATATACAATAAACTGTTTTACATTCATAAAAAGTCCTCAGTATGTGCCTGAGCATTTCAAATCACCTCCATTCTTTCTGAACTCATCAGGTTAAACTTTCAACACCTGTTCCTGAAAATTTTGTCCCTAGGTTCCAAATGCCTTTTCATCTTCAACTGGTCATTTCGTGTCCTCTTCAACATGTCATTATTCTTAGGACCCTTGAGCACATCCTCTGTCTCCATGCAACTCCCATCAAACTGAATGGGTGCCTTGTATTAGTCTCTCTCTGGTCTTACTTACTCCTCAGCGATGGCTCAAGTGTGATTTGTTCACCATCATAGTCTTAGCTCCTTGCGCAGTGCTTGACCAATAACATGCTCACCACAAATTGCAATTAAGTATATAAATGAACTCTTCCTTTATTTCTCCTGTCACAACCCTCTGAGGACCATGTCAAGGGCCACCAACATAGCCCTATCTGGCAGCCAAACCAAACCACTCACGTCAATGTCTCATGTTCTCACTGCCTTCCTGGACAGCAGTGGCCTTCAACTGGTGTGCCGCAAGAATTTTTGAAACCTGCAATACCTGACTATTTAGTCAGGGGCCCTGACCTCTTCTCCCTTAGGTTGTCAAGTCAAAAAATGACAACAGCCAACACAACAATAGCTGTCTGGTGTGAATGAATCAAAATTATATCTTTTCTGTCAGATCAGCAAAACATAATTTTTGGGTGTGTTGTAGAATTTTAGTCATTTGTTTATGTGTGCCATGAGATGAAAAGTATTGAAAATCATTGCTATGTTGCTTTTGGACTTTGATTCAATCAAATTTGATTCCCCTTCCCTCCTTTGAATCCCATGGCGCTATATTTTTACCTCCATTATGCACTTGCCTTTCTTTACATTATATTTGTTTGTATATCTATACCATCTACTTTTCAGAATGTATGTTTTTCCAGGGATTACATCTTATTTGATCAGTGGTTTCTATATCTGCCAAGTTCAATGTCTTACACATAGTCATTAGTCAACTGATCTTTGTGGGGTTGACTGTTGAAATAGTTACAAGACTAAGTCCTTTAATACCACAGAGCAATGCCCACATGATATCCTGTAGTTAGACATTAGCTCAGTTTTATAAATTAAGACACAGAGAAAGAAATAAAATATGTAACATGGGACTTAGGGGATAAACTAAAGAAAACTTGCCTCTGTGATTTCCACAGCGAACAGGGAATATACATGGATTTGTTTGGTGTGCAATTCAATTTCTCATCCCTACATGCGCATGCATGTACATTTACATATTTCATATTTCTCTCCAACCTTCCTGTTACTTTGTTGTCTAGACAATTGTGACTGTCTAGCCATTCCTAAAAAAACCTTAATTTCCAAACTTCCCAATGCCTTATCTTGTGTGATCTGAGATAAAGATAGTCAAAGGATAACACACGATCTTCGATCTTCGAGAGCAGCCTTCCTGTACCTACTAACACTGATGGTAATCATCAGAGTAACACCTTGTTTTGAACACTATTTTATAGTGTGCATATATCCTATAATTTGATCCTCACAACCATGCAATGAAACATTAAAGGCAAGTACTATTATTCCTGCTTTGTAGATGAGGAAGCTGAGACAATTACATAAAAGGTTAATTGATACTCAAGGTCATTCACTTGGTAAATGGCAGAGACATGACTTAAGTCCAAGCTGTCTAACCTGAATTTCTTCCCATTCCATCCAAGTGTTTCCCTACCAGTGCTTAATATTAACACTGAGAAGAGAAAGGCAACAGGGATGGGAAAAAAATACAGGAGTAGTTTTACAAGAGTGATGGGGATTAATTTCATTAATTAGAAATATTGTGATTTAAAAATGTTCTAAGATGTTCTGTGTGGCAGAAAAGTTCAGTTTTGAAGATGATATTCTGCACATACCAATGAATGTTGCAAAATTTATTCCAATTTTTAGAGGAGAGTAAGCATTCTCAAATCAAAAATCTGAAAAATAAAATCTGTAAAATGAATACACAGTCTTATTTAAAGACTCAGACATGCAGTAGAACTCAGGTTTACATTGGTCATTTTTAAAGATTAAAAACCTAAGAACAAAATAGTACATAGTGCTTCTTGCTCAAATGTGTCTTTTACAATGAAATCTTTAGGTTTGTTATAGAATGGAATTCCTCTCTCCTCCCAAAACAACCAAATACATCATTTTTTGCCAAAATGAAAATAATATTTTTAACTGATTACGTTTTTGTGAAAACGATTCAAGCACCATGTAAGATATAGAAAAGTTTGAAAAAATCACCACAAATCTCATTTCTCTTCTGACACACATTTAAAGACCTCAAAAACATTGGCTCACCCCACACATGCTCTTTTGTGCTGCTCCCTTCCCCCATCCACCCACCCTCGCCCTCTCTAGCATCCTTTGGTGAGTGAAGCTTACCTCCGGCACCTTGCTCCTTCAGCCCTTATATACATTGAGTCAAAAGCAGTGGAGCCAAAAGGAAACCACAAGTGTTGAATCTCTGACATGTGAATTTAACCCAAAGTGAGTTGTTATGAATATGGTTTATTTCTGATGACAGAATTGCTTGGGATTAAATTTAAAAGCACTAAGCAAGCTGATAAATATAAACTCTCAAGGCATATACTCTGAAATGTCAATAAGAAATTTCCCAGAGAAACAAAAATGATACTCTCCTAGCATATATTAGGAAGAAAATAAACTGTAACTCCTGGTTTGTTCATTCATG
Organism: Trachops cirrhosus; assembly: GCA_028533065.1. Taxonomy (NCBI): domain Eukaryota; kingdom Metazoa; phylum Chordata; class Mammalia; order Chiroptera; family Phyllostomidae; genus Trachops; species Trachops cirrhosus. Next base: position 109,485,164 of record CM052544.1, read on the forward strand.
TCAAAGAGCCTTAATTAAATGTCACCGAACATGTGAACCCTCATGAAAATATACAAAACTACAACTTGATTCAGTACATATATCTATAAATATAAAGACTTGTCCAATTTGTTTGAAATTTGTACAGTTTATGTAAAGTAATTCACCATGACCAAGAAAACCAGTATTTTTATGTTTCTTTCAAAACTTGAAATATTTCCCAATAATAACAATAATAATTGGGTGAAAAGGAAGACAGACTATGGACAAGGAGAAAATCTTATTACCAGCATGGTTGTCCAAAGCTCTTTTGCCTACTACATACGTCCATTTTAAGGTAAAGTTAAAGTTTGTTTAAGACAAAGGTACTCTCAAGCTATTTGAATTAATTTGGGAATTTTAATTGTGTCTATAAAGGTTCATCAATTTATCATTAAAATAAAGAGGAATTCTGGTTAATTAGTGACTATTCTCAATTAAATCATTTTAATGAAGTGTAATTATTGCTTTTAAGCATAAGGCATTATCTAGTGTGATATTGAAATGTATTTAAAAGAAAATTACAAAAACATCTCATTCACACAGTAAAGGTATTCCTAAAAAAACATCAAAAACAAATAAACAAAAAAAATGTTTAATTACGAGACATTTTGCTGAAACAAATGTGAAAACAAAAAAAGTTACATCCATGAGAGAACTCCTTTATGTGAAATCATTAATATATACTCCACTAAAAAGAACTTTTACATTTGTTTCTTTGGAAAACTTAAATTTTGAACTGTAAGATTATAGTGACATAGGCACTATACACATAACATGTGTAAATATTTGGAAACAACTTTAAAATAATTCATTATAATTGAAGTAATAGCTGAATTCTAGTGCGTCTAAGTCATCTTCAGTTCTGAAATACTAAGTGTCTATGACATTTGTCCCAGCTATTACTGAGCGTTTCAACAGATGGGACATTTTGTCACCCTGAAGAGGAAAGAACAATATCTTCCTTTGCCTTAAGGTTCAATCTTCTTGAAGGCCAAATTCCTGGATCTCTATGAAGTGGCCAGCCATGGGACAAAGCCAGCTCCAAAAGAAACAGATCCTGAAACTCTTCCCTGAATAAGCTAATATGTAGCTGAGTTTTTGAGCCAGGGTAAAAAACTCTCAGATTCCTGAACAAAAAAGTAGTCATTTCTTCCTTGTCATACATGGTTGCTCTGGACCAGCCAAACAACACAGAAATAAAGTAGGATAGCCTTTTTCTTAATGCCATTGTTAAAGTCAACACTTTGAAAATGTTTCAAAGAAGAATTTTGTCTAAAATTTTTAGAGCTAGTTTCAGGGAATCACGTAGACAATAACATAATTTTTTCCTTATTCTCCAAGTGTCTACATTTAACCTAGCAAGTGCTTATTTATTCTATTCTGTTTGTGCCCATTTTCCCTACTGGTTTGTTAGTTCTTCGGGGGTATGGTCCATACCTTGTCATCTTTGAGGTCCTCAGCGCACTCAGCACAATTTCTTTTAGAAAGCACCTACCTGAATTGACCTTTCAGCAAAATTCAACACTTTGGATCAGTTTTCTCCTCCAAGCTCTGTTTTCTGTGGGGTCCTGTCCTGGTTTTCTCTCTGTGACTCAGCCTACTCTTTCTCAGTCTCTTCTTCTTGCATCTTTCCATCTTCTGACCCTTAGGCAAGTTGAGTGTCTCAGAGCTCTGTCCTGTAACCTTTTCGGCTCACTCTATACACAGTCTCCTTGGGCAATCTCATATACTCACATGGCTTCAATTATCATCCGTGGGAGCAAATCTGAAATTTATATCTCCAGCTCAGACCTCTTTTCTGAGCCCCAGATCATGTTTTCAAATGCTTACTTGTCATCAACAATTGAGTGTCTCACAGGCACCTTACGAGCAACATGCTCAAATGAGTTCATCAGACTTTCCCCGAATTTGTCTTCCTGGTCCAGCTTCCTCAAAAATCTGCCATCCATCCAGTTGCCTAAGCCAGAAATCTAGGAGTCTATTTCTCCCTCCATGTGTAAACTAATAGCCAGATTCTACTAAGTCTATATACTAATTATCTAGAATCTATCCACAACTTTCAATCTTTTTAAAAAAGATTGTATTCATTTATTTTTAGAGAGAGAGGGGAGGGAGGGAGAGAGAGAGGGAGAGAAACATCAACGTGCCAGAGAAACACCGACTGCTTGCCTCTTGCACACCCCCAAGTGGGGACCTGGCCTGCAAACCAGGCATGTGCAGTGACCTGGAATTGAACTGGTGACCTTATGCTTTGCAGTACAGTTCCCATCCCACTGAGCCACACCAGTCAGGGCCACATCTTTGAACCTTCACAGCCTTGTCCCTAGTCCAAGCTATTTCTTTGACTACCACCACAACCACATAACAATCTCTTTCTACTCTTCCCTCCCTTTAAATTGTTCTCCACTCTCCATCTGGAGGTTGATTTTGCCAGAAACTCCTCTTTAACAACTCTCTTTGGCTTTCCATTGTACTTGGGATGAAATACAATGTTCATATCGTGACCCCTAAAACCCTCCACTGTGAATCTCCTGACTAGCTCTTAGAGACCTCATCTTATGACGTCTCTCACTCTGCTCTTCCTGTTCTTGGAATGCTCCAACATCTCTCAGAATTCAGAACTGCCAGCCCATCACTGGTTCTTGTCTAAAAGGCTGTAACTCTTCTCTCTTTCTCTCTTCTCCTTTTTTTTAATTGGGTGACATTGGTTTTCAAATATACAACTCAATAAAACATCGTCTGCACACTACATCATATGCCCACTGCCCTAAGGAAAGGCTCTTTTTGTCCCCATTTCCCCACTTTGTCCACCCCCACCTGCCCCAAATTCTTCTTCCCTCTGGCCAACACATCACACTGTTCATCTGTGTCTGTGGGTTATACATTTACATAAATGTTCCTTGGTTAATCCCTTAACCATCTTTCATCCAGTCCCCCAATCCCTATCCCTTCTGATAGCTGTCAGTCTGTTCCATATATCCATGCCTCTGTTACTATTTTGTTCATCAGTTTATTTCATTAGATTCCACATATAAATGAGACCATATGGCATTTGTCTTTCTCTGACTGGCTTATTTCACTTAGCATAATAATCTCTAGGTCCATTCTTGATGTTGCAAAAGGTAAGACTCTAACATTAACTCTTACCCATTCTTTACTTTTTAGCTTACATGTCACTTCCTCATGAGAATCTTTTGTCTTTGTCTTTCAGATCAGGTAGACCTGTTATTAACTCTTGTTTCAATTTTTCCTTATTTTTTACAATCGTTACCATTATCCTTTATAACATTCATCTTAGGGACATTTGTCTAACTGATGTGACTTTCCCCATGTTAGACTGTAAGCTCCCTGCAGGCAGAGGTCATCCGAGGCTTCTTCACTGATGTATTCTATATGGCCAACACAGTGACTGATGCCTCCTACATAGCAGGTACTCACAATACATTTGCAGGATGAATGAACGTACACAGGTGTGAACAGAAGCCCTCAAGAAATGTTGATTAGATGAACAGTTGTACTTTCCATTAGGTATTAAACTCAGTTTTGAAATGAATTATCAATATAGTTTAGAAGAACCAAGGACATGATCACTTGTATTTTATCTTTATTCTTGTTTTCACAAAGGATTTAATGTGACTACTTCGGTAATATTCATTCCAGATTCAATAACACAACTGATATGCTTAAGAGAAAGTGGAATTTTTAAACAAATGCTAAGATAGTCTTATTTGTTCATTACTGGTGGACAATACAAAGAAGAAATTTATTATTGCAAAAATGTCTTAGTTATTTTCAATTGTTCAGATGAAAGAAATATCTGTTCAGATCTAAAAAGGCACATTGGAAACATACATTTAGTTCTAACTAAAATATATTAAGAGAAATTGCTTTAAGAATTTGTACCCCCCAAATAATCTGGTTTTCTTCCTTGCTTTTGCTGAAGTATTAAATATTAGTGTTTCAGCAAATAGTGTATTTTCTACAGCATATATCCATGTATGCATAAATATAATCTATTACAATTATAAAGCAAAAATTTAGTGTGGCAGAGAAAAATGACATGATATGAATTGATTTGTCTATATATTTTCTTCACCTTTACTTTAAATGGTTAGAATTTAGCTCTTTTTCTGATAATAAGCACACGTGTTACTCTGAAGTAACAAAATTCTTATTTGGAAGGAAGAGTAGGCTAGCTTATTTATGTTTCCTATGAAAAGAGAACAGAGGTAATGTGATCAGCCTTTTTTTTTAAAAAAAGTAAATAGCGTTTCTCAGCTATTACACAGAACTTTCACACTTTCTGAAATCATGGACACTTTTTATTTAAAAATTGTTGAACCTGACTCATTTAAGATCTAAATTTAAATAAGGTAAATATAAATCAAGCTAAATTTATCTCTTTGGTAGCGAATGGTCTATATTTGGAAGTATGCTCTAAAACAGGTAAACATCAAAATAGGAAGGTTGGAGTTTAGGGAGTTTTATGGAAAAATATCTTACTTTTCATATTTGTATTTTCCATTTATATATCTTGCATAGAAGTTTGAAGCACTTAGAATTTGGGGGCATGGGCCTTGATTATATTTAGAAACAATTGGTTTTATTGTTGTTTTTCTGATTTGAAGAGTAGGTTATACCTTGAAAGAAACTGGAGTTATAAATCAGATAGCCACACATAAACTTTTAACAAAACAGCAGTGTATTCACAACACTTGTACACTATAAAGCCAATTCTGCTTGTGAAAATTGGGCACTAGCAAATTTCCAAGACAATAATAAAAGATATTTCTAAAGCTTTGGCATGAAAGACTGATACCTTGTAGTACTACAAAATGCCAGCAAGTGCAAGGTAACAGATTGCACGGCTTAAAGTCATACAAATTTCTACAGGGACTTAATATCTGATTCATGAACTTGAGTGAAGTACCAATACTACTGTTCCACTGGTTTGAGTTTATTTTTTATTCTGTTAATATATGAGGTCTGTCCAGAAGGTATCCCGCCATGTAATATGAAAAAATAGAGATATTCATTGAAGAAGATACAATATAAAAAAATATTGTACATAGGACAATGATGCCTCAGTCACCTATAAAGTAGGCACCATGGGACCTCACATAGTTCTCCCAATTGCCATCAGCTGTCCCATTGTATTTTTCTGAGTCTTATTGATGGTCTGAAATCTCTTCCCTTTCAATCAAAGGTGATTTTCCTTCTGGAAAAAAACAGAAGTTGTAGGGCACCAATATGAGCTGTAGAGGGGCTGAGTCACCTGGGTGACTTGATGTTTGGCCAGAAAACTCTGCACGAGATGTGATGCATGAGCTGGCTCGTTGTCGTGATGAAGTTGCCAATCCCCAGTTGCTCGTAGCTGTGGCCTTCTCAATTGTTGGAATAGTTTTTCATCTGAATATTTTCCACAGAGGAGAGATCAAGCTTAACACAAAATCTGATGCAGATTTGTTGTTCTACTTCCTCAGTCATTTTGAATGTGGCTACCACACAGTACACATGCTCACTAATGGCATCTACTGCCCTTACTGGCTAGTGCAGTAACGTCATCACTGTCTACACATGCTCATTCCAGTCCACAGTCCTTGGCTTCTAGGTTACAATGATGTCGCACAAACCATTCTTGTTATATTAATAAATGGTTGGACCTTTTCCAGACAGACCTTGTATGTTCAAATAGACACTATTCTATCTTGAACTCACTTCTTCCTCCTTGCAACACTAGGTAGTAAATCAAGAGAAGTAGTTCAGTTTGCTTATTGGAAACCACTTTAACTCCTACTCATGACAGATTAGAACAGGTTACACAGGTATTTTATAGAAGTATTAAAATGATAAAGACAAATACCTATCCGTTTCACTGCCAAAACCATAATGTAGCTTCACGTAGGGACTGGGGGAAGGTGTGCTAGTCGGGAGATGGGGCAGCTCTGTGGGCATGACTCAGAAGGCCTGCATCCCCGTGTACGTACAGGTTGTGTTTCAGAAGCAAATCTTCCCTTTGATGATCATTTATTTGTGTAGCACATTTCCTTTCATAGGCTTTCAAGGAGGAGTTTCTGAAACAGGGATCGCATGATTTGCCTCTGGTGGGAATGCATGCCAGCTCTGTGTCAGGAGCCACTGCCTTCAGTGTCTGTCACTGCCCGACGGGAAGGTCTCAGCTGAGTCACAGAAGCAGAGAACTGCAGGGGTATTGGCTTGGCCAAAAAGTTCATTTAGTTTTTGGTTTTGGGGTTTTTTTCCATACAATGGCTCGAGTAGTAATAATTTGTCTTTAACTTCATTCAAAACAATTTTGTTAGATTGTAATATGACAGCTGTCAAACCAGTGTGCATTAAAAAAGCTTATTACAATTATGAGAATAAACTTAAATACTAGGTTAAAGTGATTGTGAAACTGAGTTTTCTTCACCCCTTTCTCTCTTCCTTATTCAACTTGATGAGCTTATCTCAGTGATAAGCTAATCCTTATTTCTGAATAAAAACACTCTTCCTGGTTGAGGCAGTTTTTGGAAAGTTAGGGTGTACTAAGGTAGCCCCTCGTCACCTGTAGTTATGCAATTCAAATGTGGCTACTCCAAATTAAAATGTGGTGGAGATGTAAAAGAGATACCAGATTTCTTACAAAACAGAACACAAAATGTACATAAATCACGTCTCTATCAATTACTTGTTGAAATGGTAATTTGAATATATTAGATTATATTAACTATGTCATTAAATGGTTTTTGCCTGTTTATTTGTACCTTTTAAATGTGGGTACAAGGAAACGTATAATTACATTATGCAGCTCATGTTTCGGCTCCTACCATGATTCTGTTGGATGGCGCCCGCCTAATAGAACTAATGGTTAAAGGACTCAGGGTCCCCACTTCCTCCCCCAGGTCTCCCCTCAGAGCTGACACACGACTTAGCCTCCTTTCTCACAGAAGGCACACCCCCTAGGACAGAGTGCACATTTCCTACCCAGTGAGATGATGGTTGAGGAGGCACCCCTCACTAAACCATGGCCTAGGAGTAATCTTGCTCCTCAGTGAATTATTTTAGGTGAGTGTAAACTCTGCCCCTCCTAGAAGATCTAAAGGGATAAAGCAGAGAGAGGCACTGGCTTCTCTGAAATGCCAGGAGCATCTAAATAAATTCAGGTGCTTGTCCAGGAAGGCTCCTGAAGTAGAGTTTGTCTGTCCTGCAGAATACAAATAGGAAGCTGTAGCTCTCTCCTGGAAGGCTTTACTACACTGTCCGCATCAGTACACAGAGCACGCAGGCAGAAGGATTCTCACAAAGCAAATAGAAAAAGAATGTGAATCCCAAAATATTTGCAGTGCTTGACGACATGAAACTTTTTTCTTCCATTTTCCTAAATTCAAGACATGACCCATGACAGTAAATTGAGGGAGTTTTTGCTATAATTTAGAGGGACCACAGAAACTGTTGTTTTCTCTAAATCTTGATAAACTCGCCCTTTTTTGAATTAGTAAAACCTACTGACGTTAATGTGCAACAGTAGATGACTTTTTTCTCAACATATAATTCCATTTGCTGGGTGGGTCATAGGCTGTAGTTTTATGGGCTGAATGGCCAGTCTATGGCATCATAGAATTATTCAGCACAGTTTTTGATGATAACTTTACCCTACCTTCCAGGTATATTGTAGCTGAAAACAAAGCAAGACTGTTTCGATGCATTGTTTAAAATGTCTCCGATGACTCACTGGCCCATGGCCTCTGTCCAGTTAAACTGGTCATCTCCAAGTTGGCAAGGCCATGCTTTTCCATCACTTTCTGACAGCCTTCATGGACATGGCAACGCCATGAGTGTCACATAAGGGGGCAAAGAAATCGATGCCACTGTCATTCCACACCTGGATTACTGTAACAGCCTGTTAGTCGGCTTCTCTTCTGTCCCTTTGCAAACATAATCCATCCTGTGTATGGCTGCCAGACGGGTCTTGTGATATTTATCTTTTTCATCATATCAAAACCTACAGCTTATCATAAGTTACAAGGACTAACCCATTTGTGTAATCTCTACTTGACATCAGAATCTTTCATATACAAAACATTTACCTATATCCGATCTTGTTTCCTAAAACTGGAACCCCTCCCTGGTTTAGTCATTCTTTATGATCCTGAACACTCTACCTCCCTGTGTCTGTTCTTGCACTTCCCATGACCAGGCTTGCCATCACCCCGCTCATGGACTATCTCTTTTCTAGGCAGCTTTCAGGTCTTTCTTTCATGACTCTCTGGCCCTCCAAAGATATCTCTATTTTCTAAAAGGCCTCACCACTAAATTATTCACACCCCTGACTTTTCCCCTCTGTGTTCCCCATCTGTTAGCCTATCCTTGCCGGTTGGACTGTAAATTCCTTGATGCTGCACACCAAACTCAGCACAGTTTTTAGACCCGTATATTATGTCACGTTTAAGAGCAAGGATGTGTGTTCACATAGACCTGCTCCTGAAATCCTAGCTCTAAAACCTACCTCACCATGGTAGGCAAACTTTGGTGTCCGTAAAAATCCTGATAATATCACTTAACTTATGGTTGTTGCTGGGTTAATTAAATAAGACTGTCCATAACAATTTTCCTGTTTTTCTCCAAAAGAAGTTTTTGATAAAAGAGGATTAAGAGGAGTATGTGAGGATACAGGGTAGGTAGTATGGAATGAAATAAATATACTATAGACAGGGGAATGGATACAGAAACAAAAGTGATAGGTGCAGATAACAAATGTGGCTGAAAACCTCATTTTGCTTAGGGCTAGCTTGCATTATACCTATTACATTATATTTCTTTTAATGTAGGTCCCTGGTATTTAGCTATTTTATGTAGCTTTAAAAAACCCTAATATTATCAGTTGTTTATTTAATAACCTTGGATGGTTTTCTACTGCCTGCAAGATAAAATCTAAATTCATTAATTCTATGTGATCTGACCCCAACATGCTTCTCTAGTTTTACATTTCACATCTGCACTTGACTTTGTGCTCAGGCTGAACAAAACTATCTTTTCCTGAAAATACTATATTTTTGAGTCTGCATTCTTCCTCTGCATCTCATAGTCTTATTTCTTCCTCTCTTTCCTTTATTCTGTCCTTGGGAACATCCGACTAATCCCTCAAGCTCTGACTTGGTCTTATTTTCTACAGAGAGAAAACTTTTCTTAACTCTCTCAGCGTAATTATACATGACTGAGTATAAAATGAGCTTCCCTCTTGAAAACATCTTTGAAAAAAGACGTGGTACCTTAATTCTCTTGTATTATGGGAATTTTTTCACTTGTCTTTTGAATAACAATTTGTTTGGGAAAAGTCATATTATGCAGAAATGACTGCTATTGATACTCTAAGATGTCCCTGATGAACATGGTTAGTAGAAGCTGGCAAGTACATTTACATAGACTTTACAATTATTTTTTTCTAGTATGATGTCATACCTGAAAGACCATTATTGAATATAAGGCTTTTAACAATCAGTTAAAATTATAACCACAGAAAGTGGTTATAATGTGATCACCAATATTTTTGTAGAGGATAAATTTTTTAAAAAATAATTTTCATATTGATTTACATTGGCACTTGAATCTTTGGATAAAATTTTCAGTGACAATACCTACATTAAACAAGTACCATACCTCTAACGATTGAGACAGAATGACAATGGCAGGCTCCAAAAAATAGCTTGAAAAGTCAAGCAGCTCTAGTGATGATGAAGACTCGGACGACGTCAGTATGCTAGCAGAGCTTTGGAAAAAGATTAATGCATGGATGTGAATGTTATAAAAACAGTGTAGCAACATTTATATAGTATTATACATAGCTTTCATAATGTAGTCGATAAATTAAATACAGGGAATCATTCCTAACTAACTGATCACCATCCCAACACTTTATTAATTCAAGTTGCTCAAAAAACATTGCTTTATATTTTTCATGTTTTCTTTTTTATCTTCCTCTTGTGAAATGGAGGGATGGCCTTACAGGTTGGTCACCATATATCGGGACATGATGCTACCGGCTCCCTTCCCCGTGCTATCCCGCCAGGGAGCTGATTCCATTGTATCATAATGATTGGCTCTCTCATCTGCCTTCCCCCAGACCGCAGTTGCCTTCCGCACCAGGCCTCTGTCTTTACCATCTTTCTGTCCTGAGCACCCAAGCCAAAGCCTAGATCAGATATTTTTTCACAGAAAGTGAAAAGAAGTGAAATCTTTAAAAATATATTTCATTAAGACTTAGTAACATGTTAAACTTTTCCCTTTATTTCAACATTGTGTTAAACTGTGCAGTCTAAAAGAAGGTAAACCTAACTTTTATCATGACCACTTGCAGTGCTCAGGAAAAGTTTACCGAATAAATGAATGCATGAGTCATATCTTCTCTAAATCACATCATAGATCTTTCGTTATAAAACACACTTTAACATTTTTCATATTTTAACATTTCAGAAGCCAGGATGTATCTTACAGTCAGTATAATAAGATAGCATTGGCTCATCATCTAAGTGGCAATCCCTCTTTTTTACTTTCTTTATGGCACATTAAAAGGGGTGTTTCCTACTAGAGGTGATTGCCTACAGAGATCAGAAGCTGGGTTGTTAATCACTTGCAATGTATGAGGCACAGCAGTCTTGTTCAGCACATAATGCGATCATTATTTTATAGGTGGGCCCCTGAGGTATAGAGAGAAGAAACTTGACTTAAGATCACAGGGGACACCGCATGTGCTGCCTTTTGGAGAAAGAATTGTTTGACTTTTGAAAGGGGAGTGGAGATACTTTGGGAGTTTTGACTTCAATTCTATAGGCTTATGCTATGACTTTCACTTATAGTACTTGTGAATCACAATAACCGAGTTTGTTATAACACTTCAGCTGTAATAGCAATTACACTTAAATGGCTTTTACAAGTGAGGTACTCAAACTATTCGTGTTACTTATTAAAAACATGTACTTCTAAATTTTATTATATTGTCATTAGGAAAGTAAAAGAAGATAATTCCTTGCTAGGTACAGGAGAGAAATACTAAGACATTGCTGGGCTCCCTGATTTCACTCAGTCTTCAGAATAACCCATTGCTGTGAATTCAGGCATTAGAATCAGTGCGTCATCCATCACCCATGTTATTAACTGTAAAAGCCTCCATTAGATGTCCTTTTCCTCAGAGAAGACAAACAACAGCAACACATATTAAGTGTACACTTTCGGGCATCTTACTTTGTTTAAAGGCGACACTAGATTATTTTGTGATAACAGATTTAAAGGCTCTAGAATACTTTATGTATGTGGATGTATACACGTATATGTGACTGTTTACATACACACATTTTTTTCTCATTCCATAAATATTTATTGAGCACTACTACTACAAGGCAGGCACTATGTAGGTCTACACACATTCAGTATGGAATGAAATATGCAAACTGCTTGCTGCCAGAGAGCTCTCTGTTTAACAGGGAAAACAGAAAAATGCATTAAATTATAATTGTAAGTCATAGAAAAGACATAGAAAAAATGGATGCTAAATATGCGATACAAGAAATCTGTCTTGTCCTTGTGTTATAAGAAGTTGAAAGTGTTTGACCTTTGAATTAAACTAAATCCATGTACAATGACTGATTGTGCTCAGTGGAAGCCAACCAAAGTAAACCAAGCAGGGGTCTCTTAGGGTGTGATTAACCAGGTAGGAGACATTTAATGCTTCAGTCAAGGCGATCATGAAGTAATCCCAGAGAGGAAAGACAGATTTTAATTTAATAAGCAGAAATGTAATCAATGAAATGGATTGGGAGATAGACACCGTGATCAGAAAGGCAAAAAGCATCAGCAAATCTTGTCCGGGGAAGAAAACTATCCTGGCGAAGGTAACTAGAGGATTGTAGTTTCCTTGCCAAGGCTAACCCTGTAGTTTCTGGTGAAAAACTTAAAGCTGCCTCAGCTAAGAGAAACTTTTTTAAGTTCACATAACTCTCTTTGTTTAGCAGCCATCGGAACATTGGCTTGCCCTGAGGCTGCGGTTCTCAGTGAGGACAATATGTCTCTCAGGAACATCTGACAGTGGTAGGAGAGAGTTTTTGTTGTTGCAACTGAAGTAAGAGGGCATCTGGTGGGAAAGGGTCAGAAATGCTGCTCAATAACCCACGATGCATAGGACAGTCCCTGCCCCCCACCCCCTGCCCCCATACACACAACAAATATTATATGGCTCAAAATGTGAATAATGCAGAAGCTGAGAAATCCTGCTCAATTATCAGGACTCTCAGTACCAATGAAGGCAGAGACAGGCAGAAAGAGAGACAGAGAGATAGACAGAGACAGAGAACTATATGCTATACTTTCAAGTACAACTGCTTAACTGCTCCTGGTGGGAGTTCTCTAAAAGCTGAGAGTGGTCTCTCTGACAGCCAGTAAGAAGGCAGGAATCTTAGTCCTACACCCTCTAGGAACTAAATTCTGCCAACAAAAATGAGCTTGGAAGTGTATTTTCCCCCCAGAGCCTACAGAAAAGAACTCAGCTTGACTGATACCTGATATCAGTCTTGTGATACTCTGAGCAGAGTATCCAGCTACACAATGCCATATTTCTGACCTACAAAAATGTGAGCTAATGAATGGGCATTGTTTTGAGTCACTAAGTTTGTGGTAAGCTGTTACACATCAATGGAAAACTAGTACAATGCATAAAGGACTGAAACACTATAGCCTGGCACATTCCAATATATCCAGTTATATTGCACCGTCCCCTGGGGTAGAAGTCAAGCTTAACCACCAGAACTGGTAAGTCTCTTCAAATGAAAATTATTTACTACAAACCAGAATAAATTCACAAATGTACCTTAAAACTGCAATATACTTGTTAAAAACCAAGGATGTAATCCATAGTATATAGGGTTAAACTATATGAAATGTCCAATTTGTGGGTCAAACATAAACAAATATAATCTCACATGGTTCAGTGTGCATACACACACTGCTATTAACCTCATAAGTGTAAAATTTCATTGATATCTTTAATATGCTACCTTCATTATTTGAGTTTAAATAATTGAAAGATTTAGAATGGTGTCACAAGAATTTTCACAATTTTGGCCTATCAATCTTTTTTTTACGTGATATCTTAACTCTCTGCATTATAATTTTTCACAAAATTAACAACAAAGTAAGGGGAAATTAGTAGTATTTATTGTCATCTTGTACTTGGAGATTATTAAAATATTATTTTTCATGTGTCTTATCTACCAAGAAAATAATGAGGTTTTATTAAGAAATTACTAACTTAAAAAATTAGTTTACTCTTAATTAATTCTGCTTTAACAGACCATCAAATTTGGAATAAAATCCAGAGGTAGTACCTTTATAAGAGAATGCTTTTTTGAAAAGTATTGAAAACATTTTTTCAGAGTAAAAGTAATATACCCTTAGTAGATATAATTGCCCCCACATTACACTAAAATTTTGGGGCTCTCTTTCACAATGGATGGTGCATTGAACTTCCAAACTCATACTTCAGAGTACTTTTCCAAACATTCTTTATTCCTATAAATGCATTATATTTCTTCTTTACTGCCTCCAACTTAGAATATTAGCTTTGTAATTTTTTATGCTTAGAGTTATTACTTTACCTTGGTCCTCATCAAAACTATTTTTCTGTTCATTTTTATCTCATATGTCTCTACTTCATAAAGCATTTCCCAATACCCACTTTTGAGAAAAGCATTTCCCAATAGTTACTTTTGAGAAATGAACTCTCTCCTTTGAGTTCCCATAGTGTTTCATGTATACCTTGGTTGTGATTGTTATCACATTTTCCCTCTCACTTACTTGTGTTCATGTTTTCTCCATGCTAGTTTCCTCCTCTGTGTATTGGTCCCATTGAGTTAATCTCTTCAACACAGAATCCATCTTTTCTCTCTCCTGTGGTCTCTCATTTAGATTAATTCAACAGGTCTAGACTGATTTCTTGGTCTAATTTCTACCTAACACATAAGATGCTTTGAGCTATGGTAGCAAAACCCCTTTCTCAAATTGGTTTAAACAATAGGATATTTATCATCTCACATAAAATTCTAGAGGTAGAAGGAGCTTCATCAGAGTATCAAGCTATGAGCTTCATCAGGGCTCACAGTTTTTGTCATGAATCCAAAGCCTTTTGATTTCTCAAGTCTGTCAGATTTTTCCCTCATGTCTGCTTCCTTCACATTTGCTAAAGGGCTGCCCATAGGTCCAGGCTCCACATCCCGACTCAGAAAAGCCCAGAGAAAGAAAATCTTCCCTTTGTCTCTATAGGGTAAGGAAACTCCACTGAGAATACCCCTGAGATGTCACGTGTTACCTTTCATACTTTAAATTTTTGCTATAGACTTTTCATTCATTTCCTTTTAAATCTAATGGAAAGTGTTATATTAGAGCACAGGTGGCAAACACAAGGCCCTCGGGCCGAATCCAGCCCTCCACCTTGTTTTATCTGGCTGGGCACCTTGTTTCTCCCCAGCAGCAGCACCAAGCTCTTGCTTAACAGTTAAGGATAGTTACATTTATACAGCCCTAAAATTACATTCAGCCCTTTGAAGGCAACTGCAAGGCTGATGTGGCCCCCGGTGAAAATGAGTTTGACACCCCTGTATTAGGGAATTGATTATAAGGAACTGGTCACTGAATTGGGTAGACTGATTAGGAATCTATAATCTAGGAAACAGATGATGTACTGGGACTAGGAGACAGGCCATAGAGATGGATTTAAGCAGGCGAATTATAGACACATTTCATGTGTAGAAACAAAAGGAACTGAGCATTGTAAGGGCACAGAAGAAGGAAGCTTCAGGGCAGACCTCTGGCACGAATATCTGGGGGAGAGCAGGTGTCATTTATTGAGAAGGTTGACATTCAAGGAAGAGCCTTTGGGGGAAAGGAATGTTGAAGATCAAGAAGTTGGTTTTAAACATGTTATGTCTGAAATATGCAAGCAGATATTTCAAGGAGGCTGTCATTTATACAGGTCTGAAGTTCCAAAGAGAAGAACAGGCTGGAAATATAAATGTGGAGTTTCTCCCTTACGGGTGGTAAATAAAGACATGGAAGTGGATGGAAGCAGCTACAGAGTAAGCGGAGAGTGAGAATAAAGAGGACCTAGGGTTGTGGCCTGTGGAACACCAGATAGAGAAGCTGACAAAGGAAAGCAACTAGGGAACATGGGGAGTTGATCATGTCATAAATCCCCAAAGAATAAAGTGTTCCACAGACCAATTGCTCAACATTAGAAAGAGAGGAAGAAGGAAGGAGGGAAGAAAGGAAAATAGATAAACTGACTCCTACTTAAAGTATAATCGATTGGTATTATTTGAAGGCAAACAAGAGCTCACTCATATGAATACATATACAGCAAAAGGACAGAGATCTCCACTACAGCGTTTTGGGATTGACTTCTTTTCTGCCCAACCTGGCATTGCCTAAAGCTGTAAAATATTTAGAAACTGATCATTAAATGGGTTTTGAAAGCTCTTTTGTGCCAGTCTGTCTGCTTGCCTTTTATCTGATCTCTGCACCCGGTTCCACGTTGGAACATGCTCTCGTCAGAATGTCCATTATTATCACAAATAATGAACTAGGTGACTCATAAAGCCTGTGTCTTCAAAGTGAGACTTCCAGAAGAAAAATAAAAATTTCCATCATCTGAATGTCTGACATTATGTGGACAATGCTCAACCCCAAGGAATGAGCAGCTAATGATAGGATTTCAGGCACTAGGCACAGAATAGGGAAGGATATTTTAAAGTGAGGTATGAAATCATGTCTCATAGAAAACTGCCTGTAGTGTTTCTGGCTTGAATAAATATTGAGATAAAAGAATGCTGATATAACTTATTTTTCTCCAAAAGTAGATTATGCTTTTCAAATTTCGAAGATTATGTCAATTATACCAGTGATGATGGAACTTAGTTCCATGTGGATAAATTTAATAACTTTAACTTACTAGTCTTTGAAGAACATTGGTAAATGTTGCTTCTCATTGTCCACCTTCTTTCTTCCCTTGGTTCCCAACAGGGAGAGGTCACGTTTCAGTCATTTTTAGCCCAAGCCCATGGAAGAGGTGACTAGTCGGAGCGACCCACAATCCCGAAGGGGAAGAGCTTCCTCTGCACCCAGAGTGTAGTGAGTGTGGTTTCCCTTTGGAGACTAGGAACAAAGTACATCCTACCTACTAAACCACGAGTTTGGTGTCAGAACAAACCCAGAGTTCAAATCTCAGCTCCAATACACACTAGCTGGACTGATTTGGATAATACTTAACCACTTTAAGCCTCATTTTTTCTCACCTGTAAAATGCTGATAATAATATTATCAGTGATTATTAAAATATCTGTGAATCATTGTGAACATTAAATGTGCTAATGCATGTAAAGCAATTAGCATTGAATAGATGTTATTATTACTAAAATTGTTATTACTGACGCAGGGGTGTCCAACCTGCAGCCCACGGGCTGCAAGCAGCCCAGGGTGGCTGTGAATGCGGCCCAACACAAAATCATAAATTTACTTAAAACACTATGAGATTTTTTTGTGACTGCATGTCACAATGAATTTGTGTGGCCCAAGACAACTCTTCTCCTTCCAGTGTGGTGCAGAAACACCAAAAGGTTGGACACCCCGGTACAGCTCTGTTATTGCTAAACCTGGGGAGAGTGATAAGGAATCCTAAGCTGCTCGCCTGTGCAGCAGTCTCTGAACACTGCACTCTCTCTCTGATAGCATGTGCCTTCTGACGCTGGAGAGGTGGTCTAGGCTCAGTGCTGCTCTCTGTGGCAGGAATCCAACCACGCATGCATCTGTTTCCCAATCCATCACCGCCTGCATTGCTACTCAAACTTCCTGGGTGTTGGTTTTGGGGACAGAGTGCTGTTCAGTTGTTTTCAGTTCCAGTCTGCCTCAGCTTATCTGTCAAAACAAAAGGAATTCTAATCATCCAAGTCAGACTACTGAAATTCCACAGGAGGGCTTTGGGCAGAAACCCTGGCCCTGTAATGAAGTGTTTGCTGGCATTCATACGCCTTGGGTTACCAAAAGGTGGGTACCTTTCAAAGGAAAAGTGTTCAAAATACTCATGAGTTCTTGTCTTCCTTCTCTCTATGTAAATAACCATCACCGCCTTTCCTAACAGAATTTGCAGGTGTTACCTTCCATTTATCTACCAGATATGCTACCACATTTATTTGATAATCAGCCTGAAGTCAAGTATGGACTCTATGTTTCAAGTTGGCTGAGAGTCCCATGTAGGTGTGATATAGTCAGTTTGTGGACAGTCCATTTTTGAAAAGAAAATTTGATGCACTTAATTTCTCTGCCTAAAATTTTAACTAATTTTAGCTATCATATTATTTCAAAACTTTGAAAGTCTGAAATGTGTTTTTACTTTCCTGAGTGATTTTTCACACATACTAGATCATCTGAACCTTGCAACAAACCTGTGTAGTAGTAGTAGACGTTATTTTCATTCCTGAAGATGAAACTTAGGCTTCAAGAGATTATCAGATTTTTTCCAAGGAAACAGGTATAATAAATGATGAAAGTCTCATTTGAACCCACATAATTTCACGCCAAGGTCAAAGTGCTTTGTACCTAGACTTTTAGGTCATTGTCATATAGGATGATGGGGCTCCACTATACTTTAAAAAAAGGTTTAAACTCCTTGTGGCTTGAAAGGTCCTATGTAATCTGCCCTTCCATGTTCTCTGTCCCCATCACTACACTCAGTCATGGAAACCATGGTGTGTTCATTGAATATTCAATGCTCATCTCCACCTAATGGCTTTAGCACTTAGATCCAGCTACCTACTGCTGCATTATAAACTACTTCCAAAGTTGGTGGTACAAAACAACCATTTTATTATGCTCATGGGCTCTGCAGATCAGATTTGTAGAGGATAAAGTAGAGAATGCTTGTATATGCTCCACTTTATCTGGATTTTCAGTCAGAAAGATTCAAAGGTGGGGGGTGACTCTGGTATCATTCAGAGGCATCTCTGTGTACATGTCGGGTGGCTGATGCTGGCTATTGGCTGGGGACACATTTGTGGCTCTTGAGTAGAATGCCTGCTTTTATCCATTTGGCCTGGGCTTGCTCACAGCATGGAAACTGGGTAATAAAAGCAAGCATCCTCAGAGTGCAGGAGGGAATTGCATAGCAATTTCATGACCTAGTCCTGAAAGTCACTTGGCATCACTTCTCCCAGACTTCTTTGGTTCAAGCTGTTACAGAGTTCAGTGCAGTTTCGAGGAAGGAGTGTCAATGGTGCATTGCAAGCAGAATGTTTTGGATGGGGTATATTGCCTTGGCCATCTTTGCAAAATACAGTCTGCCACACACTTGCTGTTTTCTCTGTCCAAATATTTCTTTCTGATGTGTGTGTGTGTGTGTGTGTGTGTGACTGGCTTCTTCATGTCATTTCAATCATTTCATAGTTACAAACATCCCCACCTATGAACACTGTATCTATTTAAAACAGGACCCTCATACTCAGCTTCTAAAAATCCTTGTTTAATATAGCACATTTCTATTTTCTTCTTTCTTTTCTTCCCTCCTTCCTTCCTTCCTTCCTTTTTCTTTCTTTCTTTCTTTCTTTCTTTCTTTCTTTCTTTCTTTCTTTCTTTCTTTCTTTCTTTCTTTCTTCCTTCCTTCCTTCCTTCCTTCCTTCCTTCCTTCCTTCCTTCCTTCCTTCCTTCCTTCCTTCCTTCCTTTCTTTCTTTCTTTCTTTCTTTCTTTCTTTCTCTCTCTCTCTTTCTCTTTCTTTCTTTTTTCCCAATCTATCTACATACCTACCTACCCACCCACCTACCTTTCTATCTTAGATCAATCCATTTATATCTACATATTTATTCATCTATCTGTTGACTACCATATTCTGAGACACAGGACAATGCCTAACATAGAAAGAGCAAATATTCAATAAATATTTGGTGAATGAATAAA
Source organism: Trachops cirrhosus (assembly GCA_028533065.1). Classification (NCBI taxonomy): domain Eukaryota; kingdom Metazoa; phylum Chordata; class Mammalia; order Chiroptera; family Phyllostomidae; genus Trachops; species Trachops cirrhosus. Next base: position 109,504,170 of record CM052544.1, read on the forward strand.
TGTATACAAGAACGCACTGATATTAATGAGGTTATCAGATGATTTTGTTTTGGAACTAGAGACGTACAGACCAGCAGTAAGACCACTGAGTGTTTGGGTGAGGGAAAGCTGCAAGGGCTGGTGAAGGGAACCAGACTCCGCTAACTTCGTGGTTTCTCTGGGTTTAACTCTGACTGTCAAAATTCCCAGAGCAATGTACACTGAGTAGATTATCAGCCTTTCCAAAATATGAAGAATATAAGAAACACGCCATGATGTATCAATCTATTGCTTAAACCTGTTGCTAACTCAGTCTTCACATAACCAAGTCTTCCTTTAACCAATAAATTTTATTGCACCAATTACTCCTCCTCATAAATATTTTTCCCCCCTTTGATTTGTTCTACTTTATTATTATAGATAATGCAACCAGAGTTTGAGAATGTCACCTTAAATTTTACCTGTTACGGTATCAAGAGTTGAGGGTGGTTGTGCAATGATCTTCAAACTGCTCTTGATAAATTACTAATGTTTGTGGTATCACTTTAGAGCTGAACTAAAAAATAGTTGAAAAGAAGTCTTGTTACCCTTTTACATAGCAAAATTGTCTTCCATATTTAACAATTAGATTTCCCTCTGAGTTCATCGATATAGACTTAAATGTACATAACTCCTAAATTATCCATTTCCAACTCAGACTTCTCTTTAAAAGGCAAAATCTGTATTCCAATTTGTTACTAGGCATTTCCATTTTGATGACTCCTGGAACTTGACATCTCTAAAACTTACCACTGACCCTGAAAATCTTCTCACTCTACATCCTCTCTCTCAGTGAATGGACCCTCTATGAGAGGCGGACTCTCCATGGAGGTAATGAGACCCACACCTCTAGGTCCCATCCTTGCATGCATTTCTTCTAACATTTCAATTTTGTATTATCAAATACAAAATACTGATATATTTTCTATATCAATAAAAGGTAAGCATTCTTTCTTAAGCATATGATATAGTTTCATTATCATGACCTAAGTTGGCTTTAACACAAAACTGCTTCTGTCGAATAACATTTGCCCTAAACAAAGATTATTGGTCAGTATTTTAACATAAAAGCGATCATTTTTAGCAATATTTTTGAACTTTCAACTTTCTGTTACTAATAAATTCATTGAGCAAGTCATCTCATAGAGCTACCTCAGTGTCAAAGGTAAACAGGGAAGTTACAGGAGTCCTTTAGTAATATATTTTGAGAACCTATGAGAGTGATTGAACACATCTTCTAAAAATTTGAGATGGTAGTTCTGGTCATGTCATATGATGTGTTAGAGATTTCTGTGTTGGAACACATACGTGAGTATATTCTCAGCCATATATTGATTTGATCTGATATTAGTCCTTTCACTTATTTCTGGATAGAAAAGGAGTTTCCTGATATCAACTTACTGTCCTAGGTAAGCTTTACAATATTCTCAGAGGTTGTCAACCTTGCCCACAGGTTAGCTTAGGGCTTTAACCTGAACTGGACAACCCAAGTGCCTGTCTTGCAGATACTTGTCAGAGGGCATAATTCTAAATTCACTGCTGCTCAATATTTGTCAAATGCTGGGCAGCAGTGAGTTGGGAGAAATAATATTTCTGGGAGAAATAATATTTCTAGAGAAAGTCATGAAGTTTTAAAAAAGAAACCCATGAAGATCTCCTAAGAGCTATTCTTGGATTATGTCAGACGAATAGAAGGCTGAGCACATACCATATCATTCATATGTATTAAGTTGCTTTTTGATATAATATTTTTGTCCTAAATTTAGAGCATTATTAGAAGTGCCACCATAAGCATTCTTACTTGGTTCTGTCAAAGGATGCTCATGAAAATGCTGCTCATTAAATTAGACTGCGAGTTGTTTAGATTCTCTCCCTTTCTTCTCAAGGTGGCAGAATTTGATAAGCTTCAGAATAATCAGAAAGTTTGGCTTTACTGTTGTCTTTTCAGGAAATGATTGTGGTTAAGACTTTGATCTTTCTTATAGACTAAATGATTGGAGGTATCATGAATCTCTTCTCTGCTGGTCTATTTTTACACAGTTTTTATTTTACTTTTGGAGGAAGAATACTCTAGTTTATAACTGCTTACCTGTTTCTATCCATCCACTCATCAGTTTATTCAGGAAATAATTTATTGAGCCCTCCCCATATGTTTGTCACTCTTCAAGTCATTGAAGAGAGGGCAGTGAAGAAGTCCATACACTCATGGACTGCATGTTCTAATGAAGGGTAAGATTGCTCCTGACCTCCTTTTTATATTGTTTCTGACCTCCTTTTTATAAGACTCTGTAGAAGATACTCATTCAAATCTTTGTACCAGGACAATCTTGATCAACTTGTTTACCTTATAGATATAACAAATCCTTGGCTCACCGGAAGCCTAGAGCCAAGTTTGCCTACCTTAGATGTTAATTATGAGTGTGTTAGAAATACTTTTTTGTATTTAGTCTTATTTTAGGTTCCACTTTGTGTCCCTGCCTTTATTTTTCCTTTGCCTTACACCTAGCACTATTTCATAATTTGTTATGCCATTTGTTCTGTATGTCTTTTTAAGAGTCTAAAATCTTTTAAAGAGCAACGTGGAGTATACACCATGAAAGCATACAAATAAATAAATAAAAATAATTGCCTCTTTACACACCACAATTTTCTTTTTTTCAAATCCACCTTACCAGAAGCAACTGTCTAAAAGGCCGCTTTCATTATATCATAAACTTTCTCATACCTTTGGTGGCTCCCCAGATAGGTCCTTCATTATCTGCTGCTGGAGATAATATCATTTTGGCTGCTTTCCTTCCCACAGTATAAGCCCTGACTACACTGATTCCCACAAGTATTTTCTTCTCTTTCACCTCTGAGCCTTTGCATTTGCTGTTTCCTTTGTTGAAAAAGCCCATCCGCTCCACACCCTCTCATCGGGCTTGTTCCCATTCACCCACTGTCATCTTCTCTGGGAGTCTTACCTGCCGCCTCAGGCTTAGTTGTGTGCCGCTCCTCTGGGTTGCCATGGTACCATCTGCTGACTTCTCCCCTGTACTTATGTCACGTATTATAAGTGTTAATTTGCCTGTTCTTGTCTGTCTCTAGACTGTGACCTTCTTCAGGGAGGAGACGGTATTTCATCTGCATGTCCCGGGGCCGAGCAGTGTCCCGCGGTGCTCAGTGAGCTTCGCCGGATGATTCAGTGAACGACACAGCGATTTCCAAAAGTTGGCAAGAAAACTGGCTCCCTTTCTTAAGTGATTCTTATTTCCCTGAAGGTTTTAAATGGCCTGTAATTTGCTCATATCTTTTCAGTCAGTGACTGGGGACGAATATTGATCTCCTTTATACTCTCACCTGTTGAAAGCTGTTTCAAAAAGACAAAAGAGGATGCCCAAAAGAAGTCAGTCACTTCCTGATAAGTTGGTTATTTTTTTCCGTAAGTTATAATTACATTGATTAGCACTAAGGCTAGCACATAACAGATGTTCAATAGATACTGGCTAAATAAATATTTGTTAAACAAATGACACACTGATTGAGTGAATGAATTTAGAAGTTTTGCCTACATGGTCTAGCTGGGTTCATAGTAAGAAAATGGACTATTATCTGGTGCAGGGAAATCTGTGCTCTGCTTCCTCTGTTCCACTCCATGGTTAACGAGTAAAGCTTCTGGGGTAAGGATTAAAAATAAAGACTGCAGGGACGGTATAATACTGAATGCCCTTCGTCAATAAAATGACCTGTTTTTTTTGTAAGGACGGGGCAGGTCCCATTATCTGCAGTTCCATGGGGGCATGGGAAGGCAAGATTGAGAAATGGGAGAGGAAGTCTAGAAAAGGGCAAACAGAGGGACAGTGGGTCCAACCACCGAACCGGACTTCGCCACCTTTGCCTAAAACAGGCTCTGCTAACTCAATGCATCACGATGCTCTTCTCACTCTTCCTACATCCGTTCTTCTACAAATATTTACTAAGGCTTGTCCCGTGCCAACTGCCTCGGAGATGCAAGGGGTAGCATAGAGAGCAAAATAAACACAACTATTTCTTCACAGAGCTTGCAGCCTAGCATGAAGGACTGACAATACAATAAGTAATAACACAAATTTCAATGAATGCTATTCAAGGAGGATTTTCAGAAGTGTGGAGACATACTAAAAATATCTGACTTTATTTCCAAACTTCTTTGGTTCTGTGGGTGGTTGTTTAAGGTTTTGGATCCAGGTAATAGTGATTTGCATAAGGGGGTCCTTGAAAAAGTTCTTGTGTCTTTGCAGAGGATTGGAGCTATGTCAACAACCCTTCTAATGACTGAAATGTGCTGGCTCTCCTACAGTTTCCCCAAGATCTGTCTAGACTCAACCATTGTTCATTGACTGAGAGTGTGTCAAAACCTCTCATGTCATTAAAATGCTTGGCTTGAACACCTCAAAATATTTGATCTCAGGAAATCCCCCAAATACTACATTTCCCGTTGTAAAGGTAAGAATAAGGGTAGACTTATGTGTATAAATGTAATTCATCTTTGAATTATCTATTCTATGAAGTTACCTGCAAACACCATGACCAAAATGTAAACAGAGCTCTTAGCATTTACCAAACCAACCCAGAACATTAAAATCAAATGGTCACTTTTGAAAACCTCAACATAATTAAAGTAATTCTCGGCAGTTCAAAGCTTGATAAAATGGTCATTGGTTTAAGGTTTTTCATGAATCTGCTGTGGGTGTGTAAAAACAGGTTTATCAAGATTCTAATACTTTTTTTTCTTTATGAAAACATAATCAGTCTGGAACAAAGTGATATGCTAGCTGAATAAAGTAAGGATAAATTTTTGCTTTGGTTACAAAATTATCTTATCAATCTGTGAACAATGAATTTAAATACAGTATTAACTAAGTGGGTCCCATTGGCTTTTGATCTTCTTGTTACCTTGTCTATGTAACAACCTAAGGATTGTCTGATTTGGTAAATTAAGTTAATTGCTGATATTAAAAAATATTAAATCAATAAAAAACTAAAGACGATGATAAAATTATTTGTATAACCTTACTAACAAAAACCTAGCTGTTTGACTACAATTTCACCTTTCAAAAGATGGAATGCTGGAGTGGAGATGTTAATCAAGTGCCCGGATATTAGCACAAGTGGCCACGAAAAGGGGAATTCCTTCCTTACTCATTTACTGCTTCTCAACTATTTTACATGAACATTTCATAATTAATAAATATTATAAGGCTGAAATTCCACAATGTGAATGGCACGAAGAAGTTGTAGGAAAGTTTGCTTACTGTCTAGCAGGTGAGAAAAGATACATAAATCATATGAAAATCTAATAAAACCAGGTGAAAAACGACAAGTTCCAATTGAGTAGCAGGGCCAGTTAGGATTGGCTGGGTTCGGAGAATGGAAGAAGAGAGATTTGAGGCAGGCAGCTCAACGTTTGAAAAATAAATAGAGGGAGATGGCACCTTGAGTAGGAGAACAGCAGAATAACATGCCGATATGTTCCCGGGATGGAGGTCAGTTAATCTGGAGCAGAGATTTTGTTTTTGAGAGTAATGGAAAAATGCCAGAAGAAGTTGTAGCTTGATTACAGGCTACAGAGATTAATTTTCCTTCCTGAATATTAAAAGGCAGTAATCCACTTAGAGGCTGGTCACTGAATAAAATATTGTCCTAGCAACCCCAAATCCTGTTTGAAAACACGAGGGAATGTCGGCTATCTCCTGCTATAGCTTTCTGGTCTGTAGAGGCCCGAGGTGCTGCTAAACATCTTCCAGTGCATAAGACAGCCCCACAGCAATGAATTAATTATTTGGCCAAAATGTCAATAGTACCAAGAAACTTTGCAAACCACTTTTGACACATTAGATAAGTCACAGCACCTTTTCTATTCACTGCACAAATATTTTTGCAATTCAGTTACATTTTTACCTGTCCTGAAATAATAAAGCATAACACACTGAAAATGTTGCATATTTTCTTCCATCTTCAGTATGAAAATGGCTACACAAAAATTCACCAATTCTGAAAAGCTTCTTTTAAATGCACACTGATATGACAGCTGTCATATTACAATCTAACAAAATTGTTTTGAATGAAGTTAAAGACAAATTAGCACTACCAGAGCCATCGTATGGAAAAAAACCCCAAAACCAAAAACTAAATGAACTTTTTGGCCAAGCCAATACCCCTGCAGTTCTCTGCTTCTGTGACTCAGCTGAGACCTTCCCATCGGGCAGTGACAGACACTGAAGGCAGTGGCTCCTGACACAGAGCTGGCACGCATTCCCACCAGAGGCAAATCATGCGATCCCTGTTTCAGAAACTCCTCCTTGAAAGCCTATGAAAGGAAATGTGCTACACAAATAAATGATCATCAAAGGGAAGATTTGCTTCTGAAACACAACCTGTACGTACACGGGGATGCAGGCCTTCTGAGTCATGCCCACAGAGCTGCCCCATCTCCCGGCTAACACACCTTCCCCCAGTCCCTACGTGAAGCTACATTATGGTTTTGGCAGTGAAACGGATAGGTATTTGTCTTTATCATTTTAATACTTCTATAAAATACCTGTGTAACCTGTTCTAATCTGTCATGAGTAGGAGTTAAAGTGGTTTCCAATAAGCAAACTGAACTACTTCTCTTGATTTACTACCTAGGGTTGCAAGGAAGAAGAAATGAGTTCAAGATAGAATAGTGTCTATTTGAACATACAAGGTCTGTCTAGAAAAAGTCCAACCATTATTAATATAACAAGGATGGTTTGTGTGACATCATTGTAACCTAGAAGCCAAGGACTGTGGAGTGGAATGAGCATGTGTAGACAGTGATGACATCACTGCACTAGCCAGTGAGGGCAGTAGATGCCATTAGTGAGCATGTGTACTGTGTGGTAGTCACATTCAAAATGACTGAGGAAATAGAATAACAAATCTGCATCAAATTTTGCATTAAGCTTGATTATTCCTGTGTGGAAAATATTCCAATGATTGAGAAGGCCACAGCTATGAGCAACTGGTGATTGACAGCTTCATTATGTCAATGAGCCAGCTCATGCATCACATCTCGTGCAGAGTTTTTTGGTGAAACATTAAATCATCCACGTGACTCAGCCCCTCTACAGCCCATATTGATGCCCTGAGACTTCTGGCCTTTCCCAAAACTAAAATCACTTTTGAATGGGATGAGATTTCAGACCATTGATGAGATTCAGGAAAATACAACAGGGCAGCTGATGGCAATTGAGAGAACTGTGTGAGGTCCCAAGGTGCCTACTCTATAGGTGACTGAGGCATCGTTGTCATTATGTATACTGCTTCTTGTATCTTCTTCAATAAATATCTCTATTTTTTTAATATTGCATGACTGGATACTAACTGGACAGACCACATATACTGATTTATACTTGAAAATATTTCTAATAGTCCTGATTTTTCAAAAGACATTTCAATTTCATAAAACATTAATGTAGTTCACATTTGTCAAATGACTGCTATTTCCAAGGCTTTGAATTATATATACATAGTTCGTAGTATATTTACACACTTTATTTCAACCAATCTTCACATCCAAGATGAATTACCTGATTTACCTCTCAAAACAAACCTGTGATATAGGAGCAACATCATGTTCATTTTGTTTTATAATTTTAATTTTATTTTTCTTATTTTTAAGTCATTTAAAGATTATATGCAATATATTTAGGAGATGTAATCTAATTTGATTCTGTACATTTTATTAAATGTGTGGGGTAACATTTATTAACAAAATTGTGTGGGTTTTAAGTGTACGAGTCTTTTCTCACCATATATTTGACCCCATTTACCCTGTGACTACCTCCCCTGCCACTCCTTGCTGTTTGTGTCTGTTAGTTTTTATATTTTTCATTTTCATTATTCACTTGTTGCTTTCCATTTTATATTCCACATACAAGTGAAATCATATAGTTATTGATTTTTGTCTGCTTGATTTATTTTGCCTAAGCATGATAGTCTCAAGATCCTTGTCCTCATTTAACCAAAGAAGAAACTGAGTATCAGAGACTTTCTATGGCTGCTCAGAATTGTAGATCAAGGCCTTGGGGATGGTCAAGTTTGATTGCAGAGCCCATATTTGAACCACAATGCTAGTTTCAAGTACAGATAACTCTAATTAATTATTAGGAAATATATCGCCCCAAACCCAGGCCAATGCTAGGCCCTATGTTGATACTTCGAAATGATCCCTGTCTGATTCAATTGTTCCAAGGTAACATATATTCATTATACAAAGTCAATGAAATTTGGGTAACCAAATTTCAGAGAGTAGAGTAGGTAACGATATACAAAGAAACTGAATGGAAAAAGAAGGTGTTGGTTTTTCAATGTCAATGGGTGCAGTCGATAGGCTACAATTTAAGCAGTCTCAAAAATTCTTGTAGGAAACATGAAATGATTCCCTTATTTGTTTCCAAACTCTTCTCAGGCTTTGGCATCTCTTGATTCTAGTTCAGTGTTTAGGAGTGTAAGTCTGGGAGCCAAATAGACATGGTTCCCTTTGCCCCGAGTTTTGCGCCTTTCACCAGGTGACCATGGGAGAACTTTTCTCACTTCCCGAGTCCCTGTCTCAGTTTCTTCTTCTGTAGAATGGGATAATAAAATCTCCTTCAGAGCATTGGTGTTCCTGGCACAGAATTGATGCTCAGTAAACATTAGCATTTATTAGCCATTTTAGGCAAAACAGCATTGTTCCTAAGAAGAAAGAACTATTCAAAGTAAATGATGAAATCAAAGTGGATTTCCTGTTTCCAGCCTTCTGAGCTTTTCATCAAAGGTAGCAAAACGCCCCAGAGTCTCTAAGAACAGGCCCAAGGTTGAAGCCTCCTTCTCTGATCGGTGCAGTGCTTGGAACACGAGCAAATAATCTGAAGTAGGTTAAATTCGTGCATGGCTTCACTTAAACCAAAGTGGTCGAGGATCTTCACAAACTCTGTGCAGCTGAAGCATTCCAGGGAATTGGTTAACCTGAGAACTCCGCTGAAAACAAAGGTAGAAGCAAAGGTTTGGCATTGTATTGACAATTGCTATGACCTCAGTAGCATATTACTTATCTGATTATTTAACTTATTTGTGGATTACATATTTTCATCCATTTAACAGTTTTCTTTCTACCTCTGGGAAAGCATCAATGTAGCAACAGAATAAGCTACTTACCTTTCTCCCCGTGTGTACACATGAACACGGGAGACCAGGGATAAGCGCAATGAGGGAAGGAGTTCTGTTCTATACAGAGAAGCGATGCTCTGATATAGTTCTGTATCACATTATAGATCATGAAGTATATGCATATACATTATGTCACTTCATTATTACACAGCAGAAAAGGAAAACGAGGCACAGGGCATTATATAGTCGTGCAAAGGCACACACTATCCTAAATGGCAAAGCCCCCATTAGAAGTCTGACCTTGAACTCAGGTTCAGCTAATTTTGCATCATACAACAGTGTCTGAGCAGTGAAATTCACTAATTTGTATGTGGATAATAAAGCTAATGAGCTTTATGGCTTATTAGTCTTTCTACAAACAGAAGTTCACTTAATTCTCCCCTTATTTTAGAAGCAGAAAAGGCTTTGTCCTCACTTTAAGGATCAGAAAATAAATACGGTGATCCAGGACTTGAACTTCATGGCTTCAAAGTGCCATTCATTCATTAGGTCATTCATTAATTCAATACAAACTTACTGAGCATCTCTTATATTTTAGGAACTTCTCTGGATAATGAAGAGAGTGAAAAATGTGACAAATCACTTCTCTTTATGGAGCTGAGTTAGTGGAGAATTAAATGATAAACAAATAAACCAATAAAATAAAAGTTAACATCAGATAAAGATAAGTAGTGTCAAGAAAAATAAAGAAGAGAGTGATAGAGACTAGAGGGGGCAATTTAGACAGAGGGAATAGGCAGGACCTTTCAAGGTGAGACATCAGAATAGAGACCTAAATGGTGTGAGATCTAAATGGAGTTAACAAGAACAAGGCTTTTTAAGAAAAGGAATGCCGTGGCCAAAGATAATTCACCTTAGTGTGCTGGATAAACCGGTAAAGTGACGAGGCAAGAGGTGGCTTAGTCTGAATTCAGGGAGAAGCATGTGGAGTGATAGGCAAAGCGCTGGAACAGGCAGGACTTGGTCAAAGTACATCACGACTTTTTCAGAGATCTCACTGAGTTGGAAAAAACAACTCAAGCATGAAGGTTGTAAGTTCTGGCAAGTTTCCTTTTGCTACAAATTTGTTTCTCTCTCTGTCCTTGGTACAATTCCTTCCAGCCATTTCCATTCTTACCAGCTCCTCTCATATCTTCGTGGGCCAGCTGAGTCAGTAGTAGAACTATTTCAACGAGGTGTGTAGCTATCTCATAGGCAAGTAGCTATGTATATTATATTTTGACTTTAGGGCTACTAATCATAAGCAAATAGTTTTCAAGAGCAGAATATGGGGACCTGAATTTTGGCAAGCCTGAAGTTCTTCTAAACTAACTGAGTAACTTGAAGCAAAGTAGAATATGTGAAAGTAAAGTCATTTATCAATGCTTGAGGAACAGTGCTTCAATTACACCATAAATTTAGGTAGACTCATTGGAAATCCAGCCTTTCACAAGAAATTGCTAGTGACATAAACTTAATTATTGTGCTAATGTAGAAATGAAACAGAGACCTGAGAATCAGAATTATAAAAGAGAGCAATCAATTTACCTGGTGTTTAATTAACTTATTACATGCTATTATATATTTCTTTCAAGTTTTCTTTTCTCCCCGATGTGTGTACAACAAATGCCACAGTAACAAAGCCCTCTCTACCAACTAGCTCTGATTGGAATGCATCTACTACCGAAGAAGAAACTGGCAATGCCAGATAAGCCTCTCAGTGTCTTTGCAGTCTCATTGGTGAGTGTCCAATCTCACCTTTTTGAGTAGCCAGCTATCATTCCAGCTGCATAACTAAGGTTTCATTCAACAGACCATACTCTGTCAGATAAGGTGGAGAAGTTAAAGACATGCACATGATATTGCAAAATTCACATAGGACAAATGACACGAAAGTTTGTATCTTAATAGGTACAGGGCTTCTATATTATTTGTAAAGTTTCCTCTAAATTTGGGAAGTGTGAATACATTTAAAGCTTCAGGATGACCACATGGCCCTTTAGATTTGCAAGAGATTTCTTTAGAGGAAACTGAACCCCTAAATCTAAAGGTACCTCTATAGCTATAATTTACCTGTAAACAGCAGTAGGCAGTAACTGATTATTCTGGGTAATTCCTTCAGGGTTAGTGAGAGTGTTTCCTCAGGTGACAACCAGCCATCTGATGCCTTGACTGGGGTTTCTCTCCCTTTCTTCAGCCCTTCTGGCCCTTCCGACTGACTGACTCAACCCAGGGTACGCCTTCCTAACTGGCCAACCACAGGCGACGGTGCCTACTTGGGACCCAGGGCTTTCAGTGCCCCTGGAAGTTCCTCCTCACCATCCCTGAGCAAGAATATCAGTGGGATTGCACGTGCAATGCAAGAGAGGCACACTGAGTTAGTCCCTTTCTCCCCTCATCTTTACTCTTGTTACGCCCTGTCTCCAAAAAAAATACCTGCTAGCTAATGTGGTGTAGGTACATCATTCTTGCAGTAGCTGAACATGCTTTTTAAAACAGCAGGTTTTTTTTTTTTACTTAGGAAACATTCGAGTCAAATTTGTGTTCAAACAAAATTAGAAATATACAGGTTGTGGCAAACATAGGCTTACAGTTGTTCATATGGAAGACAATACAATCGTTAATAAATAATAATACAAGTATACACTTCGTGTTTTGTGTACTCACAACTCTGAACCTAACTTTGCCCCACCCTGTATATATTTTAAGGACCTCAGGGGTCAGTGTCAAATAACCAATTTTATGAAAGTCAAACAGTTACTAGGTTTGGGGTTTTAGAATCCTTCACAAGCAAAATCCCATCTGATTTCAAAGGATCCATGACAGACATGTGCAAAAGGCATTCTTTTTTTATTTAAAATGTGAGATAACTAAATCTCTGAGATGTCTATCCCCCGCAAAAAAGGCAGGTACTTACCTCTTGATTTAAACCTTACTTCCCTCCTGCTACAGCATTTTTGATTAAGATATTTGGTGACCATTTATAAAGGTGACAAATATTAGGATCCAAAAATAAAAAAGAACTGCCTGATTATGAAATAGTAAAAATGGCCAAGGTTTAGCGAACACTCAGTACATACTGGGCAGGTTCCATGTGCTTTACTCTGGATCACATTTTCCGCATGTCATCATCAAGACCCTTATGTAACGTGAGAGACTGTGACAACAGCATAACAAATAGATTAAATATAAGACATTTTTGTAATCGTGTTACTGAAATTGAAATATATTTATAGGATTAAAGCTAAAATTTAAACACCATTGGATAACCCCTATATTTTTCAGAGACATGGAAATAAAGAACTGACAGTGACCAGAGGGGAGGGAGGAGGAAGGCAATGGGGGAAAGAAGGGGAAGGGTCAAGTCAAGGAACATGTATAAAGGACCAATGGACAAAGACAATGGGGTTGTGGGGAGGACTGAATGTGGGAGGTGGGTAGGGCAGAGGGGTTAATAGTGGAAAAATGGGGACAACTGTAATTGAACAACAATAAAAATATTTTTTTAAAGATTTAGTATTTATTATTATTGGAACCATATTAAACTTTTTCTCACATAAATTTTATGGATAAATTCAATTCAGATGTTGTTATTTTAATTCCATTTATTTATGGCAAACAAAAGATTCAATTAAACCAGAGAACCACCTCAAGGTTAGCTTCCTATTATTTTCTGTGTTGAATTTTTCTCAGTTCTTAGCCATACAAATTGAATGACATCTGAGTAGCTAGGATAGGGCACAATGGAAAAAAATAGGATTTATGTAAAAGTGAAGAAAGATTGAGAATAATAGTTATTCATGCTATAAAAGAGAAGTGTGGAGTGAGAATAACATGATGTAAATACTGATAGTTAGAGAACTAAAATATGCTTTCTCCTTCTTCTTGGGCACAGAATGGGACCATCTTTCTCAGCCTTCCTTCAAGGCAGAAGGGACCAGATGGATGAGGTAGGTCTTCTAATGGAATGTGAGCAGAAGTGATAGGGCAAAGCACTGGAAAAACATGCTCCTTCTCTGCCTCCTGAAAACTGTAAAGGAGAAGAACAAGTCTTTCTTGGAAGTCACGCATTGAAAATGGCAGCATTAGTCTCAGCTTAGGCTGTTTCCCTGAATGGCTGCATGGAGCAGAGACGCCCATGAAATGAGCGACATACAGTGAAATGATGACATGTTCTAGATGTACTCTTCTGACTCATGCAGACAGAAGTCAAATGGTTATAGCAATAACCTGAAAACTCCTAATGATGGCAAAATAGGTGACGGTGACATTTGGAAGGGAAATGTGGAAGCCACACATTTTTCTAACTCTTACCAATCTGTTACTCTGCGGTTTGCTGAGCATCTCTGACTCTGGTCTACTGAGAGGACTCTCCTTCCCGCACGGCCTCCCTTAGGGTCAGAGGCTGCCCTCTCTTCCAAGCTACAGAATTCTTCTGAATTGTGTCTGGTGATCTTTATGTTCTTTCAGTGTTTCAATAATTATTTGTTAAAATGTCTTACTCAGGGATTGATAATATAGGCTGATATTCTTTACGTAAGGATATTCAAGAATCGTTTTTTATATTCTTGAAGGTAGTCCTCTCAACTTCATACATAATTTCAGCTTCATTATATTTCGTTGTTACTGTGCCGTTGGTTTCATCAGCACGGCTTCTCTCCTTGATCCATAGAAACGGCTGATGCTGAATCAGCACCCAGAAAACTCACTTTTATTCACTCATAGAAAACCAGCCCGTAAAAAATAGGGTCAGTCTAATATTAGACAGATTTCTGTGGCATGTTTCACGTCACTCAATCTGGTATCTTACATGTGTTTTAAAATGATGAAACTAAGGAAGAAATATGGTTTCTTCAGTGATGGGTGAAAACAAAGTGTTGGAATAAAAAAGGCAAAAGTGTTATCTTTCTTCGGGGAATCATTACAATATCAGTCAGAGAAAACATGTTTCAACATTTCTAAACATAGTATAAAAACACCCCTAATTCACTGGAGGGTTAGAGAAATCCCAACATACAGGCACCAAAACACAAGAGTCAATGACCTGGCGACGGACGCCATGGAAGCAGTTGAGAGGAAATGTACACAATGGGCACTAAGCTCTGCCACTCAGACAGAGTGAATCACCTGCCGTTAGCAACAGCAGATTCCCACTGGTCCTCCCCTGTTAAAAAATGATGAAAGTGAATCATGTCTGCCCTCTGCGAACACACATGAGGCAGAGCATTAGAAACACACACAGGCACATGGAGAAAAAGAATCAAATTCCATAGAGCAGACACATCTGCATAAACTTCAGAAGGTGTTGTGACCTTGTTCCTCATTCTTTTTTTTTTGAAATCCTCACCCGAAGATATGTTTAATGATTTAGTGAGAGAGGAAGAGAATGGGGGTAAGAGGAGGGGGGAGAGAGAGAGACAGAGAGAGACAGAGACAGGGAGAGAAATATCAATCAGCTGCCTCAACTGGGAATTGAACCCACAACCTAGGGATGTCTGACCAGGAATTGAACCCACAACCTTCTGGTGTGCAGAAGGATGCTCCAACCAACTAACCCCCCAAGCCAGGGCCTCATTCTTCAATCTTTTCAAGTGACCAAGTAAGACCTGGAGAAGACTGGAGGTGCTGACTTTTCCATACATGATATGAGTGACACTGTGAACTAAAATCAGGCTGTAAAAGCCACTGTGAAGACAGGAAATCATAGTAAAGAATTTTAAAGTACTGTCACCAGTACAAAAGTATCTGAATGGAAATACCAACATAATACATTGTAAAATATAGGAGTAATGGTGACTCATATGAAAAACCTACACAATTCATCTTTACTTCTGTTTCAGTAATTAGCATTAATTAAGCACAATCAAATTCCAAAAATGAGATGTAAGAGGAATTGTATTCACGTATCTGTTTTAGTTCTAGCTGTATTGAAACCATTGAAACATAAATAACAGAGCTTAAAGGAATTTTAGGCAAAAGATCTAACTTATTCATAATTAAAGATAAATACCATGAAGCCCAAATAAGGAAACTGACTTGTCAGGCTCACCACAACAAGTTTTGAAAGAACTGACTAAAAATTCGTCCTTAGTCCAGAGTTCTTTCCTCTATATCTATCTACATCTCTTGAGCCAATCTCTAATACCAGATCAAAGGATTTAAGAATATTTGCATTTGCCCTGGCTGGTGTGGCTCAATAGATTGAGTGCCAGACTGAAAGCCAAATGATCACCAGTTCGATTCCCAGTCAGGGCACATCCCTGGGTTGTGGGCCAGGTCCCCAGTAGGGGGCATGTGAGAGGCAACTACACATTGATGCTTCTCTCCCTCTCTTTCTCCTCTCTCTAAAAATAAATAAATAGCCCTGGTTGGTGTGGCTCAGTGGACTGAGCGCTGGCCTGCAAACCAAATGGTCGCTAGTTCGATTCCCAATCTGGGCACATGCCTGGGTTGCAGGCCAGGTCCCCATTGGGAGTGGGGGAGGGGAGGCACAAGAGGCAAACACACATTGATGTTTCTCTCCCTCTCTTTCTCCCCCCTTCTCCCCTGTCTAAAAATAAAATAAATAAGAAATATTTTAAAAATTTAATAAATAAATAAAATCTTTTTTAAAAGAATGTTTGCATTTTTCTTTTTTTACTCATGATACTGGCATTTTAATAACAACAATAATAAAAGAATAATGATGACTCTGTGTTTTTGAGCATCTATCATATAATCTAATAGTCACGTAACAACTGTAACTTGTTATGTAGTCTCATGATAACCCTGTTTTGCAGATGGAAAAACTATGGCTCAGAAGATTCAATAACTTGTGCAATGTGACACGGCAGAGCTAAGATTCAGATAGGAGTTTATCTGAGTCCAAAGTCTCATTCTTTCTACCATACGTCCTTACCTCTTTGAGTCTCTTGGTATTTTTTGTGGCACGTCAAGAAATCCAAAGCAGAGCTGAAAACTGAAAACTAGGCTAATGACTCCAGAATTACTGCCTGGTTATTTAACCCTTGTCAAAAATGGATTCTTCTAATCAAGATTATTAGAGATCTTGCTTATAAAATAGACATCCCTACAAGAACCATCTAACAGCTTCATTTCCAAGGACGTGATTAATTAATTTTGTTTTAAAATGTTGATAAAACAGTAGTCAATTTGAGAAATGCTGGTGAAAATTTTATGATCTGGTAAAATCTCTGCGAGCTGGTGATTGCACTATCCTCGCTGACATAGATTATGTCAGCTTTGAAGATGGTGTTAAAAAAAAACCCTCTGTCTCTATGAGATCAAAACATCCAGACTGAATGTAACCCAGATGCTTGGCACCGTGTAGACACAACCTATGTCACTGCTTCCACGTTCTGCTGCAGGCAGTAGAGGAAGTGTGTGACTCTACACTGTTGTTAAAGGAACAATGTTTCCAGGCGAGCTTGCCTCGATGCTTTAGGTGTTTTTATTTTCTCTTTCCTCTGTTTCCTAAAAGGCATCAGAACTCATGAGTTTCATGCAGACGTGCTCCATTAGGAGCTGAAGGAAGATTTGCACGTTTCCTCTCTGACATGTGGACAAGCAGACGCTCCATCGTGGGGCTTCGGCTGCTCACTGGCTTTCTTTGTCTTCTTTCACACATAAGCCCTTGCCAATTTCCCACTGAAAATGCCACTGCAGATCCTAAAAAGTTTTTGTATAGAGTCTCATGGCTTTCAATCTCCTTGACAGAAAGAAAACTCAGACAGACTTAAAAAAAAAAAGACTGAAGGCAGGGTGTGTCACTGGCCCGAGCATCAGGAGAGCAGATAGGGAGAATACGGGTGAAGTGGAACTGAGTCAGAAACATACCCCTTTGGCAGCAATGTCATTCACAAAATGTTGGAGTGGTTGTAGGTGATGCCAAGTTAAACAGGATGATGGACTCAACACAATACATGTTTGCAACACTAATGGGCTGTCAGTTCAAGGCCACCCACTTCCAGGTGGCGGGAAGCAAGGGCAGCTGGCCCATCTCCGGAGAGTCAGAGGGTCTTCCTACTCACATGGTCAGATATCCGAGGCCATCAAAAAAAGAAAGAGGGTTTGCTTGTCCTTGGTGCTTTATGATCCATGAGGACAAAGAGCTTTTTCCTCAGCACCAGAGAGCTAAGATTCTCTCTCTCTCTCTCTCAGCTTCTAATTTTCTTGTGATTCTTCGGATAAGCTAAGGGGTAGATGAGTATGTCCACTTTACAGGGTAACTAATGGCTGTGGCCTTAAATGACAGAATGCTGGGAGGAATATTAAAGAGGCAGCTGGACATTTTAAAGCTGTCGGACATGTATGGCACTTTTATCCAGAACCCACGTATTTTATTTTGCCTCTTTCTAAGCTCATTTCTGGCTACTGCTCTGGACAGTGTGCTGCTTTATGCCAAGACCAGACATCACCCAGTGTGATGTGAGGCCTTTCTGACTCATGGCATCTTCACACTGATGGTCCCCTTCTTTACAATGCCAGGACAGACTCACTGGCACAGATAGTAAGTTACGGTGTCATGGAGACAGCATTATCTGAATGACTTCCAGGATTTAAATTTAAAAAGATCATGTACATAGCATGTGACCCTTAAACATATGATTTCAATTTTGAGTTAAAATGATGATTATAATTTCAAACAAACAATAAATATAAAAAGAGCTAATACTAATTAGTTAATTCTGGTTGAGTAACTAATGCTATACTGAATACCATGTACCAGGCACACCTCTAAGCACATCACATATGTTAAATTTTTTAATCTTCAGAGAAACCCATCCCATCTTAGAGGAAAGGAAATTGAGACACAGAGAAGTTAGGTTACCCACTCAAGGTCACTCAGCAGAGAAGCAGCAAAGTCACACATCAAACCCAAGCAATCTGGCTCTAGAGTGTATAGTGTTTTTGTTTACAACATATGACTTAGCACTGAGCTGGATACAGATACAGAAGAATGGGATGTATGTGTATGAAACTGTAAGGCTAATTTTTAAGAATAAAATAACCAGTTATTACATTCAAAACTAGAATCATCTCCTACAAATTAGTCACCTTTGGAAGAAATACCCTTAGAATAATGAAGTGTCGCTATTTAAAACATGTGTCACTAACACCCCCCCCCCCCACTGTTGCCATCACAGCTGGTTTATAAATAATACACACAAAAATCAGTGCCCATATTTTAGAGTCTCACTCTGTTCCTTACTAGAAACTAACGCCCTTCTTAATCATGGAACAATTCTTAAGTTCAGGCTCCAAATGACTACCGGCCATTTCCAAAACCCAAATCCATCTTCAAAAGTCAAAGATTTGTCATCCTAGGGAATATTCCAAAGAATCCATTGGGCTGAAGATTCTTAGGGCAGGTGCCTACATATTTCTGAGCCTTGGCAACTTCCTCCCAGTGCAAAGATACCACAGCCCAGTGGCTGCTTCGGAGGTGAGGGCTCTCACTGGGATGTCAAACTTTAGGTATCTTTATGAAACAAATCATTTCTATAACTTTATAGTCAAATATCATCTATAGGTGTTTCCATAGAGACTCTTTCACTGTCACTGGGGAGGAAATCTTAGACATAAAAAAGAAATCAGGGAATAATATACATCAGATGAAAGTTAAGGGCCGACATATATGGCCTTTAACAAAAAGTACTATGGGATGTCATGATGGTAAAAAAAAAAACATAGGAAGCAACCAGTAAGTCAGGAAGGCTTCATGGAAGAAGTGGCCTTTGATTTAAACCTTAAGTGAAAAGGATAATTTGAATATCATTTTAATAATTGTGCTAAGAATTATTCACATAATATGAATGGTTAATATTTGTCTAACTCTTTATTCCAGACCCTCCCACTTTTGCTGAAACATTAAGAGACAGAGGAATTTAACTTCCATCCTTAACCATTCTGAAAATTATGTTAAGTTTCCCTTCACTGATGTAGGAAGAACAGAATAAAAAGTCAAATAAGCCCAAGAAAGAGGGGAAACGAAGTTCTTAGAAAGTGATTAGGACAACTTCTATTCACATGCTATTTAGAATGTGAAACGTACAAAGGAAAGACAGATCTTACAGTTGTTTTCTATAACCTGTGTTGTACTTGAAAATATTTGGTAGAGTCATTATTTTAAAAGGTGCTATGAGATGCCAAAGAAAACGCTTTAAACACCAAATCCTAAAAATAGTTAAATACGCAAGGGTGAGAATGGCTGCTTCCTTCCAGAGACAGGACTTCATTATTCAGGGCCTACAAGATACAAGTTAATTCATAGCAATAGTGGCATAATTCTGTTAACTATTAATTTCCAGGTTGACATCAGTAACAAAATCCAGAGAAGCCTTTTTCAATGATCTAGTCATGCACCAGCAGATTGAATACCAATGACCAAACTGGTTACTCTAAAGTGTAAACATACTTGAGCTAAGTTGGTCAAATGGTCTAAAGAATTAGCTGGCTGAGTTTTAAAGAACTTGAAGTTTCTCCTTATTTCTTCACATAAGCCTTCTTGCATATTCTGATCAGATTTGATTATGAAGTATATTGGGACTGTTTTATCACAAAGTTTCTCTCTTGTTCTTTCTACCTTCTTCTGATTCTTCTCTTTCTTTCCTTCTCTCTTTTTTTCCTTTTCCTACCCTTCTCCCTCTTTTCTTCCCTCCCTCCCTTCCTTTCAGCACACTTCCAAGACATAAATGATAAAAGATCATTCATTAGGATATAGGATAAAACTAATCCACTGGCACTAAAACAAGTTTCATCTTAATACAGCTCTACTGGTTGGACCAAGTTGAAAGCAGTCTTAAGATTCATAAATAACCATTGAGTCTGATGAGTTGCCATGAGGTGACCACAAAGAGGGCGGATGAAAGAACTGTTCAAAGAAACACTGTGTCAGTATGGCATCCTTTGTGCTGCTGGCGCGCAGAGCACATGTACCAGCCCAAAATAAAACAGCCAAGTATAAAACACTCCAGAATAGGGAGAATTCTAAGGAATTAGGCTCTGGTTATAATTGTAACCAACAACTGTTCATTAAATTCCTATTCATTAAGGGTCAGTGACGAGGGGATATGAAGACTGCAGAGATGCGCTCCCAGTTTCCTATAATACAGCGGGATGAATAATGTATGAAGTCACCCTTAACATGAGACTAGTTAATATACAACAATTGAAATGTGAACTAGACTGAACAGTCCTCCCAGAACTGAACAAACTGGGCAAAGGTCACTCATTAAACGTCATCCTTCAGTAGGCACAGTGAAGACGTAAGGCGGAAGAAGCCGTTCATGGCAAGTGTTTCTGGAGCACTGGTTCTTGCTTTAGGGTACCAGGCATTAGTACTGTCCACAACAGGGTAGTTTGTTAGGCTTATGGGGAAACAAAAACTTCCTGCGGGTTTGGGGATAAACGCTTGGATGTACTAGGTGGGTGTGGGTTTTTGCTTTCATCTCATCCTTTTCTGCCTTCCTTCATTTTAAAAGTTACTAAAGGTTGATGGTTTCCCCTCTCTAATTATTCCTGGGCAGCTCTACTTCCTCTGGTATGGAAATCAAGAGTGTGAGGTTGTTTGCTCAGCTAGCCCTGCTTCACACCGATGTCCTTTAGTGTGATTGTCTCCTGTTTCCCCCTGGTGAGGCTTGCCTGCAATCGTTTCTAACCACTGTCACTTTCCTGTCAGCGCTTGCTGGACTCTGAAGCCTGGGCTGAGGACCAGGGCAGTATCCAAGGGCGTCATAAGGAACACAGGGATCCTGAACTAGAGCTGGGATGTGTGCACTCTCTGAAAAGCTAACGCGGCTCCCCTTTCATAGAAACGTTGGGAACCTGTGTGCTGAGGAACTCGGTTGTTTCAACATGTTAATCTGGTATGGGGACAGTCAGTCAGACCAGGACTGGGAGTGCCAGAGAGGCCAAAATGCCTTGAGATTCAGACGTAATACCCACTATCTTCCCACCTCTTACTCCTACAGCAATTGCTTAAGGAAATTGAAGTAGTTAGTAGAATGGAAATACTCCAAGTTCAAAAATTGAGAAAGAGATTGAGAATATTAGAGTGGGCATTTTGGAAAATCCGATATTGCCCCCGAAGCAAAGAAATGTCTGGGACAGTGCCGATCCCTGTGATGGAAGAATTGGAGAGGTAATCCTATCCTGGTGACTTCTGAGTAAACACTTCGCCAGTAATTACTTTATAATTACATTGAGCCCGAGTATTATTCACAATTTACTGAGCATTTTGTATGTGTCTACAGGAATGTTAACAGACAGTAAACAGAGATTCAGGTTACTTGTAAATTGGATCAATGGTAACCCTGCACAGAGTCTAGTAATAGGTTTACTTTCTCCTCAATTATTCTTTTGGTCACATAGAACCTTAAGTTAAAAACATCCTTATAGAGTATGTCCAACCAACACTCACCATTTCTCTCTTAAACTGCCCTGACAGAGTTGATTAGACAAGCATGCCCTTGACACCTCGACTGTGCTTGGTTATTGTGAATATTCAATAAAGGCCAGTTTCGTAAGGCCAACAAGCCAGAAACACACATACTATGGGGGTTCAGAGAACATGCAGGTGCTCTAGACGGTGAGAGAAGAGTAGTTAATTTTAAATTGGACGATCAAGAAGTCTTCCAGAAGGCAGTGAGGGCATTTGATCTAGTCCATGCAGGATAGGTAGCATTTGCACATGCAAAGATAGAAAAACATTATTCCAGGTGGTGCTACTCCAGAAGCATAGCTGCAGAGTTGGAAACAGGAGAAAACGAAGTCAGGAAACTCATCAGTGAGTGACAGAATAATGGGGAAAGAAGTGGAAAAGGTACAACCTGTGGTCCGTGAGCCACATGTGGCCCAGGATGGCTATGAATGTGTCCCAACACAAAATTGTAAATTTACTTAAAACCTTTTTTTTTCTCATCAGCTTTCATTACTGTTTGTGTGTTTATTGAGTGGATTGTCTTTAATCCAAGACAGTTCTTTTTCTTCCAGTGTGGCCCAGAGATGCCAAAATGTTGGATACCCCTAGAAGCTTAAAAGGAAGCTAAAGTATCTAGGTTTGTGTATGTGGGCAATGAGAAGTCAATGATGATTTCTAAGCAGATAAGGAACAAAATAAATATCATGATACAGGAAAATTTAATGGAGATGAAGTATGCTGTGTCTTAGGGTAGGAAAACACATCACAACTTCCGGTAGCTTGAAATCAGTCTGATTTTCATACCCACATTATGTTGAAACATCCCATTGTTTTTGTTATATTTTTCTAGATCCTGGTTAAAAATGAATATAAAGGAGATGCATGTGTGTGCGCATGGATGTGCTCAAAATAAATGATCGTACATCTGAATTCTGTATCATACATGCACAGGAGCACATCCATCCACACACACCTCTACTCAGAAAAATTAAGTGAAAACTAATATTTATTTAACAGAGGAGTCTACTATGTACCAGGTACTTCTCCAGAAGCTGGAGACAAAGATGATGCATTTATAATCTATCTGGGGAAAGACAAACAACTGCAAAAATAGGTGAAGAAAGCAAGTGTAGTCATGTCCATGACATAAAACAAAAACACCTAGCCGGTGAACAATAAAAATAACTTCTTTGGAAGCAGTAAATCATCAGGGACATTTTAGTAATTAGCTGTCCTAAATGTTAAACCCTAATCTGGAATTGGCAGAGGAATATTGTCCTGAGAGTCTTTCTAGTGGAAACGGCCCATAGGTGAGAAATGAGCAAAACCTAGAAGATACATGTTTTCTTTTACTTTTATTCCATTTTGGCTAATATTGCGGGGACGCATACATGCTACATTCCACTAATTGTTAGCTGCAGGTGGACGCGTTAGAGTTTTTCTCACATGAACACTGGGAAGCACATGAAAGGCGGAGCCGGAGTGATGACTGCGAAAGGGTGAGTGGAGGTCCAGTGATCTGAACAAAGCTTTAACGGGACGGATCACTGAAGTGGGGATCTGGGATTCCCAAGGAATGGACCGAAACAGGGATGCATATAGGAGAAATACTGAAACCTCTGTTCAGTGAAGTGTACTTTTGGCTTGAGAAAACATAGAACAAGGTAGGGGAAAGGTAGGATTCATGGACAGCAGGGATGGGAGTGGGGCAATAAGCCCTACAACTCTAGGTACATCGAGATTGTAGGAAACCCGCTTTCACAACAGCGCTCCTCCAGGGATTCATATTGTGAAAAACTATGCCTAGAGTCACCAAAACCAACAAAAGCTGGTGCAATCGGCAGGAGCAATGAGATGGGGTAATTCGCGGCAATCTTGAAATTAGTTAATTAAGGAAATCAGCAAACTCATTCTGCTTCTAGTTACTAAGAGGACAAATGGCAACGCTTCAACTCACCTTCATGCGTGAGAACCTAGGAAAAAATCCATCAAGAGGACACTCATATAATTTTGTGTTACCACCAACACCACATTCACCTTTTCAGCTTTCTTTTATGTGTGCTGGCTCATGGGTTTTTTTCTCAGCAAAACAGTTTTGTTATGCTTCCTTTTATTACAGAGCTATCCAGGTCATGTCTTCAAAGATGAACGAGATTTGTGAGTCAGTTATCCTGCAGCACAATTTATATTGCCAAAATACAAAATGTACAAATCATGGAAGGGGCTCTCTATTGAATTAGTGCCACAGATTAAGGCACTAATACGACTGGAAGAAATATATTGTCAGTATAGACTTAGACGTGTCCAGTATTTTTTAAAAACACATAGGAAATGACCTTGTCATAATATTGTCCAGAACAACATTTGTTGCTGAGATTTTATTTATAAACTGATTCCTTTTCACAGGGAGACACTGGATGTTTTCAAACATTTCTTAGGCTGTGGCTGATTTACAGCAATAGGTAATGTACGAGCAATCTGTATTGTTATAAAAATTTCTCATAGACAATTTATTACCCTTTTAATCTCACCACTTTTATTGCAAATATAAATACTGGACACATTTTGCCAATGAGTATAAACCTTCTAACTTAAGTTTTTATTGTATACCACTTACTTTTCTTTTTCTAATTTTATCTTTCAATTACACTTTGCATTCACTAGTATTTCACATTAGTTTCAGGTGTACAGCATAGTCTTCAATCCTATACTTTACAAAGTATTCCCCCTGATATTTCCAGCACCCACCAGGCACCATACACAGTTATTACAATACTATGGACTATATTCCCTGTGCTTTACTTTACATCCCTGTGTCTATTCTGTGACTACCAATTTGTACTTCTTAATCCCTTCACCTTTTTCACCCAGCCCCCCAACTCCCTCCCCTCCAGCAACCATCAGTCTGTTCTCTGTGTATATGGTCTGTTTCAATTTTGCTTGTTCGTTTATTTTGTTCTTTAGGTTCCACATATAACATACCACTTACTTTTGAAGTCATAATCCATGTTATATCTTGAAGTTAAAGTGCTCAAATATATTATTAATCGAAATACTGCTGACATCTTGAATAAGCTTTAGTCTGAGGCTTGAAGAGCACCATTCTAAACAAGAATCCTCATGTTGGTGGTATTAGTGTGATCAGTGAAGACTTTTTTCTTTCCTCTCTTTTTATTTTGTTAGCACTAACACTCCTCATAGCTGATCATCCTCCAGAAGAACAAATCTCTCAGGTGAGAAGACACCACAGAGGGATGAAAAAGACCACCAACAACAGAAATCTATGTCGAGTTCCTTTTGCTTTATAATTCTCTGTTCAGATCGCACAGTGTACATTCCGAGGTGTGAAATTCTAAGGGGAGCTGCTGGTGTCTTTCAGAAAGGAGATACTGGGCAGCTGTACATTTTCATTGACATACTCTTCAAGGAGGCTGCCATGAATAATAACAGCCTAACTCAACAGAAGAAGAAAAGAAAGGAAGCAAAGAGAAAAGAAGAGAGGCTGGAAGAAAAGGAAAGAAACTTGGGGAGTAAGAAAGGTTCTGGTTAGGCTACCTGGAGCAAAAAAAAGCCAGGCGTTTCTGTGGCAGGAACTTCCGTGTCTCTTCAGCAACACCGTTTTTGCCCCCCAGCCCACAGGTGCTGGGTCAGTAATCTGAGAACACTCGGCTTGCTTAGAAGCTATATTTCTCTTTTTCTTAAGAAATTTTAAGTCTCTGTCAGCTGAGTAGATTAAGAATACTGGCGCTCATGTATGCAGAGAAGTCCAGGCATGAATCCCACCTGACAAGTGTGGCTCAGCAAATTTTATGAAATAAGCAAACTCCATGTCATAGGATTATAGGAGCTAAAGCCAGGATAGATTATTTTATAGTCTTGATTTCGGGCAGATAATCAGCAATCATTTTAGAAAGAACACTGTGTATCTGCTCAGCATTTTTAGGAATGACACGTAAGAAATACCATACTTCATGCTCACTGCTGAGCTTCCTTATTTATACCTGCCAACTTGATATCCTAGAATCATGAAGCATAAATTCCGACCAGTCAGACCCTGGTTAATTTACTCTAGTTTGAAACTCTCCTAACTGCCTACTGTGATTATAGGTGGGCAAGTGATATAGAGACTTGGACTGAGCTCCATCTCTAGTAAAATTCCTTGATGGAACTGGGATTCTGTGGAAAGTGAATAGATGTCTCATAAATACAGGTTAAGTGGTCAAGTTATTTTGGAAGCAGTTGGGTCAGGCATTGACAAGCAAGGTTCTTTATTATGGGGCTTCTCAGAACTCTTCAAGGGCATCACTATGTTCTCAGAGGGGGATAGAGAATGGAGTATCTTTTAAGTGAATTTTCATTTCATGGGGCACAAAGTTTCCCACCCAATAATAACAATAGAGCACCATTCCCGGTGGTTCCATGCTGGGGTTGCTCCTTTTACACCTACCAATGGAAATGGGTGGCAAATTCACAAATCATGTGAATATTCTAGAGCAGTGTTCTCTGATAGAATTTTCTGCCTTGATGGAAATGTCCGGGGTTCTTCAATGTGAGAGCCACATGTAGTTATGGAACACCTGCATATGGTCAGGGTGGCTGAGGAACTGAATTTTTATCTTGTTTACTTTGAAGGAATTTAAGGAGCTCTGTGGCTGTCCGCCACATTACTGGACAGCCCAGGTCCAGAGTATAGTGCATGCCAGCCGGAGGGGTGTCCACAGAACGTGTGTGTTTTTGTGGGGTTCTGAGTCTTGCAGTGACCTGCAGCATTCAAACGTAGACTTTGGAGTTGAAAAGACATTAAAATTTTAACTTTTTAAAGGATAGGGTTATTTTTCTAGCCAGTGTTGGCCTAGGTTGCCTTTTTTTTAACGGCAGAGACCAGCCTGGGCATTTTGTTCCTGCCTGCTTTCTCCCCATATAGTCCAGACATTCTGATCTACAAATTAAAGGGAGTTACGTGGACATTTAAACTTTTCCATGCAAATCCTGAGCCAGGGACAGCCAGCATCTCTGTCTTTTCCTACAAAGGGCTCCGCCCGAACAAATGCGGCTGTGTGGCCGGGCTCCGCCGCGTTCTCCACATACCTGGCCAGTGCATCCAGTGCGGCAGCTTCCACAGTGATTGCAGCACTGTTCTGTCCCGAGGCTTCGTACCTCCTGGCCCTGCACCTCTTCCTGTTAGAGCCTGGGATCACACTGCTCCTGCCGGCTGGCACCAGATGAAACTGTTACTTGCAATCAAATGAAAGGAAAACTTGAACACTTCAGAGAACTTTTCCCAGTAAGAGGACAACACTTCTGTTCCATTTATAAGAAGAAAAGAAGGGAAGAGGGGCGGCGTGACACTTTGGTTCCAAGACCTGTAAATGCGGAAGGTGTGACGAAGATGACTTTCAAGGAGAATATTTTCCCACCTCAGCTCAGGCTGTGGTCAAACCGCTTCACAACTGTTCTTTCTCCTGTTGGCTGATCAGGTTCCAGGCCATTGCAAAAGGTTTATTTACAATCACTGAAAGAGCCAGAAGAACCTCACCTTCATCTAGGAAATAATAGCTGTTTTGTGCTATTTCGTTCAACAACAGTGATTCATTATGTAGCACTAGGCCTTCCCCGATACTTGTAACTGTCAGGCAGATTTCCTTCGGCTTGTTCTCACACAATGGACCCATTTTATCGAATCAAACCTAGAGATGTATAATTATCTGCATGCGTAGATATGAGTGTGCCGGCGTACACATACGTGAGGATGCAAATGTATTTATTAACAATGCCTCTGCCATGATATCACTCTACAATACTTCTTATAGCCATTGTAGGAATGCCCACCTGAGGATCCATCCCCTTGGCCGTCCACACCTGACTCACAGACAGCATTTAAGGGAGTGACGGCTTCGAGGTGAAACATACAGATATTCCTCTTCAGGGAATAGAGGTGAATAGTATTGCTCTATTGCCAGTAGACAGAGAGACATCTGGGTTTTCCGAATCTCTGCTATCCTGGTTAATCCAAGGAATTACTTTGCAAACAGCCCTCACTGTGGAGGTATTAAGAAAAATACATAGAGGGTTGTCATGTTCCATTGTGAGAATTTGTCCTGTGCTCTCTTCTCTGTATGTCTCTTTTTTAATCCTCTGGATCCACATATTCACCTGTGAAATGTGGGAAGGGGAAATATCAATCCTCCTCCACGTGTTCAGGGCTCTGTAGGTTTCTCTCAACTAATTACAATGCTAAGGACTTGTTATTTTTAGTCAAGCTTTATTTTATAGTACATTTCATTTAATCTATGAATATTACAGTAGACCACATCTTGATTCCTCAAATTTTTTTGAGCTAAAATAGGAAAAGTAATATTGTATAAAATAACAATGTAAGGTACTGATTTCCTGATCATCATCTGTCAAGAAATTTGCTTCAAAGTTCAAGGTTCAAGATAAGAAAAATTAATGTTTAAAGCAAAGCAAGCAATCTGATTTTAAGCAAAAGCATATCAGAAAATTCCAGATCTTGTTTAAACCACTTGCCTTATACTAATTTGATTCAAACTTTATATGGCCCTCAAGGCTAACAACCAAATTTCTAATGACTATTATCCTCAGTGGTGCTTAAAAACTATTGAAACCATTCAGCAAATGCTAATATAACTGGTAAAGATATTTTGTGGTCTGAATGATATTACATTACTCGTTAAAAATAGTGATTTTTAAAAAGTTTTTATTCATTTATTTTTAGAGAGAGGGGAAGGGAGGGAGAAAGAAAAAGAGAGAAACATCAATGTGTGGTTGTCTCTTGTGTGCCCCCTACTGGGGACTTGGCCCAAAACCCAGACATGTGCCTGACTGGGAATTGAACCAGCCACCCTTTGGTTTGCAGACCTGCACTCAATCAACTGAGCCACACCATCCAGGGCTAAAAATAGTGATTTTCTAAAAAAAAAAATAATTATCTAAATGAGGTCAAATATAAATTAAAAGTCAGAGCCCCTACAGATGTAACAATTAAGACCTGTGAACCAGGTAATTTCTTTAATGAACTTGAAACTAAATATTAGTCTAGACTTATGTTTTCCAACAATTAGCTTTAACTGTAAAAATAATTTTCCTCTATTTTATTCCTGCTTCAATGTCATCTAATGGCTAAGCCACTATCAATTCAAGATATTGCGCTTTTTTTAGTATTTATGTATTGAATATTTTGTTAAGCCAATGAACTAGAGCAGATGCAGTTGCCCAGAAGCATACATCTTCAAAAAACACCTCAAGATTTGGCTTCATCAGCAACTCAGTGAGTCAGGAGTACACCACACAGCCAGAATAATGACTGCAATCACTTGTTGCATCAAAGAGAGAAGAACCGTGCACGAAATTCCCTGCGTGGAGCAGGCCAGGCCTGGTGGAGCTTATTTCTGGGTGGCACATTTTCAGAAGAATGCTGACAAATCAAATCTATCCAAAGGGAGTATCTGGAATAATGAGTGACATGAAAATGACACATGCAAATTTGGGTTTAATAACAGAGAAGAATGATTCGGAGTTGGGGATTTGTGTTTGTCTGGGACAAGGTATCCCAGTGTGTTACAGATTTGCATATAGAAAAATGTTCTTACAGAGGGTGGAACTGGTGTCAAAGACAAGCTCCAAGAAGTCAAATTTCCTTGGGTCACAAGCACTTTCTACCACCATATGGAATAAGGCAAGATGAGTTGCCATTTTCCTGGAGGAATTCTAGGGGAAACTCTTCGTGAGCCCCTCTGAACTGCAATAATACCATTTTGTAAAAGGATGTGAGCCCTTCATGGGACAAGCAATTGGTTTGGCCGTCTGGAGAGTGTCTTCTTGCCTTACACTCTTTGAAATATCTGCTGAGCACTTTGTGTACTACCTCCCCCCCACTTTTTTAGAAATTATTTTAGCCAACTGGTTCAACAGAGGTGAGAACACATGTTTGTAAGTGGTCCTTATGACTGACATTGTGAACTCAGGCTGAGACCTCTGGAAGTTTGGTGACAAATATCAAAGCCGTGTGATCACTGCTTAAGCAAACAGAGAGATTATGCAGGAGAGAATGCGTTTCGTCTATTCCAAAGTTCATTGTACAG
This sequence comes from Trachops cirrhosus, assembly GCA_028533065.1. NCBI lineage: Eukaryota > Metazoa > Chordata > Mammalia > Chiroptera > Phyllostomidae > Trachops > Trachops cirrhosus. The sequence goes on from CM052544.1 coordinate 109,533,882, forward strand.
AGAAAGACATAAATGGGAAGAAGGAGGAGAGGCACTGGGAAGCTCTGCCTTCATCAGTCTCATTTCAGGTGAGTGGCAAGGCATGATCAATGTTCTGGGAATTGATACGTAGTTTAAAAAAATGTATGCCAGTTTGCAAGGAGCAGGGTAGGCTATGCTGACTGTGGTTCCACAATAGCTTTCAGTGTGCTGGGTCAGAAGCAGCCCCGAGAAGGGAGTTGCCACGTTTCAGCAGACTTGGAGGCCTTGGGCCCTGTATTGTTCCCTCCTTTCGTCACCATTCATACCTGCTGCAGCAGGAACATCAGAAACAGCTTCCTGTCTGAGTCAGGTTTCTGCTGGGTTCACGGTTGTTCTATTTCAGGAGCTACAAGTCCTCACCCATTTTCTTGACTGGGCACCTGGCTTTCATTCACTGTATACCCCATTCACTTTTTAAAATAACTTTTAATTGAGGTATAACTCACATTCAAAAGGCTACACATATTTAATGTATACAATTTAACGTGATTTTGGTGCCATACCTCTCTCTGACTCTGGGGCCCACTTTTTTCATTCTCTGCTCTCTTTCAGCCTTGGGATCTTGTGTTTTCCAAGATTTGGGCAGCTTAACTTTTTTTTCCAAGATACTTTTTATTGGGATGACATTGGTCAATAAAACTATATAGATTTCAGGTGTACAGTTCTATAACACATCATCTCTACTTTGCATTGTGTGTCTCCTCCACAATTCCAGTCTCCTCCATCACCACTTATCTCTCCTTTCCCCTCTTCCACCTCCTTCCCCACCTAGGCAGCTTAACTTTTAACTCTGACTTCCTTCATTTATTTCTCCCCAGTATCAGTCTTAACTAACCTTAGTTCTCGCCATCTTTTGCTGTATCCTTGTTTCTCTAAACCACTGCTATTCTAGGCCTTGTAGCTCTTTCTAGAAAAGATCAGGTGTTGTAAGTTTTACTTTATAGGTTTTAAGCAAAGAGCATCTCAACCAAAATGCACTGTCATCCTTTAGTACTTGAAAGAGTTAAGGCTCGTATCTGAACACGACTTACAGTAAAGGTTTGCATCCGGCTTTCATGAAAATGTGCACTTATTCAATAAGCATTTCGTGAATGGACAATGTTCTAAATGCTATGTTAATTACTGAGAATAGGATAGGGAGAGATCCCTGTTCTTAGGAAACATATATTATTAAGCTCACTACAGCATATAAGTGCTTCATTTTTCTCAGTCTGATTTACTAAGATTCTTATGATATTATACTGCTTTACCTCTGCTTGCACTATACCACCCTCATTATTCCTTTTCCCTTCATACAATCTAAAAATTCTGTCACCCCTTCTCATGTTTGGAAGAATGCCTCACCTCTCACCTTCTCAGTAACTCCTGAAAATTCATTCAAGGTTAAGAAAAGCATCTTAAAGTGGGATTTAAATAGGAGGGGGTTTATGGGTGGTAAATCACACACAAAAAGCATTTGACAAAGCAATTTATCACTTAATTTTTAAAGACATATATTTCAAGTGAATTTAATTTGCATACATTCTGATTCATTTCCATGCCATTATCATAAGCTCTTTTTAAAGAGTTGCACATTTTTACCTTTTCAAAGGACACATTTGTGTCATCTATGAGTTCTTAACCTTTGCTTTCTGGAATTTGACTATCAGAAATTCTTCCTTTGTCTAATCTCCATGCCTCTTAGCTGAGATGGAACATTTAACCATCTTCTGAAACTGTAGGGGAGGGGAAAAAGCGGAATCTAGTTGGGTCTCTCATTCATATGAAAAGCCACACTATTGCCTTTGACCTTGGGTCCTAGGGTTTTCATTGAAATTCTTCCATCATTTCAGCATTGTCTCTGAGCACGTTACATTTATCAAATTGTGAAAATGGGAGCTAGCCTAGATTCTTGGTCAGTCTGGCTACAACAAATGGGTTCCCCAGTGGCACCACCGGGGAACTCCTCCCACATCATTTTATAACACATCCATTGACTCATCCCACCATCATCTCACTCATGAACACTGTTGCAGACTTGGGTTTAGAAAGTGGTGTGTTAAAACTCATACCCTATTGCACTTGACATAAACAACATCTATATTAAATATTTAAGATACACTCAATTCCAATATGGCATTTTAAAACAACTGAACTGAGATTTTTAAGGAAGGATGTCATATTGCATTGGTATTTGTATCTCCAGAGCAACTGATTATCCAGAGTTATCACAGTACCTAGCACAGAAAAGGTATTTAGTTATTTTTATCCAGTCAACAGACAAATGCTAGCGTGTGTTGACTTCATTGAATGTCTATTGTGCGTTAGGTATCATGTTAAGCTCTGAGCAGGGATTTTCTTATCTAATGCTTCCCGAAATTTCATGGTACAATTATGATCTTCAGTTTGACGATGAGAAAACTGAAGTGTGGGGAACACAGCTTCATAGCAGTGTGTGTCTTTGAACAAGGACACACGACTACGAAGTGATTGAGCCAGGACACAGCTGTAGGTAGTCTAACACCAGAGACAGAGATCAAATTTGTTCTCATGGTCTCAGAACCATAGAATAACATGTATATTAAAATATGTATGTTCTAATATAAGAATATATATATATATGATATATTAGAATAATGCACATTCACATGTTTAAAGTTGGACTCTGGGAACAACAGTGATCAGCATCAGGACCTCATGATTTTCATTTCTTCTGTCTTTTTAAGAGCAAAATGTCCTTCAGTAAATCACCTTACCGCTTCATGTCTTGGTCTTCATCAGAAAACTAAGTATTGAACTGGAAAGAGAAACCCTTTGGTCTGTAACGTTCCATGATTTGCCTCTTCCATAAAAGAGTGAACAGCCAAAGGTGTATGCAGGCGGGCAGGCCCCTGGGTTGGGTGCTGAGCCATGACTGAGGGCAGAACACAGAGCTGGTGTCTGTTCTTCCTGTTGGTCTTAATGCTGGGTATGGCTTGTCAGCTGCTGCTTATTTTCCCTGCTCAATCTTTTCTTATCAGAGGCAGAAGGCATAAAGGATGCCATCTGGAATTGCTTGTTTAGATACAGCATGGTGCTAACAAGTTTTTCTCTCTTCTTACTCTTTCTTGTTTATTGCTGGTTGCAAGGAACAAGGATACACATGTCCAAATGCAGCCATTGCCCAGGCTCTGTTCTTCATCATGAACTTGGAGGCCAAAGGCAAGTGGGAGGCACAAGCTAGAGCGGAGGCAAGTAGTACCAGGGCCAGGAGTGGGCACTGTACTCTGCAGCACCTGGAGGAGCTCTGAGATCAAGTTATTTACACTGTGAGGGAAAGTGTTTGAGATTTTGTCGACTCCTCTGGGAATGACAACAAGCAATTGTATACTCCTTGGAATCTAGAGACTGGTAAAAACATGGCACTTTTAACCATGCTAAGAAATTGTGTGTTTACAATAGAGCACAGTATTAAGAGCTTGGGCTTTAGAGTCACAAAGGACCGGAAGCCAAGTTCCTCCACTTGTTCACTAGGAGTGGAGGCTGTGACCGCCCCACCAAGCATCCCTGTACCTAGCCTTTGCACTTAACTTCACCTGCTATGGGTATTGGCTGTTAACTAAGGTCACAACTGTTCCACATTTCAGAGAATTACCCTTGGAAAAATGCAAAGATCTTTCCAAAAACTAAAGACTGACTGTGAGTCAGGGACAAAAGACCTCCCTCCCCTTGCTTCAAGTAGGGGAGCAAACCTATGGGGTACTTTGTGCTTCCTTCTGTCTCCCTGTGGGATCGGAGTAAGGTGGGCTTTAGCTGAGGCTCCAGTCTTCCCCCAAATAAGTGACTACTTCTGGCTCTGCTCCCAGGGAAACTGACCTGAGATGTTAGATGAATGTGGGAAGTACAGTAGTCCCCCCTTATCTGCAGGGGATATGTTTAAAGACCCGCAGCGGATGACTGAAACCATGGATTGTTATATACCCTATATATATCTGTGTTTTTTCTTATACATACATCTACTTTTCATTTTAATGAAGCACTTTATGGCAGCATCACTGCTCCTGCACTTTGGGATCATTATTAACTAAAATAAGAGTTTCTTGAACATAAGCACTGCGATACCGCAACAGCGATCTGATAACCCAGATGGCTACTGAGTGACTAATGGGTGGGGACAGTAGACAGCATGAATACACTGGACAAAGGGATGATTCATATCCCAAGTAGGATGAAGCAGGACAGCTTGAGATTTCATCATACTATTTGGAACAGTGCACAATTTGAAACTTATAAATTGTTTATTTCTAGACTTTTTCATTTACTATTTTGGGAGCGCAGTTGACCTCAGGTAACTGAAACTGCAGATAAGCTAAAATGATTATAACTTAGCCTCTTTCTGTTTCTGGTCTCCCATCTGTTAAAATGGGATTGATCCTATTGCTGATTTTACCATTTTATTATAGCTATTAAGTGTTCACACAGTGCTTAGCACAACACCTGGCACATAGCATATCTATATAACCAGCTACCTTATTTGCTATATTATCTGCAGATTGGAGATTCTGCTGAAGGATGCCTCCTCACACACTGGAAACACCAAAAAGAAGTTTACCTCCCCTACTATGGAATGAGAGTAGTTATTATTCCTTAAACACCCTGGTTCCAAATCATATTAATAAACAAAGAACAAACAAAGGAATAGTATTGATCACGGGAAAGATCTTGAGCTCCCAGCACCCAGCTCCATGCCACAAAGTGATGCTTGTGTGGGCTGTGTGTTGCTCTGTGTGCATACTAGTTGCTGGCAGTCAGTATCTGTGCAATGGAAAACACTGCTCTCCTCAGACAGAAAATATAGATATATATATAATAAGTCTCCATACTGCTGGTGTCTAAATTAAGAAATGTTACAGCCAATTCACGGAAGCCAGCAGGCAAAACCCACAGCAGGGCTGGCTGTGAAAAGAACAGACTTCCCAGACACAGAGCCTCTAGCGGCGCCTCCAGCATCCTGCTCGCGGGTCTTTTCCAAATTGAACATTGGAAACTGCGTGGCACCTCGGAGCAGGTGTTCATTTGTCAACAGAACACAACTCACTGAGTGAGGGTCAAGTGTTGACAGAGCAATTGGGAAGCTCCAAACTCAAAACCAGCACTGAGTGCAGCAATCCAGAGACTACGAAACCTCCTCTACCTTTTGTGGTGTTGACAAATCCCACCTACGGTTCACTATCCACTGGTGATATTGTACCTGAGAGCTTACCTTCTGGGCAGTAAATGCATCCATTTACTTGCTCACCCAATGAAAGTATTCCCCACAATAAACACTATGCAGGGTTCTCAGGATGGAAGCGCAAGAAAAAGACACCATCCCTTGGGTTGTTGATGTTGAAAACCAGAACTTGTAATTCCCAACTTGCTACTATCGTCCAAAGATGCATTTCCATCCCCCAGGAAACTTTGCAGACCTCTAAAAAAGTTGTGTGTGCCGCTGGACGATGTCACCTTCCTGAGGGCAGGGGGGCTGCTGCATTGACTGACCTCCCAGCACGGTGCATGGCACACAGTAAATCTCAGCTGACCCATAACTTGAGTTTATTGTCCAATCTACTTACAATTTCTGGACAAATTCACATATGTAATGCACTATAGTTCAGCTAAAATAAATTGATTTTGCTTGTTTGCTCTTTCTAATCTTCAGCACAGTCAGTACTACAATGCTGACTTTGAAGAGAGTCTGCCTTTGTTTCTTAGGGCTGCCATAACAATTCACCACAAACTGGGTGCCTTGAAACAAGAGAAATGGATTCTCTCACGGTTCTGGTGGCCAGAAGTCTCAAATCCATGTGTAGGCAGGGTCTGCTCCTTCTGGAGGCTCTGAGGAGAATCTGTTTCTACCCCTCTCCTATCTTTGGCTAGCTGCTGGTAGTCCTTGGCATTCCTTGGCCTACAGTTGCCTAACTCTAATTTCTGCTCCAGTCTTTCTATGGCCTTCCCCTCTGCATGTCTTCTCCCCTTTTCCTCTCTCATAGGAACACTTGCCATTAGATATAGGGCCCATCCTAAACCAGGATGACCACTTCTCACTGTCTTTCACAGTTACATCTGCAAAGGTCATGTTCACAGGTGGTACACGGAGGTATCTTTTGAGGGACCACCATTCAGCCCAGTGCAAGGTCCAAAAATTTCCAGGTGAACTACTATGAGTGGCAGTTGCTTTGGAAACCACACACAGAATATCCAGAACCAGGCAAGGGCTACTGTGGGGTCAAATGGGACTTGGAACTAATGAGTCACACAAACCATATGAATGAGTATTGAAATCCGGCTGGTTGATCCTGCCCTTCTAATTTGGGCTACAACGAATCTAGTTTTTGAGCCAAATCATTCGGCTCTCATCCTCATTTTTGTTTGTTCTCTCGGCTTTCTTATTTCAGTGGCAGGGTGGTTGGCATTTGAGTTGATGTCTCCTGAGGCTTTCTTTTACTCTTTGTGGAAGAGGAATTCCTAATTCTACTGCCTGTGCTCCTGATATTCTGGTATTATCTTTTCGATATTCTGATCATATCTTCCTGTTCATATCTTTTTTCCTGTTGAAGCTATTCACAACTTTTTAGGATTAAGCAGAACATGAGGCCTCCTTCCTTACCTCTAATTTGGCCTCTCTTAATCTGTTTGTTTTAAACACGCACCAGAACGCCTGTTAAGAAGATGCTAGTTCCTTCTAATGTGGAAACAGAATTTCAAAAGAGAGTCCCTTTGAGAAAGAAAATATGCACTTCTCTTTTCCTTCTCTGTGCATTTGCCCCTTATCAAAAATATGTACTCCACAATAAAAAAATAATGTGTCTGAGAAATCCCATTTAGTGTCTTTTGAGGATCCGGTGTGAGTAAGCTTATGTGTGAACTGGATCTCAGAGGAAAAGGACTCTTCTTTAATGAAACCTCTCTGCTTATTTTTCCAGCAGCCCTGACAGGCGAAACAAAAAGCAAAATAGCAAAGCCAAGCCTTAGCCCTGGTCTGAGCTTCTGAGGCTGAGCTTTTCTTCCCTTTGCGGATCAGCTTGACATGTTTTCGTGGCAGTTAAAACAACCAGAAAAAAAAAGTCATCGGGGAAATTCTGGAGGCTGCGTTTATTTATTTATTTTTTTCCCAGAGGATAGCTGTCGCCACTTGCTCAGGGTTTTATCACCTTAGAACCTCTGCCAGCATCGGACACACCCAGGTCTGAGCCCATGGGCTGTGCTCTCCTTTGCTCGGGTTTGCTTGAGCAAACTTGATCATTCTAGTGATCTTCGCCATAAGCTGCTTTCTCACTCACTACTTCGGCTCTGGTGGATAAAAGCCACGAACTGGATTTTCTTCTCTGTCTAAGCAGACACACCATTGCCTCATCTCAGACACACCGTTTTTACATAGGACGTCAAGGGGAGAGAAACTTGGTCTCTGTTTTAAAAATATTGATTTAACCAAACCTTCTCTTTCCAAGCCCATCTTTGTTATGAGCCAGCGTGCTTTTTGCACTGTATATCCTATTTGTCTATAAATTTCTATCTTTGAACAGAGCGATATATCCTAGCAAATGCTTTGCAAAGTAAGATTGTGATTGCTTGTTTATGATCTACTTTTAGCTGACTATCGATTTTTTCCCTTCAAAAACTGTCCACAGCCAAGGAGAATGGCATAATAGAATATTTCATAAATAAATTCCCCCCACCTTGGGTTACTTTGTGGACAACGTGGATTCCGAGTTGCTCCTGAGATTATCAGTTCCACGTGTATTCAGACAAAAAAACCCTCCTGTTAGACAGATATCACAGGAAAAAGTAAAAAAAAAAAAAAACACCCCAAATCATACACTAAGTGATTCTGTTTCTTTACATCAACATGTTTGATCGCAAACAAAATTCTGGAAGGCCAATTAGTACACATTTCCTCAGGGCACCTGGGAGTTAGTAAGAGGAGAGACCTTTCTTTTCTGGTTTTCCCTAATCCTTCAGCTGCTTGTTTTCATTAGCTAGGAAGGCCATTAAACATTATGTAGCCCAGGCAGATTTCAGACTCACAGAGATGGGCTTCCTTTGGCCCATCAAGAAAGCTCTTTCAGAAATATGTTTTGAGCCCTTTGACACACTCTGGGCATCATAAACTCCTGCTGCTTTTCCTCTCTTCCCTCCCCCTCACTAATCTCTTCCCTTTTCGCCCTCTCTCTTACAGCCAGTTCCCTGTTTTTAGCTGAGTCACAGCAGCTGGCTGGCACCTCCAGGGTCATACTGTACGTAACACAGAATCCTCTCTGTTGGCTACCATGGTGCTTCAAAAGAGGGGCTGTGGCAGCCGCTGCAAAGCATCCTGGGTACTCCAGCCGAGCCCCTCTTTGAAGCCCAGAAGCAAGCTGCTGGCAGGAGCCTGGGGCAGCTCGGGGATCCAAAGCTCCTGGCTAACATGGCCTCACTGAATGCGAGGGCTCCTGCTGCTGCTCAGAAGCAAGCCCTGAAGGAACTCCGAACAAAATCCAGACGGACAGAAGCAGAGTCATAAGGCCTCTCAAAGCCAATGGCTGCCAGGAAATAGTCTTAAAACTGCCAGAGCTTTGGCAAAGGGCCTTGAGTTCTGCCAGCGGGTGCACAGTGGGGCTGGGGTGGTGGACACATTCTCCTTTGCCAGTCTACTGGGCTGTGGCTGGGCACACACCAGCACATATGGAAGCGTGAAGCTGCACTTTCCCTCCTGAAAGTAAACGCTGGCCTGTTTAAGTAAAAATAGAACCTCACCAGGTGGAACAATACAGATTTTCATGGGTAAAAAAAAAAATCTTCTGGCTTTCCGATCTTAAAACTAGACTGCTCCTTGCTCCCAAAAAACTGTTGGAGGCTGAATATTTTGCAAACTGTGGATCCTACAGCCCTCAGGTTGATTGATTTTTTTCTTCCTTCCCATTCCTCCCCACGGTATTGATCCCTATCTGATGCTTTTCTAGGAAACAGTTTCTTTTACAAGTAACTTATGAACCAAATATGCTAATGATGATCGGGAGGATACTATCTAAGTCAACAGTGTTCTTTCTGCACTTGATGGGACAAAGTTCTTAAAAGTATGTGTTTTGTTTTGGTTTGTTTTTTTTCCCCACACTCTTTAGCCACAAAGTAAACATAAATGAAGAAATAATGGAACCTAAATGGCAAATTTGAGATCACTAAGAAGCCCTGTGCCACATTCAAGTCTCGGCTTGTAAGGAAAATCAGCACGATTTGGTCTTTGCCACTCTACCTGCCATCCACACCCTAAATACTAGCGGAATTTCAAAAGATCAAATGATACAAGGGCTGCAGTGGCATTTTGGAGCTTTATGAAGACATTCATACAAACTCATGAAGCCAGATTATTTGCTATAACCATGGTATATACAAACACAAATTAAAGCAAACCCTAGAACACACAGAAACAAAGAGCCTCATTTCAAAATATTTACATTTTTCAATTAAAAGGCTCAGTGAAATACAAAAGATAGGATACTTCACCTCAAAAGCCAAACTTTTAATTAGGGTGGTTTTCTTCAGCTGTCAATGCCAAAGAAATCCAAAGTGAGGCAAAAGTCTCACGTACAAGACAAAGAATAACAAAGGGGAAAATGACATTGGAAGCAAACCCCTGAGGAGTTATTAGTAACTGCTTTTCTGAGAAGTTAACACCTATACTATGTGACAGAACAGGTTCATCATGAATTCAATGTGTTAAAATGTTTTTATTCCCAGTGAAGCTATTTTTAATAAACAAAATAAATTATAATTGATTTTCCAGAAGTCCGACAATTAATCAGCACAACAGGTGTAAATATTTTAGAGAATGTGATCGGCCTGTACTTATTTTAAAATTCTGAAATATACTTCATTCCTCATAATAAAATCTATATTCTTTTAATCTTAAGGAAACTGCTTGTTTAAAGGCAGAATGGAAATGAGAAAAAATACACTTGTCTTACGAAGAATGGAAGTTTTTGAGAAACCAAATGGAAAACTATGTACAGAAGAATAAATAAGTGTATGTTCCATCAGTAACTGTAGCGATACACAAATTTAGAAATATGAACTAGAAAAACAGTAGTCATTGATGAAAAGAGACGAAGAATGAACTGCTTGACTATGATGCAATGAATGGCTTAAACTGAGATTATGGTGCAGGAATGTGAGAAATGTAAAGCATTAGTCCAGAAAAGGCAGAAGAGTAGAGCTCACCAAGAACTAGTGGAGTGTTAGGCACATAGTAGTTACTCAGTTAAAGCCCTATTGCTTAAATACAGGCTGCTTTAGACATTTGCAGAGTCTGGGACAAGACTATAAATGGTGGTCCACTTGCCATGAATATAAACATTTAAAAGTTTTAAGTTTAGAAATGGTTAAAACAAAATACATTCTGTTCACATGCCTTGACAAATACACTTCTCAACATACAGAAGCCCAGGTCTGAATGTAGAATCTTGAAAGCCTTGGAGATCCACAGCCTGACATGAACAGCTGGCCCCCAACCCATGCCCCGGGCTCACCCGCTTTCTTCTCACCCACTCTCCTCACCCTTGGTTTCCCTTCACACCCTGATAGGCCTTGTGCTTTCTGTGCCTGTGGGACACTCCAGACTGTACATCCAACAACTGAACAGCCCAGAGCAAAAAGCAGTCGTGGCTAACCCACTGGCCTTGGGGTATTGATACCAAGTCATGGTCCACCCTTAGAAAAGTAGACCCAGGGAAGAAGCTCACGCACTGACCATCCAGGGCAGGGAGTTCTGAGATGGGGAGCACCCAGAGGGTGCTGTAGAGGCAGGAGCAAGGGCTTCAGGAGGGCGCGTCCTCTTCGCTCTGCACGGGGGCAAAAGGTACAACTGGAGATGGGGTCCTGGGCAGAAGTCTCTCTTAGCCAGGTCTGAGGGCAGTATTCAAATCACCTTAAGAATCTACAAACTTCCAGTTATAAAATAAGGAAAGCATGGGAGTGTAAAATAAAATCATCTAATCTAACAGTGATACATAATGGGTATATGAAACGTAATATATGTGACACATGGCCTGAAGTGGGATGAATTCTAATATTCTGATTTCATTGCTACTTACAACAACTGTTCTACTGGTAAGAAGACTAGCAATACACTTGATCTTGGATATCAATCTTGTATCTTGCAAAGTAGCTAAATTTACTAGTTCTGGCAGCTTTGTGTGTGTGTGTGTTATATTCCTTAGGATTTTCTACACAGATAATTAATTGTGTCCTCTTAGAATAAAGACAATTTTACTTTTTTCTACATGTCTAAGGTCACTGGCTAATATTTTTGATACAATGTTGAACAGAAGTAAGACTGGGTATCCTCTGGCTTTCCTGATCTTTGGGGAAAGCATGCAGTCTTCCACAATTTAGTATGAAGTTAGCTGTCGGATTTCTGATGACAATCTTTCTCAGGTCGAGGAATTCCCTTGTATTCCCAGTTTGCTTACAATGTTTATTATGGATGGGAAATAAATTGTATCAAATGTTTTTTTCTTGCATTTACTGAAATAATCACGTTACTTCTTCTCTTTTTAGTCTGTTAATATGGCATAATACAAATTTTTGAATGTTAAACCAACTTTGCATTCTTGAGGGGAAAAATAACCACTGATATATTATTCTTACTATTTTTGCATCTATGTTCATGAGGAATATTGGTCTGTGGTTTTCTTTTCTTTCAATATTTTTGGTTTTGATAGCATAATGCTGACTCCCAGAATGCATTTGGAAATATTCCCTATTCCTTATTCTTCAAAGTTGGCAAGAATTTATGTAGAATTGGCATTATTTATTCCTTAAATAGTTGGTACATTTTATCTAGCAAGCCATCTGGACCAGGAGTTTTCTTGGTGCAAAGGTTTTGGACAAGAAATTCAATTTATTTAGTGTTCATAGATTGGGTCTTTTGAGCACTTTGTTCGTTTCATTTAAGATGTCTAATTTATTGGCACAAAACTATTCATTATATTCTTTTATTATCCTTTTTATATCTCTAATAGTTATAATAATGTCTCATTCCTGATGTTGGTCATTGTATATTCTCTTATTTTTATCAGTCTGGCTAGAAGCTTATCCATTTTATTAATCTTCCCAAAGAATAGCTTTTGGTTTCAATGATTTTTTTTAAGTCATTTTATGTTTTCCATTTCTTTGTTTTCTGGTCTTACTTTCTTTTGCTTTGTGCTTACTTTCCCATTTCTGTTTACTTTAACTTTTTCTTATTTACTTATTTACATAGTTTCCTAAGGTAGAATATTAGGTCATTGATAAGGAACATTTTTTCTTTTCTATTATAGATATTTACTGCTGTAAATTTCTCCTCAGGTACAACATGCTATGAATTTTAATGTCATATTTTCTTTTTCATTTTACTAAGTCCAAAATGCTTTCTCATTTCCTCTTTGATTTTGATTTTTTCTTTGATCCATGGGTCATGCTTTTTTTTATAGATGTACTTCTGGTATTGTGTCTGAAAAGTTTTATGTTTTAGATTTACGTTTATGATACATTTTAGTTAATATTTGTATAATGTATAAGACATATGTTCAAGTTATTTTTCCTAAAAATGGATGCCCAGTGATTCCAGAACTATGTTTTTAACTTTTTTTATTGATGTTCTAATACAGTTGTCTCCATTTTCCCACCACCACTTTCCCCTGCCCTACCCATGCCCACCTCCCACCCTCAATCCCACCCCCACCCCGGCTCATACATTTTTAAAAAGATTATCCTTTTTACATTATAATTGCCTTTGAACTTTTGTAAATTTTCATTTAGACTGTATTTTTGTGGGTCTATTTCTGGGCCCTCTGTTCTGTTCCAGTACCTTATCATCTCACCTATATCACACTGTCTTGTGGTAGATTTAGAGTAAGTCTCATAATCAAAGAGCATAAGTTCTTCAAATGTTCCTTCCTTTTTAGAATTTTTAGGACTATTGTAGCTCCTTATATTTTAATACAAATTTTTAAATCATCAATAAAAATTTTTTACAATAAAACCCTTCTGGGATTTTCATTGGGATGGTGTTGAAAAAAATAGATCAAGTTGACATCTTAATAGTATTGAGTCTTCTGATCCACAGAGCAGATAGCTCTCACCACGTATGCAGATCTTAGAACATTTCTTTCATCATTGTTTATTTTTCTTGTAGTTTACAAACATAGAGATTCTGAATATATTCCTTTAAATTTATATGTAAGTGCTTCACTGTCTTTTCATGATGTAAATTATGTTCCTGGTTCCGTATGACCTTTCATTATGGTCCAGCCCAGTCCCCTCTGCAGGTTCTTTCCTGGCTTTCAGTAGTTTCTTCGGATTTCTGTAGACTTTCAAGTTAGCTCTCTGTATGCTTCGATACCATGCCCTCCCCAGTTTCCTCGCTACATCTCTGGGCCTCAGAGGTCCTGCAGGCTCCCGCCCTGGATTGTAGCAGTGAAAGCTCCAGGCTCCAGGCAGTGCACTGCGGAGCTTAGAACAGGCCTAGTTTGTTTCTCTGCCTGTCTTGATCCCGGCATGTGCTGCCTGTCAACCAAAGTCTGAAAAATCACTGTTTGATATGTTTTCATTCCTTTTATCATTGTTTAAGGCATGAGGTAAAGCTAGTCCCTATTACTCCATTGTGGCTGGAAAGAGAATTTTCCACTACAGTTTTCGACATGAATTACGTGTAACACAATTGTACCATATAACCTTTCCCTTCTGCCTTTTCTTCAGGCACATTGAATTTCATTCAGTTTCTTATATATACTAAGGTAACTCCCGAAGGACCGACCCTTGTACATAGTCTTCTCTTTTCTCAAAATGCTTGTCCTCCTATTGTCTGCCAATTCCCACCTATCCTTCAATTAAAATATAGTTATCATTTTTAAGTGGTTCCAACTTCCCTAAATTCCCAAATCATGTGTTATATAATCATGTGACACATCTTTATCACATTTACCTCATTTCTAATTTTACATTTATTTGTATAACTATTTGATGCATATCTGTTTCCTCCTCTAGATTGTCATGCGTGTTGGAACTAAGTCTGTCTTTGCCTAGCATTCAGTTTGCAGGCACTATTCAATAAAGTGCCTGATGCGTAGTGGTTGCACATCAGATATTTGTGTGAACACATTGAGAACACTTGTGTGTTTGACTTTTGTGCAAAGTTTCAGTACTTCTTATATTTTCTGTTATATGTAATGCACCAGTAAGTAATTATAGTCTTTCCTCCATCAAATTAAAATTTTACATACCTCACCAAAAGCAAAATTAACAAAAAGTGCAACTGTTCTTTCAAATTGAAACAACATTCACTCTTTGGAGACAACTAATTTAAATCTCATTGTTAAATAAACTATTGATAGGAGAATTCTGCAACCAATTAGTGCTTTTAAACTGCCATTTGTTAATCACAGATGCAATAAAACACAACTTGGCACAGTCCGGCAAACAGAAACTGACTCATGAGGGATATCAGATATTCTTGCTTCCATTTTGTTTTCCTCTCTCCGGTTTGTTTGAAAACTCATAAAAACCATATGATGAGTTTTTGAATAAAACAAGCGGTAGTTCCATGCTGACTTTTTGCCCCCTATAGTTTGAGTTCTTATTTCAGAGCTGTGATCTGGGAATCACTATCAAACACCCCAAGGAAATATTCTTGCTTCTTATATATGAGGCAGATGAGGAATCTGATGGCTAATTATTTTTTATGTAGTGGTTCTCTATCACTTGCATGTCAAGTCAATTTAAATGTTGATGCCCCCCAAAATGACTTATTTGGTAAGAGTAGTTTTCACTTTCACTCAATACTTGCTAGAGTACCACTGAATATTTTCTGTAACTGCAGAAAAACACACACAAATTGATTTACTTCTCAATTTTTGTTTTAACTCAGAGTCTTTCTCTAAAATTAGTCATTACTATTTTTCCACTTAAGATAAAGACATATTTTATAATAATCACACTTAAATACAGAAAATGCTCCCAAAGTTAAAAATAAAATTTGAGATCTATTGAGAGATACATAGAAAAG
The DNA here is from genome assembly GCA_028533065.1 of Trachops cirrhosus. NCBI lineage: Eukaryota > Metazoa > Chordata > Mammalia > Chiroptera > Phyllostomidae > Trachops > Trachops cirrhosus. Next base: position 109,548,922 of record CM052544.1, read on the forward strand.
ATTTCTCTTCCGTTTGCTTTTGTTTCACTATCTGAAAAATCTCAGCAATAATTGCTACTTACTTTCCCAGCAGGAAAATTATGAGGATTATTAAAATAATATATGTAAATTACTTTGCTGTCAGAAGCCCTGCATACCTGTGTAATATATTACACTACTAAAAACTCATATTAATAGACTTTAAATTTTATCTTAATGCTCAAGTAAGTAATTCCTATATAGTTCATTGTTACTGGCTCTGATTTTTCTTTTTTAAGTAGACAGGTGCTGCTTCAATTAATTTGAATGGACAGAGATTTTAAATTGCTCTTTTAAGAAAGCACTGTTGTTTTAATGTTACTGATATTAAACACAGTTAGAAGCTTGTTCTCGTTTCCACGGGACTTCTACCTGTTCTGAATGCAGTATTCTCAGTTAATAATTCCGATGTCCTGATAGAAATGAGACATTTTGGGTAATATAATAATGTAGAGTACCTGGGATTTGGAGTCAAACGTTTCTGGATTCAGATTCTACCTTTGCCACACATTACAGAATCCAGAGCAAATTCATTCTTTCCTCTGTGGGACTCTGTTCTCTCTGAGTCAAAAGGGTGAAAATCCTGTAGGGTTTCCTGAGGATTAGTAACTTCGTGTAAAACACTGAGCACAAATGGATGCTCACTGAGTGGCAGGTGCCATTATTATGAGAACTGCGCTATGTATGCAATAGTGTGATGTAGCATTAATAATTATGGGAAAACCCAATATTTATAGATGGGGTATTATTTGGTTGGCATGATTTATAGGCATCATTTTATGTAATTCTCACAAAACTGTAATATTATCATTTTATTCCCATTTTCAGATATAGAAACTGAGGCTAAATAAATTAATTGCTCCAAGCAGAATCAGGACTTGAATTTAGATCTGTTGGGTTTCAAAGTATGAGCAACAAGCCTTAATTGTGAAATTAAACTGCTTCATCTTTTGTTTAATATTTTATTCAATAAATGATACAGGTGAATATCTATACCTAGGTATAACGTTTTTTTCTATACCCAAGTTTCTTTTGTTTCCTATAGTATCATCTGAACAGCTGTTGCAGTAGGAAGCAATCGTATGGGTTCAATTAAATAGGAAATAAATTTGAATGTAGGACAACATTCAAATCTGCTTATGTGTATATGTATTTTTCTAGAATTTTGAATATTTATTCATTACCATCAGTTATCACCAAAGTTATAATGAGAGACAGAGAAGCTGTTGCTTATGTACCAAAAATATTTCCCTAGCGAATGCGAGGGAATTTGCAATTTACACAAAAAGAGATGGAGAAATAGTGACTGCTCTGTTTTCCATGTTATGAGTCTCCTTTAGCATTAGGGCACACTCATAGTTAGATTACCTCCAATATTTATGATCTTCTGCTTGTCAACTTGCCTTCTTAAACACTGATTTACAATTGTTGACCACTTGGCAAATACGACGCCATTGAATTCTTACAGCCTTGCTCCTGGTTTTGTTGTAAATGACTGAACGATAAGAAGCCTGGGACACAGAAGATGGGAAACACCACTTGAAATATTGTGCAAAGAGTTCGTAAACTCTATTCTACACATCTGCTTGACACTAATAAGTTTACAGACTCAATTATGCTTTAAAGAAAAAGTACATGAGACAGGGCTCTGGAAAACTGAATAATTTTAATATAATTTAAGTTTAATCAAAGCAATATTGAGCATGTTTAAAAAATCAATTTGTTCCCAAAGATTTATGCATGAAAGTAATATCCCCTGCTTTCTCTTTATTCAGTTCTGTCCTAAAGACACAATAAAGCATTTAACTCTTCAGATGTTCTGTTCTGCAATTTAGATACATATTATAAAGTAATATACTTATTATTTCTTGATTTATAAATTTTGATATTTTTAACTTCCTTTTAGATAGTTGAGGATTTAGATCACTTATACCAGACCTCATCTTTCTTCCCATTCTTCTTATTATACTTATAATAATATTTTAATTAAATTAGCAATCAGTGTTCAGATGCTCATTACTATATAAACCTCATTAGTTTCATACTCATGTAGGAATTGTGTTTATAGCTTTTGGACATTTATTTTTGGTTTTACTAATAGTTCTTTTTTTTTAATTTATTTTTTCATTGTATTGTTTCCATTACCATCCACCCCCTTTACATGCCCCACCCGCTGCAATCGCCACACTGCTGTCCATGTCCATGAGTCCTTTTTCCTTTTCGTTCAATCCTTCCACTCCCTAACCCCGCCCCCAGAACTGTCAGCCTGCTTTCTGTGAGTGTCTCTATTTTGCTTATTGTTCATTAGATTCCACATATGAGTGAAATCATATGGCATTTGTCTTACTCTGACTGCTTTTTTCACTTAGCATAATGTTCTGCAGGTCTATCCATGCTGTTGCAAAGAGTAAAATTTTCTTTTTTACTGCCCTGTAGTATTCCACTGTGTACATGTCCTATAATTGTTTTATACATTCATGTACTGATGGACACTTGGGCTGCTTCCATATCTTGGGGATTGTAAATAATACTTCAGTGAACATAGGGGCACTTGTTCTTTCAACTTAGTGTTTCAAGTTTCTTCAGATATATTCCCAAAAGCAGAATTGCTGGGTCATAAGGCAGTTCCCTTTTTAATTTTTTGATGTATCTTCATACTGCTTTCCACAGTGGCTGTACCAATCTACACTCCCACCAAAAATGCAAAAGCTTTCCCTTTTCTCCACATCCTCACCAGAACTTGTTGTTTATTAATTTATTGATGATAGCTATTCTGGCCAGTATAAGGTAATATCTCATTGTAGTTTTAATTTGCATTTCTCTGATGATTAGTGACATTGAGCATCTTTTCATATGACTATTGGCCATCTGTATGTCCTCTTTGGAGAAGTGTCAAATCAGGTCCTTTGTCCATTTTTTTATTGGATTGTTCTCATGTTTACTGTTGAGTTTTGTAAGTTCTTTATAAATTTTGGGTATTAACCTTTTATCAGATATGTCAACAAATATGTTCTCCCAGTCAATGTGTTGTCTTTTTATTTTGTTGATGGTTTCCTTTGCTGTGAAAAAACTTTTTCGTTTGATGTAGTCCCATTTGTTTATTTTTCTTTTGTTTCCTTGCCTGAGGAGATACATCAGATAAAATATTGCTATGAGCAACATCCGAGATTTTACTGCCTATGTTTTCTTCTAAGATATTTATAGTTCTGGGTCTAACATTTCAACACTTAATCCATTTTGAATTTATTCTTGTGTGTGGCATAAGAAAGTGGTATAGTTTAATTTTTCCGCATGTATCTGTCCAGTGTTCCCAACACCATTTATTGAATAAACTATCTTTAGCCTATTGTATGTATTTGCTTCCTCTGTTGAATATTAATTGACTATAAAGGTGTGGGTTTATTTCTGATCTGTCTATTCTGTTCCATTGATCTCTGTGTCTGTTTTTATGCAAGTACCATGCTGTTTTGATTACTATGATTTTATAGTATAGTTTGGTATTAGGTAGAGTGACTCCAACTTTGTCCTTCTTTTTCAAGATAGCAATTGCTATGTAGGGCCTTTTGTGGTTCCACATAAATTTTTGAAATATTTGTTCTAGTTCTGTGAAATACATCATTGGTATCTTGATAGGATTTACACTGAATCTATAGATTGCTTTGGGTAATATGAACATTTTAATTATGTTAATTCAGTAAAGTAGCAAGATACAAAATTAATATCCAGAAATCAGTTGCATTTTATATGTCAATAATGAACTAACAGAAAGAGAAATTAAGAAAATAATCCCATTCGCACTTCAGAAACAATAAAATACCTAGGGATGAATCTAACCAAGGATGTGCAAGACCTGTGCTTGAAAAATTGTAAGAAACTGAAGAAATTGAAAAAGACACAAATAAGTAGACGTGCATACCACATTCATGGATAGGAAGAATTAACATCATTGCTTTACTCATAGTTTAATAGTTAGTTTTTAATCACTATTATTATTCTATAGGCCTATTTTATCATTATTTCATGTTTAATAATTTTATAAATACACCATTATACTGGGACTTTTATTCCAATTTTCTCCCCTTCCCCACATACAATCTTTTTACCCTGAAGCCCTTCTTCCTAGACCCAAGAAGAAAGTATTTGATTAGGTAAAATAACTAACCACTTGTTTGTAAGCTATAGAAGGATGGGGACAATGTCTATGTGGATTTACCTTTATATTCCCCAATATCTACTGTATGCATGGCACATAGTATAACATATACTAAGTGCATATTTATGAAATAAATGGATAATAACGTGGTATAAATATATATGCTTTAAAGAAAGAGCACGTTAAATAGCACGAGTCATCACAAATCTTTAAATGACCTCAGGATTGAACAATTAGGCAGAAAGTATAAAAAAAAGAGTACTATTACAATTTTCCTCTGTACTACTGTCAAGGAAATTAGCAATTCTACATGAATGCTTTTGTACCACAACACTGGTGAAATCCAACCAATCTCTCATAGTTTTTCTGTTTATCTAATTAAAATTCTTTAAAGACTAATTCAAAAATAATCTCTGTGTAGCGAAATAGCTGGTGAGGTACCTTCTATATTAATTTGCAAGTTTATCCCCCTGATAGTCAGGCTTCCCGTTTCTAGGCTGAAGGACCATGGGAAATACAAAAGGACCAACCTGTAGAGCAGAGCGAAGTGTCTCTGGCTTGCCCACCATTTTTACTCCTCTGTGCCTTGTCACTGAGAACTTGGGTCTTCCAGCTCTGCTCTTCCCAAAGCTACTATTTTAAACTATCACTGACTTTAATGCTCTTCTGACTATGTCAACTCAAGCAAGTGATCAAACACTAATAAAGCTTTGTCTACAACCTTTGGATAAAATGCTTACAGCATTATCCAGAATTACGGTGCCGACACTAGGTTTACAATGTGCCCTTGCAGTAAAAATAGAGGAGGAAAATGTTGAGCTGAACTCAAATGGACTTGAAATGCCCAAGAGTTGACATGCTGCCTTGCGCACTGGCTATGAACTGGTTTCTCACATACCAGTTTCTCTCCTTTCCTTTACCTACCCGTGATGTACAAGGAAGCTGTGAGTGTGGGAAGACCACGGGATTTCTGGAGAATTGCTTTATGTCAGCAAAGGAAGGCATTTTCTCTGAATCTTAAGTTTCAGATTCTTCTATGAAGACATCCTGTAATTAGACAGCTTGTGTGCTGCTTCATAAAACATATGGGGAACCATCACTTGTTTTATTTAGGACAGGGTGCTGCTGCGGGGAGGAGCTGCCAAGTCTTTGTCTTGGGCTTTCGTTATGAGCAGAAATTCATTGGCAAATGGCAGGTGACAGAAGAGAAGGTTAGTCATAAAATCAAATGCAGTGCCAATTTGAGGACATTTAACATGGTAAATATTGTCCCCTGCACATGAATTTCAAAACAACAAAGAATCTCTCAGGATGGAGAAAGAATGTGTGCTTGTTGTGAGAAGAAATACTGCGAAGGTAGCAAGTGAAACTCTGGCATTGACAATCTGCAGTGAGCCTGGGAAATTAAAGATGCTCCTTTGCTAACTCATTCTGGCCTCTAATGTCCCCTTAGTCCCTCTGCTTGTCTTTGTCATGTCCCCAGAGGTGCATGAGCATAAACCAAAGATAGGTCCAGTTTGGAGCTGCCATCAAAAGTAACACTTAATATTTAAAATATTTTGTATTTTAGCATGAAGGCTTAGTAACACATGCTGAGAATGGCAGTAAGGGAAGCAGCTTTTTTTTTTTCTGCTTAATTCAGGACAATTAACTTTTCACTGGAAAACGTGAATTCAAAAGGTTTTCAGAGTCACCATAAGCTTTCCTCCAGGGTTTCATGAACCAGAGACATTCTATCTGCTCCCTGGTTGAAGCATAAACCCACTTAAGTTGGCAAAAGTTGGGGGGTCATGGATACACACACTATTAGTTTCTGATAGAACATTACACACTTTGCTTATATGCTTCTGGTCATGAGGAACTCCCTGCCTCTTTTTTGTTGTTGTTGTTCTGTTACAGTTGTCCCAATTTTCACCTGTTGCTCTCCCCTGCCCCGCCCACCTCCACCCACTCCCACAGTCAATCCCCACCCTGTTGTCCATGTCCATGGGTCATTATACTTGTTCTTTAACTAGACCCTTTCCCTTCTTTCCTCCCTTATCCCCCTCCCTGGTCCCCTCTGGTCCATGTCAGTTTGTTCCTTGTTTCCATGCCTCTGGTTCTATTTTGTTCAATTTTTTTTAATGTGAAAAACATCAGAATGTGAAACTCAAGAACCTACTGGACCCTACCTGACTTGCCATTATTTACCTTCTCAAAGTTTCTGCTGCAATTTTTCTCATTAAACATTTCAATGAAAGCCTAACTTTCCCCAAGCCAAAATGGATAACGCCCACCCAATACCATCCAGTACTGACTACACATACATTGCAATGCAAACTTCAAGATCTAGGAATGTAGACAAATGTTCAATATTTAAATTAGTCTTTCTAAAAAATCCCAATATACCAAATCTTCATTCCAGGTGAGAAGCCATGATAGTATAAAAAGGAATTGAGAGTTAACAATTGAAAAGAATTTTAGTTTTGTCATTAAAGCCTTTTCATTTGTAATAAAGGAGAACGTGTTTTCATTCATCTTCTTGTTAATAAGCAGGGTTTTCTGGAGATGCGGGATAGTGTCCTACCCTGTGTGACTCGTCCTATTTCAGTTTACACGATGGTCTCCTAGCACCTAAGGAATTCATTTATTAAAGTCACTTCACTTATTCTACCCTACAACTTGGGTAATCTAGTCAGACCCTTAATAAGGTTCACTACCTCTCTTGAAATCAATAAACTAATCCTTGTTTCAAATGTTACATTTCATAGAGAAACTTCCCTGTCCACTGTTCCCGTTGCACACCACTTCCTCCCTACAACATTTTGCCTTTCTTTAGGATACCTACAGTACCTAGAATCTACCATTATTAGAAACACATTAATATTATTTTAAAATTCTGTGGATGGTCTACTTGATTTGTCACTGTCTTTACCCATAAATACAAATGCTTTAACAACAACGATTTCAGTTTTTCTCACTTCTGTACTTCCAGTGTTTAGCATACTACTAGGCATATAGTAGATGTTCAATAAATATTTGTTAAAAGATTTTTTTGAAAGAATACATACATTATTGAACCAGTGAGATAAAGTCCAAATGCTTTGCAAGGCATATAATCCTCAACTTGAGGCTTTATTATAACCTTTTGGTCCCAACTCCCCAAACTCCTACATACCTGCCCTGTGTTTTAGCCTAATGAAACGATTTCCCATTAACTGTTCTGTTTCAGAACTCCGTACCTTTGCATTTGAGGCTCGCTTTTTGTGGAAAGGTTCCATTTGATTTATTTTTTAATTTCTTTTATTGTATTGTATTTTTTCCACTACCATTTATCCCCACACACCCTCTTCTACCTCAGTGTGACATATGTGTGAAAATATTTCCCACTGTCCTGGACTGAGGTCTCTCCTTACATCCTCATAGCTCATTATATAAACTTCTATTATAGTATTAATCAGAGCCCGTTATAATTATTTTCCATACAACTGTCTTATGACTTTTTATACCTAAAGCCTTGAAAAGTGCCTGGTACATATAAATACTTCATATATGAATAAGTAAACCCTATAAACTCAGCAACAGTCTAATTTCTACCAAAAATAATTAATTTTATGATGTAGTTTTTTTTCAAATTCGACCTTATACTATAAGGATGTTTCAGTGTTTTCTGGACTAAGTTCAAACAGCAAACTGAGCCAAAAAGAATGTTGGCCATGTAACCTAGAGACTGCTGGTAGTTGACATTTAATAATATTCAAATACTTGCGAGGAACTCTGACAGGCAGGGAAACTTTCCCTTTCTCCCTTAGTTCTTCTGGCTGGGAGGATGATTCAAATGAGATACAACAGATTAACAGGAGAAAATCGTCTTAATGCGTGCACAGGGGAATTCTCATAGCATCAGAATTCCAAAGACAGCGAGCCAAAATGAGGTGTATAAGTCGTTCTGGACTAAGCAGAGGGAGGCAGGGGTCTGAGATTTGAAGGGGAAAGTAGGCAATGCACAGGTGGAGGAGAAAAAGCAAACACGTGGTACACCAAGCCGTGCAGGGCCACCCCGAAACGCTGGGACACAGAGGGGAAGCTAACAGCAGAGTTTTGCTTGCTGCCACACTTAAGTCACCTAATTCAACTATGCTAAGGTGAAACGCTAAGGTTCCCTTTCTGAAGCAGGTTTTCCTATCTGAATCTCTTTAGGCAGGGAAGGGGGTAATAAAAAGTTCTTCTCGAGGTTGTTGGGCTTTAATTGCTTTCAGCTTGAAATAATCTGCATGCCAGGGTGGCACACCCTGGGGAGGCTTGCTCCCGACCCCCACAGAACAAAGCTAAGCAACCTTAGTATTTCCATTCAAAATAGCTAAATGAGAATAGACTGGAATTTTTATGAGTGCTTTCTTTAGGTAAGCCTTTTAATAAAACTTGCTGATTAGAGACTTATGAATTGTATTCCTAAGAAAGGGAGTGGAGTCTCCTTCGCTGCCAATTGTTAAGGATTTATGAGGTATCTATTTGAGAGACACACAGGAATTAAAGGATGTTTTGCCAGCCCGATTTTATGAAATTGACTTTTCTGAGACCAAAAAAAAGCTCCCCAAGAGAACCCCTACCGTTAAGAACATACACACCAAGACACCCCCATAAAAATCAGGACAATCCCATTCTCTCTTTTTGGTTTTTACATGTGTACTAGTTTATTGTGAGTTGTCTATAAATGCACATGTAAAGATATGGCTTGCATTTGGGGATCTTTGGGGGGGGAAAAGCGTTAAAATTATTTTCCTAAAAAAATTATTTTCCTGTGAAGGAGGAAAAACAAAATGAAAGCAAGATTTTCATTAAAGATTTAGAGCTCAGGTACTGCATGTAGAATTAAGATGAGCTAAAAACTCAATAATTTTTACTGATATTCTTTTAAAACCATGTTCATCTATTATCAGGTAGCTGCAGAGTCGCACTGAATGTAAATAGAACTTGATTCCTTGGATAATGGATACACTATTTTTTGAAAGGGATTTACATGCCCTGGTTTCTTATAAACCTTAGTAAAGAGGGAATCTTAAAAGTAAAATTGACACTTACCGTATTTGACAGCATTATCATATTATGACCTGTAAGGGTTCAGGACTAGCCACCCCAGGACGTGTCTCTGTGGTATGCGGATTATTTCAAGCTAAAGGCAACTGGCCCCCTGTGGGCTCTAGAGAAAATTCCACTCCCCCCTTAACTATCTAGAAGAATTTCAATTAGGATCCCGGCTGACAATAAGAGTAACTGCCAGAAATGACTCTTTACCTGTCTATATGGCAGGCTGAAGTACTAATTACTGCACATGTGCTGTCCCTGCCATTACCCATCAAAGCTCCAAGGCGCCTTACCTCCTCCCTAGCTCAGGATGTCTTAGAGACCTCACTTTCCTTTTCTGTCTCTGAACCTCTTGCACATATGGGGTCTCTGTCCCTCTCATGGATGCAACGTTCCCATACACACATGTATGTATTATATTCGGTTATTTTCTCTTGCTAATTGGTTTCCTGTCTGTTTGATTATTAGCCTCATCGTAAGAACTTTGAGCGTGTAGAGCAAAGTTTCTTCCTCACACATATACCTATTACCTTTCAACGTGAAAGAGTATTGAATCCAGTTTGCCCCTGTGAGTGTGGGAGACCAAATCCCACGGATGGAAAGCTTAAGGATAAGAGTTCTCCCAACTCCTGTCTTATTCGAATCAGTTCTAATTAGCACTGATGTGTTGCCACGTGTCCGGCCTCTACACACTCAGAGAATGTTAGCCCCTCTGATTACTGGTGACTGTTACAGAGAATGGCTGGGAAGAAAACCGGAAGGCCCATCGCTCAGCTGCCCAGCTTCCCTGAATTCTTCCTTGTCACTCACCTCCAGAGCATGGAGGAGAGTTCCTGCAACCCGAGTGGAAAGGGCAGTGAGGAGTTCTTAGGGGCATGGCCTATGGGACTTGAGAGAGTCTGGGAGAGTAGAGGAGAATACTTCTCTGAGTTCATGGCTCAGCAAGACCCACACTGACCTTCCGCCATGGCCCCAGGTGAAGAAGAAAAGACTTGGAGAGAGAAGCTCACTCTGCAATAACAACCAAGCAGGAAATCAAAGCCACTGAATATTTGCTCACCCGCAAGGTACAAATCTTTCCCCAATTCAGAAAGCTGGTCAGTGTTTATTTCCATTTCAGTAGCAATGCTTTGGCTTTGGGAAGACAGTGACACTAAAGAGTCTATTTTCAGGGAGAAGAACATGTAGAATTAAGAATTAATTTATTTAAGTCTTTTATCCATTTAGAGTTTATTCTGGTTTATGGTGTACGTTGGTGGTCTAGTTTCATTTTTTTGCATGTACCAGTCTAGTTCTCCCAACACCATTGTTGAAGAGGCTACTTTTACTCCATGGTATGCTCATGCCCCCTTTGTCAAATATTAATTGACCATAGAGATGTACGTTTATTTCTGGGCTCTCTATTCTGTTCCATTAATCTATGTGTTCGTTCTTATGCCAGTACCATGCTGTTTTGATTACAGTGGCCTTATAGTATAGTTTTATATCAGGTATTGTGATCCCTTCAACTTCATTCCTTCTTTCTTAAGATTGCTGAGGCTATCTGGGGTCTTTTTTGGTACCCTATAAATTTTTGAAGTATTTGTTCTAGATCTGTGAAATATGCCATTGGTATTTTAATAGGAATTGCATTGAATCTATAGATTGCTTTGGTTAGTATGGACATTTTAATGATTTTATTCTTCCAATCCATGAATGGGGTGCATGCTTCCATTTCTTTGTATCCTCCTCAATTTCTTTCTTTAGTGTTCTATAGTGTTCTGAGTATAGGTCTTTTACCTCCTTGGTTAAATTTATTCCCAGGTACTTTATTTTTCTTGTTGCTATAGTGACATTTTTTCCCTAGGTTCTCTTTTTGATAGTTCATTGTTGGTGAACAAAAATGCCATCAATTTCTGAATATTGACTTTGTATCCTGCTAGTTTGCCAAATTCACTTGTTAGGTTGAGTAGTTTTTGGGTGGAGCCTATAGGGTTTTCTATGTGCACTATTGTGTCATCTGCAAATAGACACTTCTCCAAGGAGGACATACAGATGGCCCATAGACATATGAAAAGATGTTCAACATCACTAGCCATCAGAAAGAAACAAATTAAAACCACAATGAGATTATCACCTCACACCTGTCAGAATGGTCATCATTAATATATCAACAAACAAGTGCTTGTGAGGATGTGGAAAAAAGGGAACCTTAGTGCACTGTTGGTAGGAATGCAGAGTGGTACAGCCACTGTGGAAAACAGTATACAATTTTATCAAAAAATTAAAAGTGAAACTACCTTTTGACCCAGTATTCCACTGCTGGGAATATACCCTAAAAATCCTGAATCACCAATTCAAAAGGACTTATGCACCTCTATGTTCATAGCAGACTTATTTACAGTAGCCAAGTCCTGGAAACAGCCCAAGTGCCCATCAGTAGATGAACTGATCAAAAAATTGTGGTACATTTATACAATGGAATACTATGAAGCAGAAGGAAAGAAGGAACATTTTGTGACAGCAAGGATGGAACTGGAGAATATTATGCTACGTGAAATAAGCCAACTGGTGAAAGACAAATACTATATGACCTCACTTATAAGAGGAATCTAATGAACAAAATAAACGAGCAAAATAGGATCAGAGACCCAGAAACATAGGACAGAATGACAGTGGCCAGAGGAGAGGGAAGAAGGGCATAATGGTGGAAAGAAGAGAAAGGGGCTAGTCAAAGAACATGTATAAATGACCCATGGACATGGACAATGGTGTGTGGACTGCCTGGAGCCTGGGGGCCTGGGCAGCAGAGAGCAAAGGGGGAAAAATTGGGACAACTGTAATAGAACAACAATTAAGAAATAAATAAAATAATTAATTTAATATTAGCCATTGAAAAATTGTAAGGAAAGAACATGCTTATTGTATCCATGTTCTTTTGAGAACAACTTAATTTTTTCAACTCTAGCAAAGTCATAGATTACACATCTACCCATGTAGTGTTTAAAAGGTTATACTCTGCTATCGGAGTTTCCATATTGCCTTATATATTTTTGTTTAGTTTAAAGTTAACCCCTACGCACTCATATCTTTACTATATTTGCTTCTTAATGTGCAGTTATAATTGCAAAATGGATTGTAATTGCCCATGTATAGTGACCCATTATTTTTATGGGGAAAAAAACAAATAGCAGGATAAGAGACAATTTGGGCAGGATTCCCATTCTCCACTTTAAACCCACACTTGGAACTTTCATGTGTGTCCATTTCATGTTTTGCTACATTGTGTACCAATATCTTGAAAAGTTTGTAATGGTTTAGGAAATAATGCTTTTCTACTTTAAGAAGGAGAGAGGGAGGAAAGGAGGCGGGGAGACAGGGAGGGAAAGTGGAAAGGAGGGAGGGAAGAAGGGAGGAAGGGAGTGAGGGGAAACCAAGATTAAGAAGAGAAATAGAAAAGAATTGCATCAAATATCCTGTCCTAAATATATGTGTGGGCTGTTTTCTGCTTATCAAACAACAGCTACAACAACAAAAATACTATCAAGTCAGAGGAAATACTCACAGCTCCATAATTAAATTTCTGTGCATTTATACGAAAACTTAAAGCTGACTACTGAGAGGATCATCTGAGTAATTAGCCTGACACACAACTAATTTTTGTTCATTTGCTCAACTCAGTGAAGAGAGGAATTTTACTCCATAAAATATTTTAGAGGCTTTTAAAAATATTAGCCATGGAAAACTAAAATTGTGACTATGTTTTATAACCACAACATTTCAGTAAAAACTGAAAATTTCATATAGTAAATGAATGTCCTATATTACTGCACCGAAAATCTGCATGTAGGAGTTTGATGAGAACTGTCCTCATGTAACTCCTCCCAACACCACCCACGAAGGGAAACACACACACACAGCAGCTACATCCCCCTCCTTCAGGTTTCTGATTAGGTTGTTTCAGACTGTTCACTTTCCTCTTACTGTTCAGTCCTCTTTTGCCCACTGAGCTTTTTTCTTTGATTTTCACTTCTTTCGTTAGCAGTGCAGCCCTCATCTGATTCTGATAATAGGAAACTACTTGGAATAATAGTGAGTTAGTAAGATGAGGTCTCTAACACGTTTGTGCCTATTACAGATTTGTGGCAACTGTTTTTCATCAACAGGGATTTTTGTCAAGTGATTTAAGCTCTTTGGTTCGGTCTTCTTTCTGGGGAAATATAGAGAGGTAATGATGATAATAATAATTACATATCTTCAGGCATAGTGCTTGTGGAGCCACTGGCTTTTATACCCACAAAATTAGTCCTTGAAGAAATAGGAAAGTCCCAGCCTCCCACTCACTAACATTGTGTTCATGTGAGAGACTCCACTCCTGTCTCCTTGTTATCCTCACTCATCTCTCTTCGCACCAAATTACCGGGGATGATTAACAAACAGCCATGGAAACTGGACCGGCAGCTCTGTACTCTGTATTTTGAAATGGTACTGGAGATGGTTTGTTACCTACAAACTACTTGAAAACAAACTTGAAATTCATTAGGAAAGGAGAGTCAGAAAGTAGGGAGACACTGCCTTATTCCATTTTGTAAAATATAAGGTAGAGTAAAATAAAAATTCCCCTTTCCTGTGCAAAGCAAGGTACAGAATTTCAAATTATCTTGATGGATCAAGGCACAGTGTGCTGATTCCATTGCTTTGCAAAACCATGACATTATCAAATTTGCATACAATGTGAGGAGGCAAAGATAAGTGGATATAAAGTATCATTTAGAAATTAGACTTTCATCTGTAAAATTGGGTGAAAAACAAATGTGCCCAAGGGACATTCGGAAGGTATTATTAAATATCATAGAACCCACCCTCCCATTTGGAGGGGGGGAAAGAATATTAAAAATAAATGTGACACTCAATTATTTATCTCTATAGCCCACACAGGTAGAAAAGTAAGTGAAATCAAGACTTCCTACATACCCCTTGTCACATGGGCCAGTGGTGGTTTGTAATAATCATGCTATTATTTCCATGTCCTCCCTGAAATAAACTATTTTAAAACTCCAGGATGTTGCTCTGGCTCCATAAAAAACTTTTTAAAATAAAAAAACAGTGGATATACTCTCAATGCTAGCATATGTAGAAGTATTTTAAAATATATAGAAGTATTGTGAAGAGTTCAGAGAACATTGGAAAGAAGGGTTTGACTTAGTGCATGAAAAAAGATTAAAAGAGTATGTATAGCTTGGCTGAGCAACAACTATCTGGGAGCATGACAACTGCCTGTAAATCTTTCAAGGGTTTGAACAAAGAAAGAGGGGAGTGTTTTGTGGCCTTAAAGGGAAGATTCAGATTCATGATTCCAGGGGTCTCTTTCCGTTTAATCCTATTGACATTGGGAGTCTTAACAGTGTTAGGTAGGAATTTCCTAACGAAGAAAGATACAGCCTTTTTTAGCAGAGGGTGGGGAGGGCATTTTATTTGGGAACATGTTAAAACGAGATCTAAAAGGAAGAGAAACTATATACATAATTGTTAGTCACATCTGCATCTAATTAGAGCGATAATTTGGTCATATTAATGGCATAATAAATGTAACAAACACACACCGTAGGGACCTAGAGAAGGGAACACCCCTCGATGAGCGCACTTTGGAAACTGCATCGCCGTTGTTGTGACTTCAGGAATATCACCCATTTACCTAAAATTAAATACTTGGAAAAGAGCTGAATACAGATGAAAGTTCAAAGAACTTTCACTAAATCTTGGTTGGGCTAAACTGAAACTCTTGAGGTCACCATGTCCTTCGCAAGCAATTTAGTGCTATCAAAGTAATACTAATTTCAAATAAACCTGTTTCCCTGTCTTGCTGTATACAGTAACATATTTCTGTATTACCCAACCTCATATACTTTAACTGAAAACCTATTATCACTGTGCTACTGATAATGTTTTGTGTTCTAACCTTACAACCGGAGTTTGAGAAATGTTTTATTCAACATTAGGAAACATTATCACTTAGCTAAATTAATTAATTTTTATACAAAAGATGTAGTGGAATGCACAGTGGCAATACGGTGACATTTTTCCTTAGGCTATAATGAAAGGGGTAACACAATATAAGAAAAAATACAATAATCAGTAATTACTCTGCTGCCCATTCTCTTTTCGGTGTAAACAAAGTAAACCATCTTACCCAGAAACGCTATTATTAACTCCAACATATTTTTCTCTTTTGTGCAATATTTTCTGACTTGCACTTTGTGTATGAAAGTTGAAGAAATGATTTAACTTGTACTTCTGCCCTTGAAATAGTTTATATGTATGTAGATTCAAACCCTTCTTTGGAAAGACAGTTTTAACTGGCAAAGAATAACTAACTTACATTGGATATAATTACTTTGAGCCTTAAGAGCTCGGCATGCCATCTCCTAGACAATCCATGCCAACCACACCTACAAGATGGCCTTAACAAGCACACTCATTTACTTTCCTCCCCTGGTATTTGATAAATCAAAATAAATGATGACAGTGTAGAGACATTTGGGTGTCAGTAGAGAAAGGTAGGGAATATCCATCATCGATGAAATTTTGAAAAATATAGCTGACATTTCAGTACCCTGAGTAGTGCCATATAAAAAGGTTTCTTCCCATCAAAATGGTTCAGATTTAAATTCACATTGAATTATTTATGAAAGAAGTATATGATATGTGTACATTTTATATTTGTTACTGACCAGCATATGCGCACTGGTACACATGGACTATAAAATGATATGCAAAACTAAAATTTGGCTGGTAGACTTTGGCTGATGGCTGATATTTTTCCAAAATCCAAATATTTGTCATATTTCCTTTTTAAAATATTAAAAATACCTATTATTCATTCAAAAATAAATTCATTATATGAAGATTTCTGTAGTAAATACTTCTAAATTAAGAGAAGTGCATCAATTTACTTTTCCATAGAAAGAGTAAGTCTTGCTTACAAATCTCACTTTATGAATGCTATATTAGCATTTGTCCCTATTTACATTTTAAAATTTCTGAAACCATGACCACATGCTGCATTCTATCTGTGGCCTTTATTTTTACCTTAAATTTCAGAAGATAAAAACTATAAAAAATAAAACTACACATACCCTGCCAAATACTGGTTCTTCCTCTTAATTACACATTTTCTTTTCATTATTATTCTCCATATTCTCTTAGTTGGCACAGAGTTCACTGCTGACTATTTTACATAGGTAAATATTTATAACTAAGGCCAATAATAGAAATTTCAGTGATTTTTGAGTGACCATCAGGCCACCATTGTTAAATAAGTATTGATATGTGACACCAATAGAAAGAGAGATGACTCTGAAAAACAGTGATTCAGACAGAATTGGGCTGACGTGGAAAACACTGCAGCTTCTTCGGGTCTAGTAGGGTCCACCCTCCCACAAACTATCAGGTCATCCCTCTCCTTCATTATTGCGCCAAGAGGTTTGTGACGAGCGAAAGTGGAGTCTGGTTCGGAAATGACACCTCCCTCTCGTGCGCTCTCTCAGCCCTCCTGACACCCTCCATTAGACAGAGTCAGGTTGCCTCCGCCTGGAAGCACGCAGAGGCAGGCAACATCATGCCTTTGGCATCAAGTACAGAAAGAACAAAACAAATTAAAATGCTGTAAAATGTTTTGGAACTTCGTAAAGATTTTAAAGGGTTTGCTTGAAAGATGTAATTTTTCAAGTCCTTTGTTCACTAATAATATTTTCCCCCATAGGAGACTGAAATGAAGGAATCATTCAAGAAAGAAAAATATTTATTGCTAGACAACTAAGTGTCTACCATGAGACCTAGGCACTATAGGCCCTATAGGTACTGAGGATGTAATACTAAAATATCATTTTCACTGGGGGGAATGTTTTACGTGCCCGTGGTGTGGGTGGTAAAGGGCTTAGCTTGTGTTTTAGTCACATTTATTTGGTTCTAATTGTTGGCTTCTGATGATTAAAAGTGTACCTGGAAATACATTTCATAGTTCAACACAAAGTAATCTTATGCCTTTCATATGTTAAGGAAAGTCACATTCAGATTTGATACTGACCTTTGGGCAGGACCAATCTATGGTCACTTCAAGAGTGGTAAAGTATTGGGTTGGCCAAAAAGTCCATTTAGTTTTTTTCCATAAAATAAAAGAAATATTTTTCATTTTCACCAATAACTTTATTGATTTGGATATTTTTACTATGTCTGTTATTTCCTGTGTGGTGGATGTTGATTATTCTCAATTAATGTCTATATTTTATTGCTGTCAACTTCAACAGGTCTACCTGACCATGGAGCATCGTCCTCCAAGAAATCTCCAGCATGAAACTTGGCAAACCATTTTTGACATGTTCGAGCAATCACAGCACCTTCTCCATACACTGTACAAAATTTCTTCTGCATTTCAGTTGCATTTTTACCTTTCTTGAAATAATGAAGCATAATATGCCAAAAATGTGGTGTATTTACTTCCAACTTCAATGTTAAAATGACTACACAAAAAATTCACCAATTTTGATGAGAATTTTTAAAATGTACGCTGATAGGACAGGTATCATGATACAATCTAACAAAATTGTTTTGAATGAAGTTAAAAACAACTAAACACTACTAGAGCCATCTTACAAAAAAAACCCAACAAACTTTTTGGCCAATCCAATAGTATGTAAGCATCTATCTTCAATATACACCTTTACATTTACAGACCTAGAAGATTATATATATATATGAATATATATGTGTATGTATGTGTGTGTATCTATATATTTTTTTTTCAGCTAAAACCCATTGTAACTTTGTGTAAGCTTCAAATCTTAATTATGTTATTATATCAGATATGGGTTTTATAGAATATGTAAGCAAAAAAGTAAATATAGCATAAATTCAAATATGATGAAAAGATATATAAAAGGGGAAAAAATTAAAAACCAAACCAAAATTAACAATGACTGTGTTTCAAGCCAAATATTTATGAGGATGCCTTTATTCCTATGAGCTGGATAGGAGGTTAAAGAGGATTGAGCACATTTTTTTTTCAGTCCAAAGTTTGGCAATGGGGAGAGGGAACTAGAAAAAAACAGATCTAAGGAATGCAGCAAAAATTGTGTTAAAACAGGAAATACAAAGTGTGAATTGATTTACACAAACACCACAAAATAATTAGTGAGATCTTGTCCAATCCATCTATTTTCTCTCTGCCTTAGTTTCCCTTTCACTACAGTGAGGGGTTTAGACAACTAGAATGCATGCGGCAAACCCGTATTGAGTACCCAACAGTGGTAGGCACCGGAGCTCAAGAAGCATTTTCATAAACAATAGACATTTCATCTTGGCCTTATATTAAGCTGTTAAAAAATTAATGTACTCTTATTTCACATGAGTAAAGTAGAATTCAGCAGGACATGGGGGTTTATTAAAAGTCTAAATGATCTCTAGGTTCTCTTCCAGATGCTAAAAATTATCTTTAAATTTATAATTTTAAGTGAGGCACAGGATCAAAGAGTAATATGTATAGTAACCATGTGGACATAATTCTCATCATACTCCCTCTTCCATCTCTTTGAATGGGGACCAAAACTACAATTTGGACTGCTCATTCCCCACCATTTCCTCCCCATTCCCTAATTTCTTTCTTCTACCACCACAGACATATAAGGCTTGGCTTGCTCATTTTTTTTCTATTAAGGGACACATAATAAATATTTCAGGCTTTTAGGCCACACAGCTTCTGCTAAAACTATCTCTGCTGCTGTAGCAAGAAAGCATCCAAACATACATAAATAAATGGGAATGGCAACCGTCCACTAAGATTTTATCTACAAAGATAGGAAGCAAAACATATTTAGCTTGTGAGCCCTCGTTTGCCAATCCCTGACATAAGTTGATCTTAAAAATTAAAAGTATCTGCTAATAATTTCAAAGTTCATGTGAAATATAAAGATCAAAATATTTTAATAACACTCTAAAGTCATGCTTTTAATTCAATGTAGGCATATGATTATACAATAAATGTATAATATGATACTTTTAAATAAATAAAAGCACTATAATATGTTATTTAGTATTACCTTTATACAGGGTGGGGCAAAAGTAGGTTTACAGTTGTTAATATGGAAAATGATAGCATAGTTAACAAATAATAATACAAGACTAAATTCTGTGTTTTGTGTACTCACAACTGTAAACCTACTCTGCACAACCTTGTATTTGTAGGTGTGATTGGCACTGTTTACATTTGTTCACATGTATTTCACAAAACTTGTTAAGGCTCTTAAAGTCCTGAAATAAAAGTGTTTGTGTGTTGTTTTGGGTTTTTTTTGGTGGGGGATTGTGCATGTTGGAGTTGGGTCTTCTGTTTAGATCTTAGATAGCAATTTGATTTTTGATCTTGCTGAGCCCCGCAGTGGTGTATGTTCATTTTACACCATGCATCAATATTAATGCCAAATAAGTCCCTGTCAGGGCAGATTGGTTTGGCAGACCCAAGATGGCAGAGGACTAAGTGGAAGCTACACTAACTTCTACCCAGGACCAATGTGGAATTACAACTAAATGGTAGAGAAAGCATCCTGAGTAATTAGTTGAACACTGGCTGGAGACAAGCCTTATAACCATGGACAGATGGAAGAAGCCATTCGCCACAACGGGACTGGCAGGGAGTGTGGAGGAGGCATGATAGGGCTGGCTGAGCTCCCATAGACTGCAGCTCAAGGAGTGATATTTCTGTGGCCAGGTGTCTGAGAAGTGTTGGGGGGCCTAAACCCCAAGCTGGGTTCCCCAACCTACAGCACAAGAGCTGGGAAAGGAACCCCCAAAAATAAATGACTGTAAAAAGCAGTGGGGTTTCTGTCTTCTAGGGAGAGAGAGCTGGAGACTCAGAGATCCTCTTAAAGGGCCAAACACAAAATTTCATTTGCAGCCCTGGGCTCAGGCAGAGTGAGAGCACAGTGGACTAGAGATGCATGAGAGGACTCTGGGGTTGGTGGCTCTGGGGAGAGAACTGGAGGAACAGCTGCCAGGATCCCTGTGCTGAGTCATCCCTCATATCACAGGAGCCATCTTTCTCAAGCAGAGCACTCCTCTCCAAGTGGCATCAGCCTGAGGGGAGGCAATAGCCCTGCCCAAAGGAATTACTCTGCCCCATCCTGTGATGCTTAATTTAAGCCTGGCTGCTGATTACAACTTGATTATTCAACAACTGATCAGTTTAACTGTTGTTTATTTTAAGAGATAAGGCAGAAAATACAAAGAAGCAGCCCAAATGGGAAGACAAGAAACAGATCCCAAATGAAAGAACAAGAGATCTTCAGAAGAAAAACTAAGTGAAATGGAAGCAAGCAGTTTATTAAATAGAGAGTTTACAGTAATTCTTATAAAGGAACTCAATAGCAGGAAAAAAGACAGAGAAACCATAAAAAGGACAGTCACAAATAAAGAATGCAATATCTGAAATAAATAATACACTGGAAAGAATAAACAGTAGGTTAGACTCTCCATAGATGGAGAGCAGGATGACAGCTAGTGGGGTGGGGGAGGAAGGTTAGGGGATTGGAAGGAATGAGCAAAAAGGAAAAAGGACTCATGGACATGGACTAAAGTGTGGTGATTACTTGGGGGAGTGGGCATAAGGGGACTAAATGGCAATGGAACAAATACAAAAACACACACACACACACACACACACACACAAAGAATTTGATTTTTCCTGATCAAATTATGTCCAGTATCTGGAGCTACAATAAGCTACTAACAGAAAATAAAATTAATTATTTATTTCAGTCATTACCAGATAATCAATGATATTTATTGAGGTCATCTATCTTATTTATTATGTATGATGATTGAAATCTTAAAGTTTCTTCTTCCAGCATCATATGGATGTAAAATGTACTTCCTAGCCAAACATGAAGATCCCTAAAGTTTGTCCTCTTGGATAATGATCTTATAAATAGAAGATACAAGTAAATCAATCAGTAAATATATTGGAGCAATCATCTCCTTGCTTTGTCATTTGAATGAGATGTAATATTAATTGAATGAGATGTGATAAATATGAGTTTTGGCACATAGTAGAGTCACAACAAACTTCATTTCTCTCTTTATGTCATGTTTTACCTCTTGTCATCTGTAGTAAATATTACTTAAAAAACTATAGGGATAATGGAGTATCCTCCCATATTTCATATTTCACCTCCCATTTTGTAAAACTGGAAATTTGGACAAAATATATAAAACAGCTATGTTCAGACTTTGAAAAATACAGGCAGTTTCATTTCAAAACTGGATTTTTGATCCCTGAGAGAAAAGGGCTGTAGAGCAGGAAGGTAAAAAGTAAAAAGTCTTGCTGAATTGAGAAGTCTGGAAATTGAGAAGCCAGCAAATCTGAGTCGGTGGGAGGTAGTGTGCCACAGTTCCGGAGAGGAGGGAGTGATGAAAACAACTTCTGTGAGACTCTTGAACACAAACACGCATGTATATATGGCAGAAATCTGTAAGACTGTGCAACAAAATGACTAGTATATTGTAAGTTGAATTGTTCCGAGAGCTCACACAGGATGGAGAATCGGTCAGTTTCCCATCAATCGGAATGGCCATTTCTTGATGGCCAACTGGAAAATGTAATAGGAACCACAGAAGGGCTGGATCTGGTGATACTAAAATATCCTAAGAGTAAAGGTTACTGAAGACCCACACAAACAAAATTTAAAAATTAGCTTCCAAAGATAAAATTAATCTGTGACTATTTAATTGTCTACCAGAACAAAGCCAACAACCATTAAAGAAACGCAACAGAATCCACAAAGATAACATTAAAAATTCATAGTTCCCAGTAACCCATGAAACATTACCAGCCATTCAAAGAAGCAGGAAAGTGTAACCCATAATTAGGTAACAAAACAATCAGTCATTAGAAACATAACAGCAAAGAATTAGTAGACAAAATATTAAATAACTATTGTAATCTTATTGTACAATAGTAATTAAAGGAAAAACAGTAAATAGAGGGATGGAGGACATAAAAAGAAGCAAATGGAATGTCAAAGAATAAAATTACAACAGTTCAAACTAGTAATTTATCGGGTAGGATTAATATCAGATTACACCCTGTAGAAAAAAATGATTTATAATTTGATAGAAGAATGGAAACCATCCAAAATGAAACACAGAAACGAAAACATCTGAAAAAAGGAAGGGAGTATCAGTTCTCTGTGAGATGACATGAAGTCATCTAACGTGTAGACTTAGAGCCCCATAGAAAGGACGGGCAGGAAAAAAAACATTTAAAAAATAAATGGCTGGAATTTTTCAAGATTTGATTAAAATGTAAATCTATAGATTCAAGAAACTCAGTGATCTCAACCAAGATAAATATAAACAGCATTATGCCAATAATACCATAATTAAATTTCTGAAACCCAATGATAAAGAGAAAATTTTATAAGAAGTTAAGGGGAAAAACACATTACATATTGTAGAGAGGAGTACAAATTTGGAAGAAGTGACTGGTACGGGGGAATTCAATGTACCGTTTCTTTGGCCTGTGGGTGTACTGCAGCCTCGGTGTGTGAAGTGTGGCTTTCAGATCTGATAGAAAACTCTGTCTGTACTACTAGTCTGAGAAACTGGAAAAATCCCAGTCTTGTCATAGCACCAGAAATGTAAAGATGGAATTCTGGGAAGGAGAGATCCCCAGAAAGTTGGCCCAGGTAATGTGTTCCAATGTTGCCCAAGTCTGGCTATACCCAGAAACATACCTGTGTAAGGCAGACTCTTTAAACACCTCAAATCAGGACAATAGAAGTAACTGGGGTATGAGATGCATCACTGGAAGAGTGAAAGTGTGCATTTTAAGCGTAAGCAAGGGAGGCGTCTGCTAAAACAAAAATATCAACCCTCTTCAGAGCAATAGGACATGACCCAAATTCTGAGTCTAGCAACATAACATTCGCCACGCCTGGGAAACAATCCAAAATTACTGAACCGAGAATATGTGAAGCACGTTGAAAGCCAAGAGACAAGCAACAGAGGCCATGAATGAGATAAATCAGATGTTGGAATTATCATGTAGGATTTTGAAGTGTCTAACTGAAATATCAATTATATGAAGAAAAGGTTTAGAATGAATGAAATGTGAGGAACTCAGTGCAAAGAAATAAAAAAATATGAAAAAGAGCCAAATTAAAATTTTAGGAATGAAATAGACCCCATCTGAAATTAAAAAGTCATAGGATGGACTTAATAAGAGAATAGAAATGGCAGAGGAAAGAGTCAGTGAACTTGATGAAATTTAAGAGAAGTTATGTAACTTAAAATAAATGGAGGAAAACTTAAAAAAAAAAACATTAAACAGAGTCTCAAGAGCCAGTGAAACAGTATCAGAAGTTGGTGGTAGACATAAATATGCAAATATATCAAGAAACGTGGCATATCCCTACCAAGATTATTAAGAAGACGCCTCCTTAAGCACATCTTGCTCAACCTGATGAAAACTAAGCAAAAAGAGAAATTTTTGAAAGCACCCAGGGGAGATCCAAATATATACAGAGAGAAAATGATTCAAATGGCAAAGACTTCTCATTTGAAACTATGTAAGTCAGAAAACAAAGAGGTAGGGTGGGGAGGGAGGAGGAGCATTTGTAAAGTGTTGAAAGAAAAAATATATCTATCAACCAAGAAATTTATAGCTTTGAAAAATATTCCTCAATAGTTAAGGCAAAGGCAAAGGCAAAAATAAACATGTTTTGAAATAATAGAATACAAAGTAAAGTTTTCTATACCAGATTGACAGAAGAGATGATAAAAGATCTTTAGCCTGAAGAAAAATTTAATAAAAGAAAACATTTGATCTTCAGAGAAGAACAAAATCTTTGGTTGTGGCAAATATCTGTACACCTGTAATTAATATAAAATAATATGAAGTGTCAACAGTAATCAAAAAATAAAAAAAGGATATATATTATAATCCCTGGAGAAACCACTAAAAAGAAGCAGCCATAGGGCTAAACAGAAAATTGATAATTTATCAATTTATCAATTTGAAAGTTTCAAAACATATTTAAATCACCTTGAACGAGGCATAAAGGAGAAACAGTAACAGAGCACAGAGGAGCAACAGAACACTGGTAATGAAAGTTGGCCGAAAACCTAACTAAGTAAATAATTATATTCAATGTTAATGCAGTATACCTGTTCCTTTTTAAGACAAAGACAATCAAAGTAGATTTAGAAAGCAGAATTAACTACTTGGTATGTAGTTAAATAAAATGATACAGATGGCTTGATAGTATGTGGGTAGAAAAAAATCATTAAGCATTAGAAGGCTAGTAGAGCTATTTTAATATTTAGAAATACATATTTTAAGAAAAAGCATTGTTAAAGAAAAATATGAATGTGTTTAAATACAAAGTTTAAACACAAGAAACAAAAATTGAAAAAATTAAATAAGAAATTAGTCCCCAGATCAGGGTAACAAATTTTAACATGCCCCTCTTACCAAATGACTATCTAAACGAAAAGTTTGTGGATGATATAAACAGCACCAGCCATCTTGATCTAATTAATATTTATACTACACTAACCCATAACAGCTTCAGAAAACAAATTATATCAAGGGTGCAGCATATGGTCACCAAAATAAATCATATGATGGGTAATAAAAAATTCTCAATAAATTGGAAGAGAAAAATATCATATGAAGAATGTTCTCTAATCACAAGGGAATGAAATTACCATAGTTGCCGTGTACAATTGGCATCCACGTTTTTGTCTGCATTATACATGGGATTATTATACCCACGGTGTGTGATAATTTATATCTGTGTATAACATGCATCCTTATTTTTCCCTAAAAAAATTGGGCAAAAAAGTACATATTTTACATGGCAAAATATTATAGAAATCAAAATCAATAAAGCATTTGTGAAAATATCTAAGAAAAATCTCCATTATTTGGAAATTAAATACCACAGTTCCAAAAGACCCATGTGTTAAAGGAGATATTGATTTATAAAATACTTCAGACTGAATGATAATAAAAGTACATATACCAAAATAAAGTCAAAATACTTTCTTTCAGATTTAAAACCTACTATAATTTAATGTTGACATGTCTGAACTACAAAAAGTGGTAAAGAAAATTCTAAAAGAAGGAAAAAATATTAGATGAAAACATGTAAGTATAAAAGAGAATGGAAAATGGAGTAGTAAAGATGGCAAAATATTTCTCATTTAATTTCTAATGTATTAAAAATAATAATTTAAAGCAAAATCATGTGAATGAATTGTGGAGTTCATAGCTTGGAATTATAATCTACAACAGTAACACAAATGGGGAGGGGGATGTAAGTATAATGCTGTAAGATTCTGAGATTACATAAAATGGTGACTATTACCAGGTAGATTGTAATAAGTCTGATTATATTATACTTTGCTATTTAAATTCCTTTAATAATTCTTTGCTATTTTTAAAACTTAACTTTCATAGTAGTTGTTGTAAGCTTTACAATGTACAACTTATCAGAATCTACTTCAGACTTATCCTAACTTAATTCCAGTGAGATAGAGAAATGTTATTCCAGTTTTCTCTCACTCCATTTTCTATCACTATCATGCATATGACAAATCTAGTGATACATGATTATAATGATTACTTTATACACTTTTATGTCTTTTTTAAAAGCTCAGAGAATAAAGGAAGACAGGGACAAATTTGTAGAATTTTTACAGTATCCTCTTATTTATGATTTGTGGTTCTCCTAATTTGTTCCTGTGGAGTTGAATTACCCTCTGTCATTAATGATCTTCTTCAATACAGCCCCACTTCTGTGCTATTACTGTCCCACATATCATATTTCTATATGTTATGGAACCACATTAGAGTTAAAATATAATTTTACAATATTACAATCAGTTAATAAAAGAATGAAGAAACATTTATCTCGTCTTTATAATTACATAGGTCCCTTTGCCATTCTCTCTGAGTGTGTGTGTGTGTGTGCACAGGTATGTGTATGTATTTCAATCACTGTTTGTGGTCCCTTGCTTTCAGCATGAACTTCCTTCTGTCTTTCTCATTAGGTTGGTCGGCTAGGAACAAAATGGTCTCAATTTATTTTATCTGAAAATGTCTATTTCACTTTTATTTTTTGAAAGACAGTTTTTCTGGATATAAAATTCTTGGTTAAAATTTATTTTTTAACATATCAAAACTAGCTTTTTGTTACTTCTTTATATCCGTTCATCAAAATTTACAATTACACATTTATTTGTATAATAATTTTTTCACCCCTCCCACCCTGCCCATACTCTATTGTAAATCCATCATGGAAAACAATAATTTCTCTAACCAGTGCTAAAGTGAGAGACTGACATCTAGCAGTAATTCAATATGTTTCTGAATAAACAAATACATTATAATGTTAATAAATAGAGTTCAATCATAAGATGTTATATTTAAAACAAACTCCTTGAGAGCAGGGAACCGCTATGATTTTGTTCTGTATGCCTTAGTAACTGACATAGAAAGCGATTCAACAAAAGTTTAAAAATGGAAATTAAAAGTGGAGAAAGAGGTTATAAAGAAAGAACCATCATAGGAAATAGTGGGGAAGTTGGAAATGAGGTGAAGAACTAATGAAATATAGTTAATAATCCTCCTGTTGCAACAAAAATA
This sequence comes from Trachops cirrhosus, assembly GCA_028533065.1. Lineage (NCBI taxonomy): Eukaryota > Metazoa > Chordata > Mammalia > Chiroptera > Phyllostomidae > Trachops > Trachops cirrhosus. The sequence continues at coordinate 109,575,834 of CM052544.1, forward strand.
TTTTTAATCCATAAATTAAGACTCACAAAACAAAATAGTATTTGAAGAGGAAATGGTAAAGAGGGAGGTAAGAAAAAGGTAGAGAGGCATGCCAAAGGATGCTTGTGTGAAGGTGTGTAAAAGATGAACTCTACCCACTTCTCTAATTTCTTTCTACACATATAGTAGCAGAGGCCACCCAGCTACAGACAGAAGTAGAACAGACAAGAAGTGCTATCTGAATGAACGACAGTGGCTGAAGGCAATCACGCATGTCAGGAATTATAGCTACTTCCAACCCAACCTCAGGAATTTGAGAACCAACACCCCTGGGTGACGGTACTTATCTAGAATGCATGCTTTCCTGTGAGGCCGCCTAGCTATGCAGCAAACCTAGGCAGGGTTTCCATCTCCTCTTTTATTCCTGGGTAGTTAGAGCTTATGTTGTCCTTATTGCCTGTTTTCTGATTCTCAAGTCACTACCACAATTGCCATGAATTTCAAAATTGTCTAATGTGCCAGGGACTCTGGCCTGCACTATCACAATCCCCACTAAGTAGGAGCTCAGAAATCTGAAGCATGCTTTGTCCAACACACCACAGACAGTAAGTGAGGAACTGCAATTTGGACCAAGTCTAAGCCTTAAAAATCTACATGTTTTCCAATGTACATCTCTGAATCTACGGAGTATTGTTATTATGAGTTTTAATGTTGGTGTTTCTGCTAGTTTTTTGAGCTTGGAGTGGGGAAATTGGGCCTATGGAGGGGCTTGTTTTAATGTAGACATTAAATAAAAAATATTGCTTTGGGCAAAAGTTGTGTGGTGCATCTATTCCATTGCGTCTGCTTCAGAGGATCACTGTCCAACAGCGGAGGAAAGGATCTATGGTCTCATTGGGAGAAAGAGAAGCAAGCACCCATCAAATGGCTTATTTTCAAAATGCTTTGCAGAATGCTGCCGATGGCTAAGATTTCCATGGATATTAACTACTGAAGACTTTTTTTCATAAAGTAAGTGCATGTGTTACAACCAAAATGGATACTGAAGGCCTTGCAGTAAGGAGAAGTTGCTGTAACGCAGACCAACAGCACGGAATGAGATCTAAGTAGGACACATACAAGAGGACCTTAACGGAGCTCAGCGCATGCTCGGGGTACTTGCTGAAGGCTGTCAGGCCCTTCTTTGTTGAAGAACTAGAGACTAATGCCAGAAAGTTGTGCAGTTCATGTGCCTCTTCTTACGTAAGCAAAATTTACTCCAAAAATTGTTTTCATAGGTAAAAACCTATGAGAGATTATTTACGCCCATATGGGAAAAAACAGACTTAAATTGAAAATACAGTATTTTTTCACAATTACATGGTGGAATTCACTGAAAATTTTTTAAAATGTCAAAAAGGCCATCTTCTAGACCTTTAAGCAGTTTCTTGTGAGTTGTGTAAATCAGCACAAACCAATAAAAAACCCTCTCAATGCATTTGTCACAACTAAGGACGATTTTAAAATACAAAACTGTGTTTCAATGTAAGAAAATAGGTATAAGTGGACCCTAATCAACAAAACAAACAAGTGAGCAAAATAGAACCAGCAACATGCAAATAAAGAGCAAAATGACAGTGACCAGAGGGAGGGGGAGGGGGATAATGAGGAAAGAAGAGGAAGGGTCATCAAGGAACATGTATAAAGGACCCAGGGACAAGCACAACAACTGAGCGGGGAGGACTGAATGCGGGAGGAGGGAGTGGGTAGGGCAGGGGAGAGTGACGGGGGGAATATGGGGACAACTGTAATTGAACAACGATAAAACATTTCAGAAAAAAAGAAAATAGATTTATCACCCTGTTGAGAACAGATCTTTATCAAATCATCCAAAGGATAAATTGCTTGATGTCGTATCACCATATGCTTCCAAATCGATTACAACCAGACTGTGTTCCTACAGAATCAAAAACCAGGTTAAGGAAAGACAAACCCAGAAAAAACACCTCACTTGCACATCACGGGAATGAGGCTCATTACTGCTGCGTGTGCTACGCGACACAACCATGCTGGCCATGTTTTTCTAGGTAGATTTTTTCCCCCTTGTTCAGAAGATGTGTCTTTGTCGAATATAAAGCAGAGCTGCTCAGATGGCCAGTGCGGTTTCTTTGAAATGTAGCCAAGGGAAGGCTGAGGCATGTCCATGCCCTTGTCGGGGTGGCTCTTTCAAATCGTGCTATACACTTTAAAGATCCAGGCTGACAAAATAGCCTGCAGGACTGAGGGTACTTTGTACATAATGTGTCAGATGTCTGGGAGAGGTAGCTGATTGTTTACCTTTGAATTGCTTTCCCTCTGAGGGAAGTGTGAGTTAACATTACAGCATTCCTCGGGGAGGGGTGCCAAGCTGCAGATATCCGTCAGGGAAGCCTTCCTACTGAGGGAACAGCATCTCTTTTATTCAGCCTGTAAATCCGAGGGTTGATCCTGCAAGGATCAGAGTAACCCAGCTCTGACAGATCAAGTGGATTATTCTAGAACAAGTCAAACCATATGCAAAGCTGGTATCACGGGCTCATTCTGCTGTCATGAAAGGTAGTTCACACTAGAGAAGAGTAATTAAGTATTCAGATACTGTAAGTAGTAAAGATGAAGATAAAAGGGAAAAAATCAATTAACAAAATGTATTACATCACATCATGACCTGTGATGGAATGAATGGAAGAGTGAAGAACAGCAATTTGGTTTATAAGCATGCTGTTTTTCTAGGATGGTTAAAAAGTTTCTCTAGAGTTTTCCTAATAGGAAAGTTCTGAATATCACTAAAGTTTATACTACTGGTCAGCAACTAAGAGACTTCTGTCCCCCTACCAGGGTGAATATTTTATACATACTCTATATTCAATTGGATTTAATTTACTGAATATTTAGGTTACTAAGACCAATATGTGAAAATCATCTTCCTCTGTTGTGTGTGTATAAACCAACTAAACCAATATTCTCATATTACTATATTTGTAAAATAAAGGTGATTCACCCTATGTCTATCATTATCCCATAATCTGTTATTTCCCCAGCATTTTCAAACATTGAATCCATTTAAATATATCTAATCCCAAACCCCACCATTTTCATCCCATTGGCAAGGTGCTTCATTCTGTGTGTGAACTTACAAGTCATTTTTGGCAGTTGTTCAAAGAGGCACAGTGCAAAAATAAAAGCATGAATGTGCCAACGATAATATCTAGTCTCTATTTTTCCCCATGTTATAACTTTTCTCCTCCATTAAACATGAAAGTAAGACCTTTATTCCTGCCCAAGTTCATCATTTATTAATTTCTTTTCTCAATGTGATCCTTTAGAAACAGCTGCAGATATTGCTTAGTCCATCTTACAAATCACTGAGTGTCACAAGCTCTACAAATAATCCTGCCTGAGTATTGAAGGGACTGGCAAGAATAAGAATACTGAGGGGAAATTTTTCTAATAGATTCACCTGTTAAACTGACCCCGCCACTTTCTTTTCAGTTTTACTTTTTTTGCCTCAACTTGAAATAAATTGATAGTTGAACATTATTGCTATTCAACATGCAATGATATGTATTATAGTTTTTCTAAGCCTAAAAGTAATTTCCACGAGAAAGGGCTAGGTGCAGCTCCTTTGGAGGACTGTCTATGCCCTCTACTGAAGCCATCATAACATTTATTCCATTCTATTGTCTATGTTGTTGGTCTTTGCTTGTCTTTCTTTCTTATTTTCCTACCAGACCACAGTTCCTTCAAGCAAAAACTATGTTCTACTAATCTTTGCACTTTAGTGTGCACTGACTGTATTAACAGTGCCTGCTAATAAATACATATTTAATGACTATTTAAGCTCTTAAAGAATATTGTCAAAGAATATGAGAAAACAAGGTCTTCACAACTGCACTGCCTTATGTGGAGTAAAATATTTTACTCAAAGGTTAACAGAAGCAGTTTATAGATGTCTGGCATTATTGGATTGCAGTCCTTATCTTAGCAGGGATGAGACGTTGTACAGAGTCTAAAACAACTTTTTAAAACACATATACTTATTTTTGTTTGAAATTCCAATTTATGAAATGTGAAATTTCCGTAAGACTTATAGACTTAGTGAGATGAAGCCAACTTGGAGTGGGGGTCAGGGAATGCTCAGTGCAGGAGAAGGAAGTGTTTCCCTGGCTCCTGAACCACCACGGAGGAAGCTGATGATCCCTCGGACGGTAGAGGAGTCTCTGGGTAAGGACACTGGGAACCTCCTCGGTGCCTTCTCGGTAGGAAGACAATCCACATTACTTGTGTTAGGAAAACATAATGACTGTTTAAACCCTCACCTGAGTATGTATTTATTGATTTCAGAGAGAAAGGGAGAGAGAGGAAGAGAGAAAGAAACAGCAATCAGTTGCCTCTTCTGGAACCTAAACCATGAACTTTCAGTTTATGGGACGATGTTCTAACCGACTGAGCCATACGGGGCAGGGCAATGTTATGATTTTATAAGTGTAAGTACAAGATGCATTATTAGTAGGCTATTAAATATGCATCACTGTAATGATTTTATTATCCCTTAAATTTGTCTTTATTACATGAATTCTACTCCAAGATCCTGAAATTTCAGTCTTGAAGGAAAATGTTATTCAGAAAAATTCTTTTAAATAACATCCCTTCAATGTTCTGCAGTTTTATTTGAGGCCCTCAGGACCCTCACTGCCACTCTCCTGCCTCGGAGGCCTTGGGGATTTTTGTTTTGGCAGCAGCTGCTCAGGTAGGTACTTCTCTAGCTCTTCATTTACTTTTCTGGCAAGACCCATGCTATTTAACACGTTCTTCTGCATCTAAGTAATTCCAAAATTCTAACCTCACACCACATTCCCTCACTTGCACGTTTTCCCCTGGTTTGTGGAGACCACTCTTCGTCCTTTACTTTGAGGGGGTCTCTGGTCATGATAAAGAAGTTCTCTCCTGTGGACCAGAGGCAGCCCTTCCTTGGTACCTGCTCACCAGGAGGTCCCTCACAGACTTTGATAGGACAAACATATTCCTGTAACATTTTTTCTACATGTCTGTTTTCTTTCTACTCTGGACATTTGTTATTTAAATAGTGACGTGATGCCTTGATTGGGATGTATATATGTGGACATCATGTCAAGAGTCTGGATTCCTGCTCTCACATAGAGAGCATATGAAATTTTAAAAAATCACAAATATACTTACCTTTAAAAATATTTTTGTTTGTTGGGGGGTTAGTAAGGGCTTGAATAAAGACAACCACAAGACTGAAAAATAAGTAGTTTCATTGGACAATAGTCATATAAAAAAGACACCAATTATTCATTTATTCTTATGATCAATGCTAATATTATTGATATTTTCTCCACCCTCGATAATTTGGTGTGGAGATATTCTTTTAGAAAGAACAGAAAGAAAGAATAGATGAAGTGATCCTTTCTTGGGAATTAATTATTATACCTTGGTACTAAGTTTGTGTGCCTGATTGAGAAAGAGATTCTTGTCATTATAACAATTGGTCATTCAAAAATAATGACATAAACATGCCATTTGTGAGAGTCAAATACAAATCTTTTAGATAATAAAATAGATCAAATTCAGTCATGAGTATGTGTATTACAGAAGGATACAGCTTTACCCACAAAGAAAGATAAGCTGCTGAGGTCCCTTGAATATATCCCTTAAATAGTCTACTTCCCAGAGTTTTAAAAATAGAATTGGATGTATTTTAAAACCAATTAACTTTTAGGAACACATCTTTTGTAAAGTGAGGCAAATCTGTAGAGCGTATTCCCACACTTTACAATCTACCAAGCCACTCACTTTCACTCTGTTGGCCTACTTAGGTTTAGGAGGAGTAAAGTGATAAATGCTATTGTCTATTTTGAGGCAGGGGGCGGGGTAAAAGAATGCATATTTGTAAGGCAAAGTTCTATAAATACAAAAGCCACAGTGTTTTTAAAGACAACTTCAGAACCATGCCAGGACTCCATGAAATTCCATCAAATCAAACATGAAAGTACATCACCTAGAAAAATATTATTTCTTGGTTAGTTGTGTATGACAGTGCAAGAGATCAGTGAACAGCAAAGATCATTTTCCCCTTTCTGACAGATAGGGAGGCAGTAAAGAAAAATGAAAGAGGGTTGCCCGAAGGAGCACCCAAAGCAATAACTTTTATGTCTCTCTTCATGTATCCGGGCAGCTGGATTAACTTCTCTTTTAAAAAACATTGTTGGATAAAAAAGCCATTGCAGCAATTAAATAATTAAACAATAATTAAATATTGTTGATTATTAGGAGAATGAATGCAAATTTCATTGACTACTATTTTCTACATCTTGTTCCTTTGGAGAAAGGAAGGGTGAGGAAGGAGCAGGGGATGGTAATGGGAAGGAAAACCAAGTGATCTATGATACTACAGTGCTATGTCCAGAGCTGGTAAAAATTGAATTGGGAAAAAAAACCTTCAAAATATCAAAGAAGCCTACTGGATTAGACTAGCAATTGTGCCTTTTGGTCAAATAAATGGTAGAGTGTTAGAGCTGAAGAAGCCTAGGATTTATGGCCTATACATTTTTCTACAAAATATTTCAAGTCCATATACTTCCCCCATCTCCACTGTGAACACTTGGTTCAAGCCTTTGTCATCCATCACATGGACAATACAGAGCCTGGTCTCCCTGTAGCCACATATGTCTCCACCTCACTTCCCAATTCTTAACTCTTCAACAAAATCCTGTTGTACCAATAATAGAACCCCAAACACATCGTGTGACCAGTGAAGCCTGGCAGACCCGGCCTCCCCACGATGACTTTTTAAACACCAGCATAGGTATGTGCTGAGGAAGACTGACTTTTCCCACATGTTCTTTTCATCAGTTATAAATGCTTAAGTTACAAGTGACAGAAAGCCCTTCTCAAAGTGGATTAAGACAAATAATAATGGTGGTGATGATGATAAAAAGGAATTTATACTCAGGAGGAGTTCTGCATAATTCAATGTTCCATCTTCCCCAAATTCGTATGCCAAAATCCTAATGCCCCACGTAATATTAGGAGGCAGGACCTTTGGGAGGTACTTAAGTCATGAGGGTATAGCCCTCATGAATGAAATTAGTGCTCTTAGAAAAGAGACCCCACCAAACCCCTTCCAGCTGGGGGAGGGTCCTCTCCAGGCCCTGCTGGCCCCCTGATCTTAGACTTCCAGCCCCCAGAGTGTGAGATATTAATTTATTATTTATAAACTTCCCAGTCTGTGGTATTTTTTTAAGTTGCCCAAATGGATAAAGACAGATGCAGTTCAAAGAATGAAATGACATCCTCATAACCTGGTCTCTTTCTTTCTATCTCCTAGATTTCGCTTAATTCACATTGGCACCAATATCCGTTTTCTTGTGGTGGCAAAATGGCACCTGCAATTTCAAGCCAACATCTTCACTGCCCTAAATCAAAAGAAAAGAAAAAAGGTGCCTTTTCAGGAGATGTCACAAAAGGTCTAAGATGAGCTCATTATTGAACCAAGTAGATAACTATTCCCATCCCACTCAATATTGTTAGGGGGCCTCCAAGTGTTGATTGGCTAGGACAGAATATCATCCTTCACACTGAGAACTGCCCACAGATGGACCGTGTTCATATTCATGGAGAGAATGTGGGTAGACTTCAATGGAGACATTAAAAATCTTAAAGAAAAGATTAAATATTGATAAGTCAAAATCAAGAAAGTATATCCTATTATAGGAAAGACAGAAGCTAAGCCATAGAAAATAAAGATGGACTCTGAAGATTTCTAACTAAAAATAATTTTTATGAAATGATAAAAAGATCCAAGAAAACACAAAAGGAAAATGGTGGGATGTCCTACAGCTGGGAGATAGCTGCTCTGCTATGAAACTGAGCAAAACAGTTTCCACCACTATGAAAAATTGCTTTTAATACTTTTATAAAAATTCATCAAAGTTGGTGAGGATGTGGAGCAACAGGAACTCTCATTCATTGCTGGTGGGGAATACAAAATAGTACAGCGACTTTGGAAGACAGTTTGGCAGTTTCTTACATAATTAAACATATGCTTACCAAATGATCCAGCAGTCATGCGCCTTGGTATTTACCCAAAGGACTTGAAACTTTTAGCCACAAACAAACCTGCACACGTATGTTTACAGCAGGTTTATTCATAACTGCCAAAACTTGGAAGCACCCAAGATATTCTCCACTAGGTCACTGGATAAATAAACTTTGGCACATCCTGACAATAGAATATTATTTATTCCTACAAAGAAATGAGCTATTAAGCCATGAAAACATATGGAGGAAGCTTAAATGTATATTATCAAGTGAAAGAAGCCAATCTGAAAAGGCTACATACTTATAATTCCAAATATATGACATTCTAGAAAAGACGAAACTACGGAGGCAGTAAAAAGAAAAATCAGTGTTGCCTGGGGTTGAGGGGGAAAGGGAAGAATAGATGGAGCACAGAAGATTTTTAGGGCAATGAAAATAAACACTCTGTATGATGGTACAAGGATGGATGAATGTCATTATATACTTGTTCCAACCCATAAAACATAAAGAGTGAACCCTAACGAAAACTGTGGGCTTTGAGTGGCTATGATGTGTCAATGTGGGTCCATCCACTGTAACAAATGTTGGTAATGGGGGAGGCTATGGGTAGAGGGGGGCAGGGGGCTCATGGGAAATCTCTGTACCTTCCTCATAATTTCGTTGTGAACCTAAAACTTCTCTCAAAAATGCCTTTTAAAAGTTCAATGACTATGGATTTTGTGAGGCAACATATTTTCCATTTCGTGACCAGTTCAATGGGAAGACAAATTTCACTTTTAAAGTAAAATTATCAGGAGTGCACCTATTCTATACATTGAGGAGTTATCTCTGTAAACAATAGTTTGTAGAAGCATTGGTTCTTGAATGTGTCAGGTGCTGAGCCTTTCAATGTGAAATAACTATTTTCATTGTCGCTTTTCAGTGCAATGAATATGTAAATAAAATAAATTTAGCTAAATAAGAGGAATAGAATTATTCATAGGGAGAGGATAATAGTATACCATTTCCTAGGGCACTAGGAGATCAATGAATAATCACAGTTCACAAAAGCATCATACTCCCATTCTCAGTTAATAAAAACTGGTTTTGCTAACATCAGCACAAGGGTTGTTAACACTTCAGAGTGGCAGTGCCACTGTCTCAGTCAAGGCTTTGACCCCCTGCTGGTTTCACATGTGGTAGTGACAAGCCACTGAGCCAGGTCAGGTGCTTACCGAAGGGCAATCCTTCCGGTCTCATCACTCATTTTTTGGCTTAGACTTGATTCCTTACTGACTTTTGCTAAGATACTTGACTAGTACTCTTAATCAGGATTAGTCCTGATACTTCTAAGTCTTCAGGAATAATGGTGATCCATATGGTAATATTAAATGTATCCTTATCCAGGATATATCTCATAGTGGAGTCTATGCAGCCTTTAAATAAATGAGATATGTAGATGTATGCAGAGCCTTAGAGAATATTATCTCTGATCTTATTAAATTAAAGGAGAAAAGGTAAGTATAGGGTAATGTGCATAATATTATTGTATTTGTGCTTCTGGATTTAATATTTCTGAGATTACACATAAGAAATTATTAACAATAGTTGCTTTAAGGGAATATACCTGTAGGTATTAGAATGATGGGGTGGCATTTACATTTCAACTTGCAATCTTCCACACTATTTGAACTCTTTAACCACAACTATGAATATTTTTACAATACAAATAATTTAAAACTGATTAGTAAGGGCTGTTAACAGTGAATTCATTCAACATGAATCTAAAGATCCAAAATTAAATTTCTAGTGAAGAATGAAAGAAAAATGTCTCAACATGCTCTACTCTCCTTCAATTCTCCATCCCTAGAGTGGCAGGCTACCCTGAGGTGATCATTGTGCAGTGCTTTAGACCAATGCTATTCATCTCATCCTCTAAGCTGCTCCCTGGTGTGAACAACTCATCCCTCATCCTTCTCTGAAGGCCAGTTACTGGGATCTCGCTCTCTCTCTTTCTGTCCAGGGCTCTTCCACCTGACTCTCTGGAACTCATGGTCCATCAGCAACAAATCACTTCAAACTTCTGCTTATTTTATGAACACCCCCTTCATCCTGTTGCATTAACTGGCACTTAGTTGTGCATTGCAAATGCTCTTTTCTCCACTTCCCTGTTAAGTGGAGCTTGATTATTGTCCCGTATCTTACATCCCTCAAGACCTCGTGTGCATTAGTATCCTCCTTCCATACTGCTCCCCAATTCTCCTTCCTTGGAGACATTGTGAGGTGTGTCACCATTTATTCCTCTTGTGTCATCCTCCTTCATTGATTAGTTTCATTAGATCTCACCCACTGATTCCCTCAGCACTACTGCCACTATTACTATAATTGGTGATTTGAACGTTCATAGTTCCTGACACACCCATCTCTCTGTCCTCTTTAATTAGTGACCTTTTAGTTTCAATGACCTCAGCCACCCACTTAAGTTGCCCTGCCCTTTTCCTAATAACACCAAAACTTGTAGCACATCCAGAATGTCTGGGTCAAACATTCTACCCTTTGGCTTTCATTATTATTCTTTGAACCTTACTTCCTCCTACAGCAAGTCCTGAACCTGACTGATACCTCCAATCAATGGACTGTACTCCTTTTTACTTGGTGCCATTCTCCTTGTGTCCTCATTTCCCACTTTACTCAGTCTAAATCTGTGACTCAGCATATAGCATCTCATCACAAATAACCTTGATTTCCTTTAAACACTCTGCTCTCATCTTGTCTGGAAAACATCCAAACCTAACTATTTTGGGGCAAAATCTAACTATCGATGTTCTCATTTCTGTACCAGAGAAGTTAAATATTGTGTGCAGGAGAATTACATATCTGTACTGAGTGGGCACATGAGGCCTTGAGGATTAGAAAATACAGAATGATAATCAAGCTCTACTTAACAGGGAAGTAGTGAACAGGGCATTTTCCATGCACAACCAAGATTCAGTTAATGCAACACTACTTTACACACTACTGCACTGTCCGGAGATCATATTGCACTTAACTCCTTTTCCTTGGTTTCACGTTTCCCATCTGTGATGATCATTTTGTCCTTCTCTTTTCTGTTAAAATCTCTAATCTCCCATCCTTAATGATTTTTTAGGTGATGACTTCATTGCGTATTTCACAGGAGAAAATAGAACAACATATATTTCCACTATTGGTTTCAACATCATTTTGCATCAAATTCTACATTCTTCTTATAAAATAAATATCTTCTGATTCATTAAAAATCTTGACTTCCAGCTTGCCTCCCGGAAGCATTTGTTCCAACAATGGTACACTTTCTTTCCAGAATTACCAATTTCTCTTTATGATTTGGCTCACTACCTCTTAATATTATATATCTTAAAACAAAAATAATAAACTGCCTTGATCGAATGTCTTTTTTGGCTGCCATCTGACTTTTCTATAACTCTTCACAGGCAGAAGTCTTCCAAATAGTTATCTATATTAATAAATTCTCTCTCTTTCTCTCCCCTTCCATTTTCTCTTTAACAAATACCAACGTGGTGTTTTTTCTCACCACTTCACTGACCTTATTGTGGTCACCAGTGACCTATACTGGCACCACCTACACATAACCCACTAGGTGTTTGTTGTTGATTTTGTTTTGTTTTAATACTGAAACTCTTGGAGCTTTCCTTATATCTGCATTTCTTGGGAGTTCTTCATTGAAAATACCCTCTATTCTGTGACGTACTCACAAACATCTCTGAACTAATCATTGTTCATGGCTGTTGCTAGCAAGCAGTGAAGTCTAACATAAAATCATATGCAAATTCTTACATCTATGGGTTATATTTTGTGTTCTCCAGTCTATTCTTTGGTTCCATTTATCTACTGCAAAAACCAATTTTTACACAATTTGTATTATAATATTTAGTGAGTTTTTGTTTTCTAGGAAGCAAATTTCCCTTCTTTCTTCTTAAAAAAAAACTTCTAAAATTATCTTTGGCTCTTTTTGCATAGTCTTCCAGATAACTTTAAATGTTCACATTCTGAAATAATACTCCGTTGGCATACGACTTGGCATACAATGAGAACTGTTTTAGAAATTAGAGGGAAGTTGGCTGAGTTGCTGGAGACTCTTGGATTGAAGAGAAGGTAGGAATGAAAAGAGGAACTGGCCTGGACCTGAAAAAGAGACCTAAAGCTGAGTGGTAGAAGGACCTAGTAAAGCTCTTTGCCAGCATCTGTGTGCTGAATAGTTTGCATTCTCTCCTCAAGACCCCTAAAATGACTTATTAGGACCAGGAGTCCAAACTTCTATATATAAATATTGTCATATATTAAATGTTGAAGTCCATAATGAAACTTAAGACAGATTCTACTATAGTTCCTGAATATATTGCAAGCCCGTTGCTATAACTTCGTTGATTTACTACTCAAAATATGACTGAAGATGTTATCTTTGAGTAATGAAGTGTTACATGATTTGGGTGTTTTGGAAATGGTTTTTCTCCCTCCCAGTTAGATCATTTGGAGCGTTCTGGCTAATGGCTGCCAAAATGGGGTCATGTGAGATTGCAGTCATTGAACTCGGCAATGGAGGCTTCCATCTATGGCTATGTTTCCAGATGATGCTTTTCTCCCAGATGTTACCTTTTTCCTTGGTGTAAAAAAAACTTAAGGTTTATTGCTTTTTTCATCAATCTCGGGGGCTAACTTGTACATATTTAACTGAAAAGTTTCTCACCTATCTTTTTTCCATCTGATTCTGAGGTTTTTCCATAATGTCCAAAAGTCCAAGACCCCCCCCCAGTAACCACTGACTAGACCATAAGTTCTTCAAGAATAGAGATGTTATCCCAAGTGGCTTTATAGTCCCATTGTCTAACACCATACCTGGCACTCAGAAGACATGCAAGAAATGTATGTAGAAAAATGTATACTTTAAAATACAGTTTTTAAGCAAGTGATATTGTTTTCCAGGTATTCAGCAATCATTTATTGATCAAGTACCATGTGCCGAACACTATATTGGGTAATGTGGATAGAGCACTGAACAAGACAGACAAAATCTTGCCTTTCGAGATGCTATTGTCTAGAGAGAGCAAACAATAAATCCCTGAAAATTGCATTAGTAAAATAATTTCAGAAAGGGGAGATAGATTAGGGATGACTGCTAAGTTCAGAGCCCTAGGTAAAACATAGAGGAATGACATAGGTTGGGAAACGAGCTTAGGAGACTGAGAAACAGTTGCCACTGAGACACGTGGCAATCTAGATGGTTGTGGTGATGGAAAAGACAACAGAAAAGAATTTAAGGAGAGAGCGGTCAACCATGCCACATGCCACTGAGAGATCAAGTGAGAAAAGGAAAAGAATGGTTATTGACTTTGGCAAAATACAGATCATTGGTTCCACTGGCTATCCTCTGTCACATGTGTCAGCTCTTGTGATTAAAATTCCACAGACACAGACAGACTGACCTGGACTAGGTGATGTGACCATCCTTCTTGCTTCAGCAGATTAAATATTATCGCCAGCTCCATGAGAACGCCATGGAAAAAAGGATTGACAGTACTTCCCCCCAAAAGTGGAGATAGTGAAGAAGTTTGATCGTGATGTTAGCCAGGTTAAAAGAGCTGCTGTCCAACCCAGTGGTACAGATATACTCAAGTTGATGGTGAAAAGAGGGGCTACAACTTTGTTGGGACAATGGGGTGTTTTTATGAAAAAGGTTAGTCCGTACCTTATAGCACACACAAAAATACATTAAGTATTGAAATAGTACACCAATAATAACAACACTGGCAAAACAAAGCTGAAAGATTGAAAGTACATTAGAGAATAATTGTATGATATGGAAGCATTAAAGACCATGTTAATTGACAACAAAAGCTACATAACAAGAGAAAGATACATTTGAATAGGTAAACATTTTTAATTCTGTAAAATAATAATGATGAAGGAATTGGCAGGGTGAAGTGATAAGGAGAGTTTGATGTTGAAGAACTGGAGGTGGTAAATAATGTTTTTTCACTTATTAGTCCATAAATATCTATAATTTTTATAATAAGCATATATTAAAATTATTAAAAATAACCAAGGGCAACAAGTGATGGTAACAGATCTCTGTCTCTTACCTATCCATGTTTATATCACCTATGCCAGCAATTGTTGCCATTGGTATTCTCTTCCCTCCAAGGTAACTTGTGGAGTGAGATGCCAGTTCTACATCTTCCCACTTCATTTACTGCTCAGTACCAAAAATATAATGAGTGCTCAATCAGTGTTTGTCTTTTTTAAGATCATATTTATTTATTTTGAGAGAGAGGGGAAGGGAAGGAAAAAGAAAGGAAGAGAAACATCAACATATGATCACCTCTCATACACCCCACTATTAGGGACCTGGCTCACAACCCAGGTGTGTGCCCTGACTGGGAATTGAACCTGTGACCCTTTGGTTCACATGTCAGCACTCAATCCACTGAGCCACACCAGCCAGGGTTGCTTGTTTGTTTGTTTTTGTAAAGTTAAAAGTGTAGTTAGTCTTTAAATGGCTGATATTCTTTCGAGTGGCTGTTTCATACGTTGCCCAAACATCTATTCCTGTATCTCTTTTGATACCAGATGCCCACATCTTTGACCAAGGAGAAGGCTTAGTACATTGCTATTGATCTAAGGTTTGGACTCCTTAACCAAACTGGTCAGTCTCTAGTATTTTCATATTTCACAGAGATAACCAGAAACGGAAGGTGGTGGAAGCTGAGACATCTGATGACAACATCTCAGAAAGAAGGTCCACAGATACCTGTTGTTCAAATCCTGCCCTTCTCAAGTCTTGGCTACCTAGTTCCTCCTTCAATGAGTAAGCCCTATCAGTGTCCTGCCATTAAATCACTTTTTCTGCCTTTTTACTTGATTATTTTACCACCCATCTTAATGTCTGTACACTTGGACTTGTGTCCTTGTTATTTCAGTATCAATCTGGTTATTTTTTCACTACCAGACTTTTCAGAGCCTTTAATGTTCTTATTCTTCATTCCAGATCAATTATTCATTTGCAGGGTCATTATGATAGCTAAACCCCATCACCTCCATTTCAAGTATATGGCTCTCTGACCAATACCCTTTTGAAATTTTAGTTCAGTCTGCTGGTATCTTGATTCTAACAACCTTACATGAACTTTCTGATCCATTGATTCTATGATTTTTTCGAGGTCATTCATTCTTTCCTATGACCTCACATTTCTTCTTATATGGACCAAATCTCCTGGTCTAATATTACATTGACTTTCTTGTTTTATCCTCAACTCCTTGACTTTCTTTTATTCTGTCAAAACATTTGGGAAAAAAACTCAAACATGATGAAACTTGGCTGTGCTCTTACTCAGTTCTTGCACCAAGCAGCAGACATGGCTGGGAAATACAATTATACTGATTATTCTCACTTTAAATTTATGACTATAGGTTGTAGAATTATTGAGTTTTACTATATTGTTTAAGAGCTTCCTAGTGTTACCTGCGACCCCACTAATCCATTTCTCTAATCTAATCGCTCTTCCATTCACATGGCTATTTCATGCCTTCTCTCTCTTCCAATTCCCTGTAACTTCTCCCCACTTTTTCTTATTAGCTGTTGAATTCTTGTTTCATGAAGAATTATTTCAAGAGTCCACTTAATTCTCCAAGGGGAAAAAATCTAATATATCTATCCATTCCATATATTTGTTTTCCTTCTCAATTCTCTGTGCTTCTAAGGCTAATTCTTCCTCTCTTGCCTTGAACCTCATCCACTGTGATAAGGATTTTGTTTCTGAAATTATCCTATATCTAATGCCTCATTGCCTTTTCCTTCTTTGCTACAACACATATATAAAAATGATATAATATGTGTCCTGTAAAAATCTGCCCATAGTTCTTCACTTCTCTTCAGTATTCTGGTTTTTTCAAAGTAAAACTCCTTGAAAGAATTCTCCAAACTCACTGTCATTTCACTTCCTTTCCCGTCATCTTTTATTAAATTTACCCCATGAGACTTCTGTCCTAACTTAAATAGTTTTTCACAGGGTCACTAATGATAACTTCATAGTTTCTCAGTCTTCATCCTAATTAATCTTTCAGTAATGGTTGACACAGCTAATTGATGCCTCTCTCTTGAAACATTTTCTTCACTCGAATTCCAGCATTTTCAGCTTTCATTGATCTTTGTCTCATGGGCACTCCATCTTGGCTTCTTTGCTGAAATTTTCTTATATTTTAACCACTAAATGTTGGAGTATCTCAAGGTTTAACTCATTGGAGTATTTTTCTCCTATATCTACAATGAGCTACTAAGTGATTTCATCCAGTTGTACAGATTCAAGGTGCAAGAACTCTCAGATTACTTTCTATAGCTTTGTTCATTCTCTGAACATCTGACTTGTGTGCCCAACTACTTCTATGTTTAACTTGGATGTTTTATTGAGATCTCTACTTAACATGTACAAAAATCAAAGTCCTTGATTCTAGTACCAACTGGCTCCCATCATGGTGTTCTCCATCTCATTAAATGGCAAATCCATTTTTCCAACTATCTTGGGCCATACATTACTCAATGACACACATTTATGTAGCACACACTATTTTTCATACCCTGTTCTATGTGTTTGAAACACTTAAGGGAACAAAGGTGTTGGAGAGCTTTCCCTCTGCATTACTCGCTTACATTAGAAGTAATCATAAGTTTAATATTTGCCTTTTTCTTTTCTCTCCATGTTACACATCCAAATCCATCAGCAAATCTTGGTTTTCCCTGTCAAACGGCACATATATTCCAACCACTACTTTCAGTTTCAGTCTCAGCACTGTAGTTCAAGCTACTATTTCCCAGGTGAACCAGTCAGGCTCTTGTCCCTTTACACTGTCATTTTGCTACAGCAATCAGGTAGATTCTTTGAAATGGAAGCTACAAATAGCACTCTGCTAGTCAAAGCCCTATCATAGCTTTTTTTTTTAATCTCACTCCAAGCAAAATTTAAATTATTTTCTTGACTTACATGCTAAATGCCATCTGCTCTCTGCTCTTGGAGTTGTCTTCTGGACTTGTCTTTTTAATTGACCCCTCTGGTATATTTTACCTCCTCCACAGTGATCTCCTTGCTCATCCTTGAATGTTCCAAATGTTCCTGCCCCAGGGTCTTTGCACTTGCTTTTATTACTCTTTTTTTATACTCTTCCCCAGGAGAGTCATATTGTTTTGCTCTCTCATTTCACTCAGGTCTCTGTTCAAATGTCCCCTTATCAAAAATAATTTTCCTATATTTGTATATAAAATAATGCTCACCCCAGTCACTCTCTTCCTCATCCTGCTTTAATTTTCTCCACACACTTTCTATCACCTGACATATGGTATGACTTATCTGTTCACTGCATCTCTCTTCCTCACTTCCTCTGAGGATGTGAGCGTCATGAGAGCAGGACTCGGGGTATCCCAAAGGCCTGGAGTAGTACCTGCACATACTTGGTAGTTAATAAGTAATTGTTAAAATGTTTATTGAAAATCTAGTCAAAATTGGCTTCTCTCGCTTACTTTAAAAAAATGCTAAAGGAAAATTCTACTGAATTTCCTGTCTTCATTTAAATATTTCCTTGGATCCAAAAAAGAGTCTACTCTTTCTCAGTCTACTCTTTTCATGAGTATGTACTTGAACCCTTAATTATAAAAATATGTTTATATTTGGTTTGTTTTCCATAAGATATTCCACTTCCTTAGCTAAGCCTTGCCTAATATTGACTCTTACTTCAGTGCACTGAACTAACTCCTGTGTAGCAAAAAGATCATAAAATCTGCAGGTAGTGCTGGGTGAATACTGCTGTTCTCCTCTATCTCTGCTCTGTCAGGCTATACATAATTCTTTTAATTGTTTCTTATTAATTCTCTAAAGCTTTTAAATTATTTTCTTTTCTGAAACCTCCCCCAAATTAGTGATATCTCTCTTTTTACTCACTATAACTCTTAGCTCTTCTTCCTATTCTCAAGGAAAATAGATATTTAGTTATATGTATAGCTAAAGGAAATTAAAATGATATTTTTGAAAAGACAAATACAAGGATAATTTTTAAAACTGAAATATTTATTCCAATTTCATATATTTGGACTCTAATACTTTCTCTTCTTGCTATCTTGCCTTAAAAGTTAGAATCTTTCCTATACACAAGCTGGAGGTTAAATACATAGTAAAGAAAAGAGAACTGTATTCCAGCTTTACACAACCCTGGCAATAGATAATACTGTATTGTGATGCTAATCCGATTCTCTTCTTGCCCTACATATGTATTTATAGTAGTTTATTCATACATTCATCCCTTTCATTCAATAAATAATCATATGTTCTTTGGGGTTGGTACGGAAGCCTGCAAATGGGATGAGATTTAGCTATTTTATTCCATCCTTGAAGCTGCAGTATATAGCAGGTCCCTTGCAATATAGAAATGCCATTTTGATATTGTTCCAAAAAGGATGGGTATATGGACTAAAAAATGAAATCATTAGAGCTAGATGGAATCTCAAAGATTATATAACCCTTATATAATCCAATGTTTTTATTTACAGGTGATAAAAGTAAATCCTAGAAATCTTAATTAAGTAACTAGCTTATGATCATATAGACATTTAATGATGGAGGTGGTCCCTAACCCATGTTTCCTGATTTTATATCAATTTGGTACTGGACATTATTATTAATCATAGATGTGGAACTGATTTGGGTATTGCCTAAAGAAATTTTGATGCTTTGAAATGAGATTTCAAAATATTGCATTTAAATTTGGGAAGAGAGTAAGATTATTTGGTGCTTAAATAGGCTATGGTTCATTTAACATCTCAACTATTACTAAAACTCGCACCTCTAGTTTCTTACTAGGATCAACATGCCATATCACTATCACTATGAATTTAATAGTGAAATATATTTTAATCAGAGTAATTTCCTGTTAGCTTGGCTGTCTTGTAGGAGTATTTTAGATTCTTGATTTCATCTTCTCTTTAACACAGATTGCCCAGAGCTAGTGAAAAACTGGTTTAATTCCTTTTTCTAAAGGTCATGTAAACATGTATGCTTAGTGAATTAGATGCAAATTCAATTCCCTGATCCCAATGCTTCCTAGTTAAGTTCCTTTCCTATTCTTTATTTGTAGGCTCACATCTGACAGCAGAATAATGACTTTTGAGCTATGGCAAAAATCACAATTAAAAAAACATTTCACATCTGCTTCATACAGCAGATTTATAGGGAATTGGGTGGACAGAAATATTCTTTATTAAAACATTTGAGGTATTATTATCTCTCTTTCTTTATGAGGTATTTGTATGACTTTCCCTTTTTTGGTCCTTCTTTTAGAAGAACAGATATAATTTACCACTTAATATTGAATTAAATAAGGCAGGATTAGATGAAACACAGGGATTAAAAATTTTGATGCTGTAAAATATCGACTGAAATGCACAAATTCATTATATATAAAGTCAGAAAAGATTTATAAATCATTTATGCATATTAAGATTCCATTTTTGTTTGTGGATATACAATTAATTGAGTCAAATACTAATAATGGCTGTCTTTAAGTGGTGAGAGCCTAAGGATTTTTATACTTTTCTTCATGCATTTCTCTTTTCTAAATTTACTACAGTGAATATGTGTTAGTCTTTGATTCTAAAAAAAGAGACTATAAAAAGCTTGTCCAACCTTAATATTATTGGAAATCTAAAATAATATCTGAGTACTATTGTGTAAAACCAATCTTGTTTCATTTAAAAGAAAATACATGTGAATTAAACTGACAAAATAGCAATTCATGTCTTTTTCAACACCATGATGATTCTGAAACCAAAGCATTATTAAAAGCTACATTTTAATTGATATAGTATTTGTTCAACGTATTTTAGCAAAATTTGCATAATAGAAACAAATTATGATCTTGATTATTTTTGACAGAAGAAAATAAAAATCTTGTTTAAAAAACCTTAAGTTTTAAGAAGAGCTGATTCTTTTTTAAATTCAAATACAACATTAGAATAACATAAACAAAATATTTTAAAAGCTTTTGAAATATTATTGTCATTAAAATTAACATTTTAACTTGCTCTGTTTTGTACAACTTTATCTATATGACACATTCTGCCTTTGGATTATTTCCTTGGGCTACATTCCAGAAATACTAGCTTAAAAAATATAAATGTATTTATGGTTTCTGAAACATATAGTAACATTTTCCCTTGAGTCTCTCAATTTAAACTGCAGATAGCTGAGAATGAATGGATATTACCTGCAAACATATTCGCATCAGGTTACAATGTCGCTTTAAAATTTTATTAATTTAATAAATAAAAGGGTAACTTGTTATTTTTTTAATTTACATTCTTATAATAACCAGTGAATCTGAGCATTTTCCCATATGTTTGTTTACTAATTATCAACTCTGTCTTCATCATTTTTACCATTTTAGCACCTTGATTTTTTTATTTTTATGAGCTATTACAGATGAATTAACCCTGTCTTTCAAATATTTTCTTGATTTACTCTTATTTTATATGTTTTTCTATGATATAAAATTTTAAATGTCTTACAATTTAATCTCTTAATATTATTTTTATTTAGCCTATGCGTCAATATTTTAAAGCATTACCATATTGAACAGAGCCGCTAAACATGTTTCTTAATTGACCAGTGTGAACACAGATGCGGTGTAGTCATATGTATGTATATATGTATATACACATATATACAGTCTTGTCCTATACCCATCTTGGAACTATATGTTTTCTTGTCTGATCTCCGTGGCTGGAACTTTCAGTACTATGTTGAATAAGAGTGGAGAGAGCAGACAACCTTATTTTGTTCCTTATCTTAAGGGGGAAAGTTTTTAGTTGTGCTTGTTGAGTATAATGTTGGCTGTAGGTTTCTAGTATATGGCTTTTATTATGTTGAGGTATGCTCCCTCCATTCCCATGAACTTGATTTCTTAAAAGTCAATAAGTAAGTGTTATTGTTCAATATTGCTTTTAGCATTTTACTTCTTACCTCACGCAGCTAATCAACAAAAAAATGGTCATTTCTTAGGAGCAAATTCAACTGCTATGAAAAACACATTTTCCCCCTGACCCTTTCACTGATATTTCATTGCAGTGTTGTTTTATTTTCAGTTCAACTCTTTCTTCCAACTGTAATTTATTTTTGTATAACTTATGGAATCAAATTATCTTTTAAAATGCTAACTAGTTAAAACATTCATTAAATAGATATTCATTGGTTAGTTAATTCAAATTTATTGACCATCTGGGCAAGGCACTTAAGATCTCTGCTTTTAGAAAACACACAGGGAAGAAAAGAGATACAGAAATAACTCACTATAATAAAACATGGCCACTACTGTAATAGAGATATGTATAAAGTGTTACAGGACACCCTCCAGTTATTTACAGAAATTGAGGACTGAGGAAGACTTTATAAGGTGATAACTACAGGGCAAGTAGAAGAGGGACAAGAAGAGAAGGTGGAATCGACTTTAAGTGAGACAGAAAAGAACAAATGTGAAAAGACTGAGTCAAACAACACATGGACTCGTAATACACTGCCTCGTTCTTTCAAGAAAGCAAAAATCACCACACACCTCAAGAAGAAAGCGAACTTAAAATATTTTCACTATTAGCACTTGGCTTACCCGAAACTATTAGGCAAGCATAATACTCTACTGTATTTCTGTTGGGTTAATAATGACACTAAAATTTGATATGACTACTCTTCTGATGATGATGCTGATCGTATGGAGTTAGTTTTTCCTCCTCCCTCAAAGCAACACCAACAAAGCAGAATCAATCACTGGCAAGATATCCCTACAGAGAACTAGCTCTAGACAAATCAATGTAACTTAAAACATTTTGGATAGCAACTAAAAGGCGTAGATTTTTTGTTGTTTTACAACAGGTCCCTAATATCTTATTTTCAATTTAAAAACATAAATAACTAAAATATGACCAGGAATTACAAGACAAAAAATATATTGTTGGTGTTTCTCTAAATAACATGATGTGAATCAATTAAAGACTTAGATATTATGGCATGGTCTATGCTCAAAAAAGGAAAAAAGGTGAAAAAAAATATTGTGTCCTGAAATATTCACAGAGGCCCACAGGATATTTTTTAGAAGGTATATTTTTCTCTAGCAGGTATACAGGCAGAGCCTACATTTTATTTGGACATTGGCATAACAAGCAATAAATTATTTTTTGTGTTCAGGAGTATATGTATGGATCTGCATTTGTGCTTATTCGGTGAATTTAAGAAAGTAAGTAATTATATAGAATTTGAAAGTCATACAGTTTGTAGAATTGTTCAGGCCTATTCATAAAGATTTATTTCCCTGGACTATCTTTAAAAACACATGTGTATGAGTGTCTTTTCTCATACTTCATTTTTCTTATATATTGCGACATTGTAAAAGGTAATAAGAAAACCAAAGCAAAATGGTCTATTATAAGGAGAAAAAATATTTTTAAAGAAAAATAATTTTATTCATTTTTTTCTGCAACGAGCAATTGTTTTTCGTAGATTTTTTCTCTTCTTTCCCCTTTCCATTTAAACTACTCAAAGTGATTGAAGAATGATACAACACCAGTGAACTAAAAATATAGCTAGTTTACAAAGTAAAATCCATTTGTCTGGTGAGTCTGAAAATACGAAAAGCGGCTATCATATCCTCTACTCATTCGTTAGGAAGAATCATTTGCTCTGAGGAAAAATAGCTTGAGCAGAGACTTAATCGGAAAGATCTAAAATTCCGTTTTGAAATTTGTCTGGCAGTGCAGCACATTTTAAGCAACCAAATACAAAGCAATTCATACATTTATAAATCCATGGAAAGCTCAACAGGTCCAGAAGGCACCGGTTTCTCGTGGTGTCTAGACACGGAGAAACTATGACCTCAGTTAGAGCAACCCAATATTTACTTTTCCTTTCCAAAGAGCGGTGTGCCTCATGATCTCAGGGTGCAGGGCAGCTGAGAAGAGGGGCAAAACACCAGTTCCAAACGCGGCGGCGCTCTTCAAACACAGTGTGGGCACAGACGCACAGAACTTAGAATTTTCATGAGGAAACCTACTTAGACTGCACATAAAAATATTTCTGTTGGAAAGCCATCATTTTCTCTTCACCATGAGAAAAAGGTGTATATCAAAACCAATTCACTCCAGCAATTAATGAAATAATGAACATTCCATACCATGAACCATGGAAATCATCTTGAAATGTGTCTTATGTTATGCTGTGGATGCTAACTGGCTTCTTTGTCACTTAGCCTCTGAATTGCTTGTATCTCAGTTTAATGCTCTCAGGAGATCAGGGCTTTTTACATTTGATCTCAACTTTACAGTTTTTTATGCCATCCAACCAAGTAGTTAATCATTTGATTATCACAGTAAACTACCTGCCCCCACCCCTTATTATTTTTCACAGTAAAATCAGGATAGTTGGGATTATACGGGTCCTGCACAGACTTGAATAACCTCGGAAAGAAGTGCAAGTTTCCTAAAGCTCCATTTTATAGCGTCTTCCCATCTCAGTAACATCTGAAGTGCACCTCCTGTTCGCACACAACGCCAGAGCGTGGACACCCTTCCTAGCGCCAGCAGGCAGCACAGGCTCTGTCACGCCAGGCTTCCTCTGGCTTAAACCATGGGTATTTCATGCCAGGACCTGAACTGCTTAATAACAAAGGGGCTTCCTCCAAATTTCGTCTCTCTTTACCAGATGTGCATTAAGTCTTTAAGCCATAAACATATAGCCTACCATGGAACTGAAGAGGCATTAGGAAATAATGTAATCAAAAAAAGAATTTAAGAAATGAAATGACTCCTTCCCAACCACCAATCAACCCACCAAACAAAAAGCAATGACAATCAAAAAAGGTCGTTATGAGTTACCAGCCAAGTGATTGCTTTATTTTGTTTCATGTAAACATCATCCCCGTAAAGGGGGATGCAGAGATCTATTTCTCTCATACGAGAGTTGAAGAAGCAAGTGAGATGGGATTGTGACGTCCAACAGTCAAGCAATAAGATGATAGGGAGGGACAGATCTGACCCCAGGCTGTCTTGAGGAAGAACACTGGTAATCTCTGAGGGGTGGCTGTTTTATCTGAATATCAACTTATTATATTTGCCTGGACTTAAGCCAAGCTTTTTAATGATGGTCACACCACCACAAAGAATGTTGGGGATGTGCATGGTCTTTTTTGGTTTTTGGTTCATGATTCCCAAGGCCATGCTTGAATGGAAGGAGAGATGGCTCAGTGTCTTCCTCTGGATGAACAGGCCTGTGTGACCTGGAGTTGGATTTTGAAAAGCAAGTGTGAACCATACGTGAAAGTGCCACTGTGGAGTTGTGGGGATGAGGAGGATGGGCTCTGGATTTGTTGTCAGTGGCCACGGGAAGCGTTATGCCCCCTCTCTTCCTTCACAGCCGATGAGGTCCATAGAGAAAATGCTACCTTCCGACAGCCAACCAACCGTATGTCAACCAGCAATGAAACAGGAAATGCGCCCAGAGTCACATAACTTATGAAGAGTTAACAAAGACACAACATTTGACATCTTCTCTGTGTATCAGGTGAGAGCACTGATCAGATCATGACTGGCAGTCAACTCACCCACCTGTAGTTTCTTTCCAAGGCGGGACGAGGTAAGAACCTCTGCCACTGCACTGCGTAGAGCTGGGGCTGCTCGGAGGATTTGCAGCGTACCAGCGGAAGAATCTGCCGGTGTTCCCGTGGACTGCGCATTCTCCCATGGGACAAAGCTGGTGTCTTTGTTCCCCCCTCACCTCGAACTTTATATATGGTTTGGCTAAGGGACATTGGAGTAATCTCTGGAATTTTTTTTTTCTCTCTTAGAGCAGGTATCTTTGGTTTTTGGTTTTGGTTTTAGACTTAGGGTGAATAAAGCCTTCATTTTATAAAGAAGTTTCAATATATTTTTTGCCACGGATAAAAGTACACATGTTAGGTCTTAATAAATTCTATGACCCAGCTTAAACACACCACCGGTGTTAAGGACACAGCATTGAGATCAGATTCATCATGGTGTAAATCTCAAGCCTCCTTTTTTAGGCAAATGACTTTACCTACCAGAACCTCACATTTTCCTTTTCTAAAATAGACAGTGATGTATATAAAAGCACAAAACACAGGGTGTTATATATTGTATTTTAAAATGTATTTTATGTTCATTTATTCTTGTAAGATTTCTGTGTGGTTACAATGAGACTGCAGGGTTTTTCAACTACATGCTGAGAAAGAGAGGGCTAAGGTGTGAGGACTGGGGACTGACAGTGAGTTGGAGAATGTGGGACTCACCCAATGAAGGGATCTGTTTAGACTGGGACACTTAGCATATGCAGAAATATAGGCCCAGTGTCCCCAGATTTATATAATAGATATCTAGTGAGTAGATACTATATTCACATTTTAGACAGTGAACAAAACTAAGACAATCCATGTCCTCCCAATTGGCTTTCATAAATAAGTAAATTAAATTCCATACTAAGCTCAAAAGCGCCATATAGAAAAGCAAAACAGAGAAGCGGATAGGGAGCCTGCAGGGTGCAGTTTTTGAATGGACGGTCAGGAGAAGAGTACAAGTAAGGAGATCAGTAACCCGAAGACTTGTGGAAGGAGGACAAAGGAGGCAAGGACAAGGTCATTATGAATATTTGCACGTGGAGCTCACCCTCGGTTCCAATAGAAAAATAATCTAGAGTTTCAGGTGAAATCTTTCAATGACAAATTATTTTAAACATTAGATGGGCCAAACAAAATGAAAATAGGCCCCATTTATATGTCAGATAGTCTGTGACTTCTATAAAATCCAACTTATCATCCATTTATTATTAATTTTAATGCAAAAATATCAATTCTGCATTTTATACCTACTTTAATCCCAATAGCCCACTGTCCATTCCTCTTTGCTGTTGAACATTTGATACTCCAGATCTCAGGACCTTTTGCTGGAAGCCTTATGGTACATGTTCATCATTGCTTCTCTGAATGATGATCTTGTCTCTGTTTTAGCTGACATTTCGATTCTCAGTACTAGGACTTAGGCAAACACTTTGTGGGAGACAGAAATGTGAGTGTATGTTGTGTACTGCCTCCTGGATTTTATTTTTCTGGAATTACTGTAGGTATAATTTGCCTTGCCTATAATAGGTAATTATTACTTACATAATAAAGTTTACTGATTATTTTCATTGTCACTGACTATTATCTAGTTGGAGATATTTAGCAAAAAAGAACCGGCAACAGGCCTCTAGTTTGCTGGGATGTAGTTTTCTTTCATTTTACGTTACTAAATGTACCGATGGATCTTACTATCCTGATGCCATAAGTTTCCTTTATTATGAGTATTGTTTATTGTTCTAAGACCTTTATGTTATATCAGCAGATTGTATCCAAACTGTACCAGCATATTATTGTCTCTGAATCAGCTGGGTAGTTATGCCATGAAAATTTATCTCACTTACGAAAAGAAAGGGAGCCCATATGGTTTTTCCTAGCTCCACTCGCTTTAATTGGATCAAAAATGGAAATGTTTATCATACTCATCTCGGGGAATGATTGATGGCAGTCATGTTAATACAGGTTCTATTCCATTACAGCGACTCCCTTGCCAAAATAAATTTCTATATAAAAAATTATTCTCAGGCCCCAGCATACAAGTATACTTTCAAGTAATACTTAATTTATTCACTCACCAGAGAAGGAATCAAAGAAGATTTGACATTTGAGCAGGGCCTTAAAGGATTGGAGGACAGATAAAATTTGTACTTTGGACTGGAAGGGAGAAAGAATATGATATGCTGAAGGGACAAATTGAGAAAAACACTAAATACAAAACAAATTTACAACATTAAATTATTTAGCCAAATCTTTTTTGTTTGTTAAATTTCATTTCAAATAAAATCTTCTTTAGATGCTATCCACAAGGTACTCTCTGCTTCTAGGCAGATTAATTAGCACCCTTTTTCCTTTAGAGCTTCTATCTCACTATCTTCCTTGTATTGTACTTCTACTGCCTTTTAATTGATTACGTGCTTATCTCCATAGTAGTTGATGCATTACTTGAGGGTGGAAACCTTATATCTTAATTCTCAATTCAAGAGTAATAGCAATAATATAATTTCAAATATTCATTAAATGTCTACTCTGTATTAGGCATTGTGCTTAGCAGTTTATAAACACCTGCATCAGGTAATCCTTCCTGTGTTATGCTGCTGTATTATAGACTACTATCAGTTTCAACATTTTACAAAAGAGGTAAATGAGGACAAATGGGTTTAGGACACTCTCCCTGGGTTCCATCAGTGAGTGACAGAACTGGGGTGTTGTGTAAGCATGAATGTCTCCAAAGTGTGAAATCTACTCCACCGTGATGCCTTGCTTCCGATTCCCTAGCTCAATGTCAGGTACATGCTAAGTGCTCAAGAACTACTTACGGAATAAAGAAAGGAATATACAATGAAGAGTGTTTCAACTATAAGATAGAGAGAAGTATAAAACAACTTGTATGACTTCCCTGTGGTTAAAAATATCTGTCTGTGCATCAGAGAAGAACCGTCCTAGTGTTGGCAAAACAAACAACCTCTTGGAGTTTTCAAAATGGGATTTGCCCTGCATGTGTTTAAAGTAGAAATCCTCAGGGCATTCCTGCTAAGGCGCATCCGCCCAGACTTGAAAGGCAAGTCCCTCCAATCCTTCTAATGATGGCAGAACCTAGACCTACTACAGAGGCACCACATCCAGCTTTCTAAACAATCTTACCAGCACCATCCTGGCTTCGTTTAATCTTAAACAATAAGAAGAGCCCTTACAACCAGGTTCTGGAACAAAGCCCAGTTCCCACAGTGCCTGCTGCAACAGGTCCCTGTGACTTGCGACACGTGCTCAGGATGGATGATGGCAGGGTTCGCAAGCACTGCTCTAGGGGGTGCTGAAACAGGGAGAGCAGAGGCAGGGTGGGCAGAAGAAAATGTGAACAGACAAGCTGGGACCTGATACAGGTGAGCAGGACACAGCTAGGAAACCACAGCAGCACCGGGGGCCCCAGCACTGGCGGCAGACTAATCTGCTGTAGGTTTTACTGTGAAGAGGGTTTGGCAGAACTTCCATAGCTAGAGGAAGGATTTTGGAGGTGGAGCCAGAACACTGGAGGTCACAGTGACCTGCTTTGTAAAGACAGTCTGAGACTGTTTCTGCACAACCTAGCAACCGAGAAGTCGGCCCTGCCTGACAACTTGGACGCACTCTCACCACGCTGACCTGTTATGTTTGGGTGCTCGCTGCTGGTAGGCAGTGCACGCAATACCTTTTGTAATGCAACCGTCAGGAATGGAAAAATGAGTCACTTATTTCCTAAATTTGTAACTTACTCAGCAAAACTACCACAGTGATTGGCAAAATTTACCTACATGAGCAACCACTGGTTTCTGCTTGTGTCCTCTTCTATTTAAACATCTTTTTCTCCACTGTATATTCTTCATTACTGATAATATCCAGTACATTGTCAAAGCATTGGCTGTTTTATACTAAATCATTACATCTCAAGTTGTCCTAAATTAAATTTCCTCAGAATACATTATAATGGAATCACATTATTCATTCAACTTATTTAAAAGTATATAATACAATTTTAAAATGCATTCATTTTCTTAAAATTCAATGACACAAAAACAAACAACTTGATTAAGACAATGGGCAAAAGACCGAAATAGCTATTTTTCCAAAGAAGAAATACAAGTGGTCAATTAGCACATGAAAACAGTCTCAGTATCACTAACCATCCAGACCACAATGAGATACCAAATCACACCCATTAGGCTAGATATTACATATTTTTAAAAAAACAGAAAATAGCAAGTGTGGACGAAGATGTGGAGAAATTGGAAGTTTTATGCAATGCTGGTGGGGAAAATCGTGCAGCTGCTATGGTAGACAGAACAGAAACAGGGATTCAAAGAGATATTTGTAAAACCAGGTTCATAATAGAGTGATTAACACTAGCTAAAAGATAGAAGAAGCCCAAGGGTCTATTGACAGGAGAATGGATAAACAGAATGAGGTCTATACAGACAATGGAATATTATTCAGCCCTGAAAAGGAAGGAAATTCTGGCATATACTATCATGTGGTTGAATCTTGAACATATTATGCCAAGTAAAATAAGCTAGTCACAAGTGTCCTGTATGATTCCATTTAGAAGAGGCACCTGGAATAACTGAATTCACAGAGAAAGTAGAACAACGGTTGCCAGGAGTCGTGTGGGACAATTCTTGTGAGAAGAGTGCAAACATATGATGGGGGAACCCCCCAAAATGGAATTTATTTATCAAAAATTGTGTATTTTTTCTTACATGTTTAAACTTCAGTCACCTTCAAAGTACTCTCCACTTAATGCAATACACCTATTGAAACATTTTTTCCCTGCCAGAACAGTTTTTGAACTAGTTCATTTTTATGTCTTTTAGTGCTTCTGCTGTTTTTTGTTTCACCTCTTCCACATCGACAAAATGCTTCCCTTTGAGGGCCTTTTTCAACTGGGGGAACAAAAAAAACATTGCTGGGGGTTGAGATCAGGTGAATAGGGAGGATGGGGCACCGGCATCATGCCGTTTTTGGTCAAAAACTGCCAAACGCTCAGCATGGTGTGGGCAGGGGAGCTCGTAAATCACCCATCATGCAATGGGCAAACACAATGAAAGAGTCTTCAAAAAAAAATTACTGAAACAGAACGCAGGCTTTCAGAATGAGACCAGCTAGTGCAGGAATATAAATGGGTTCCTAGAACACTCACCCAGAGGGTGAAGCCTGTACTACAAGGGGCCCACCTCCAGAAGATAATTCCTTTTTTGGGGGGGTCCACCCTTATAGCTTCAGTCTGGGAAGATGAAAAAAATCCTGGCGATGGATGATGTGCAACCATTGTTGGCTGCACAACAATGTGAGTGTACCAATGTCTCTGAAGTCTACATTTAAAAGTGGATCAAAGGGCAAATTTTATGTATATACTGCCAAAATTATAAAAAATGCATCCGTTATTAAATACTTCACTTTATGTGTCACATATGTACATATATTGTATAAGGTTGTTTATAAATGATACACACTTTATTATGCTACATGAGTAAATTAAGAACTTTTATCTGGTAAGTTTTCTATATGTAATTATTGATTTTACAAACTGCATTTCTAACCTAACCATTGCATGAGAATCAACCTCACTGAATACGCTCTTCAAGTTTTAAAAATATTGGTTATGGCAGAAAGGTGAAACAAGGTACCCCAGATATAGGCTATGGAATACAATATAGGGTGCACTATGATAGGTAATTGTCCAAATCCCCCCCAACTTTTTCTCAACTCATTAGGTCGCCGAGCATCCAAATCTCAAATGACATCTCCATTTCAATTTTGACTGAGTTGCCATGAATTGGACGGTTCCTTTTGTTTGTAAGAATCATCTGTCAAGCTTTGAGCCAAAGGCTTTTATTTTCTGGAAGAAAACTACAAGGTAAGTAGACTATCTGAATTTGTATTGCTTTACAGATTTTTGCTGACAAAACACATCAAAAGAGATTGTACATGTAAAATTTTTGTAAGCATTATAAGCAGCAGTCTAAAAGGAAAATGCATGAAAGCCATAATAAGTTGAAAAATTCAGCTTTATTTTTTTCAAACATTATGCCAATCGTCCAATTATCCGTCAGCTTAGCCATCCCTTTGTAATATGTTGTTGAAAAGTCCACCATTGTCTATGGTCTCATTCCTAAAGCACCCACACATTTTTCTGTTTTCAGCATAAGGAATTCATTTTCTACTCACAGTACCTTTTGCGGCAATCACATTCAATTCTGTGGGTCTGGGTGACAAAGTAGCCCTGAGAGCTATTACTGGAAATAGAAACAGGAAAACAGTGGAGTCTCTGAGCCTGTTAACTTCCGTATTTCAGAATTAACAGGAGAGAGCCGAAGAGTCCCTGGGAGAGAAAAGACATGTGTTGAAATGGCTGAAACTTCTTCTCAAGCATAATACCTACTTCACAGCCACGTGAAAATGTGTAATCCCTCCTTCCAGGAAAAAATGGTAAAACAATCACAGAAAGCCTTATTTCTGCTCTTTTTAGAGGCAATTATATTCATGTCTCCTGACAATCTAGAATCATTTCTCCTTACAATATAGAACCAGAAGAAAACCTCCCATGTTTTATGGACTGTGTATAAGAAACAAGGGATGGACATCTTGTGTGATTGATTGATTTATTTAATGCCATTTTGAGAGAGAGAGAAAGAGAGAGAGAGAGAGAGAGAGAGAGAGAGAGAGAGATTGGTTTGTTGTTCCACTTACTTACATATTCATTGGTTGCTTCTTGTATGTGCCCTGACCAGGGATCAAACCCGCAACCTTGACCTATCAGAATGACTCTCTGGACACCTGAGGTACACAGCCAAGGCTTGTGTGACTTTGGTGGCAACGAAAAGTACCAGCCTTTAACATGGGAAACCTCATGGGTACTTCAAGAACTCTTCTGCCAAAAGAGGAAGGGCTTATCTTGTCAGTCTTCTCATACCCTACCAAGAAATTCCTGGTGGTGAATGTGACGTAACTCTAACCCGAGGCTTAATTATGCGATTGCTGTCTCTCTTATTCCATGAAAGATAACCCAGGCAGGATATTGGAATGATTTTTGATTCTGTACTTAGAAGTGAGATTTCAGTTGATAACATTATCAGAAAATCTGAAAACCATGCTCCCGGACCTATCTGGAAACTTGAAATTTTTTTTTCCCCATGGCAGTGTACGTCAAGGAGTAAACTTTCACTTTGAAAGCATCAGAATTTCAACATGTTTTAAGAGAGAGAATAGGAAAATAATTCTATCTATAGCACACCTTGTTTGTCTTACAATTTTACTATTAGTTGTTTCACAGAATTTTAATATTCCTAAACCTTCTCAAATCCTCTCCATGAGACCTCATTTTGGGAAATAATCGTGGAGACTCTGCCCTTCAGGTATTTGTCCAAATACTACCAAAACTTTGCACACCTCATCACAAAATATCTACTGTCAACAGGAGACACTGAGACTGTAACTCTTAAAGGACTGTTTTATCGAGACTGCCTTATTCAACTTTATGCCCTCAAGCTTGGCATGTGGCTTTGCCATGGTGGGCACTCACTTATTGCTTATTTAACTTGAAGCCTATTGCAACATGCTTCATTTCGGAAGCCATCTTCTCAGTGGACTTCACAGAGAAATTTGCCAGATTCAAAACAGTATTACAACCCAGGGGATTGAGTGCCAGACTACAAATCAAAGGGTCGCTGGTTCAATTCCCAGTCAGGGCACATGCCTGGGTTTCGGGTCAGCTCCCCAGTAGGGGGTGCACAAGAGGCAACCACACATTGTTGTTTCTCTCCTTCTATTTCTCCTTCCCTTCCCCTCTCTCTAAAAATAAATAAAATCTTTTAAAAAACCCCAGTATTTTAGTGAGGGTTCTAAGGATCTAAGAGTTGTCTTTTTTTGCTATTCTTTTTTTTTAAGAAAAGTAACTTAAATCTTAAGAAATTTAATTCTTGGCTCTACATGTATCAGCTTCAATAGCTCTACATAATTATTTTTATTCTTAGGCAAAGACAGTGTTTATTGGCTTGTACAAAAATCTGGAAATGTCACAGCTAGGAACATGGCCCATATTTCATGATGCCTAAACTTATGATTTATAATACGTTTTAATATTTTAAAAGTTTTATTTTCTCATATTGAGGAATAATTTGGTGATATTCTGTGATTCATGATACTGGACAAGACTCTCTGCTCAGCAATGTGGAGAGAAAGTTCCCGTAATTCTAGCAATGAGTCAGATTCCAACAAGTTCTTTTTACTTTCTCTCCCTACTGCTAATTTGTAGACAGCGTGATTAACTCAGCAATTACTGCAGACTCGGTGTTATTCGAGAACTGCAGAAAAAGGAGTGCCCTGGTTCCTCTGTTTCAACACATCTTACAGTTTTTGCTAATAGGACCAAAAGAGCAGACAGGAAACAAGAAGATACTAAGAGCTAAAACCAGGAGGTTCTATCTATTTTACTGAGAATTGGGCAAGATTCGTTAAAGAAGTGAGATTTAAAGTAGAATACAATTTGGAAATACAAAAAAGAAATTAACCTGGCTGAGCATGGGCTGTGATCCAAAGGGTCGCCAGTTTGATTCCCAGTCAGGGCACAGGCCTGGGTTGTGGGCCAGGCCCCCAGTAGGAGGCATGCCAGAGGCAACCACACGTTGATGTTTCTCTCTCTGTTTCTCCCTCCTGTCCCCTCTTTCTAAAAATAAATAAATAAAATCTTAAAAAAAACAAAAAGAAATTCACTACAGGGTATGGAAAATAAGTATGTGAGAACGAAAGAGAACACGACGTGAGTGAAGAACAAGGATACTAATTTGACTAAAACAGAGGGGAAGAGGTTAGGGGCTGATAGCAAATAAACTTGCATGTGTAGCTAAACACGCTTTACTTCTTTTCATCCTTAGTACCCTGAATAATGCTTGGCAAACAGTGTACCCTGAGTTACTGAAACAAAGCAGGAAAAGTTTTATAAAATTAAGCAGAGGAGTTCAGATATGATATGGTAAATTAATGAAGATACCTTGATCACCAAAATGATGTGGTACAACAAATCATGCTTTGGGAGAGTGAGTGATGGAGCCGACAGTGCATCAAATTTGGAATCAGGTGAACCTGTCTGTTTTATGTGGAAAAGTTGTTAAAGTTTTCTGAATTTCATTTTCTTTGTAAAAAAGTGAGATGAAGCAACCATCTTGTAGGGTCAATTTAAGGATTGATAGGAGGTCTGTCCAGAAAAAGTCCATTGTTAATATGAGAATGGTTTGTGTGGTATCAGTGTAACATGGCACCCAAGGAGAGTGGGCAGGAATGCACATGCGTGAACAATGATGACTTCACTGTACTAGTCAGTGGGGGTGGTTGACACCACTGAGTGAGCATGTGCACTGCATGGCTCTCACATCCAAAATGACTGAGCAAGTAGATCAATGAATCTGCATAAATTTTACATTAAGCTTGCACATTCCTCCCGGGAAGCTACTCCAATGATTTAGAAGGCCGCAGCTATGGGCAACTGGTGATTGGCAGCTTCATCACAACAACATGCCCAGTCATGTATCACATCTTGTGCAGAGTTTTTTGGTGAAACATCAAATTACCCAGGTGACTCAACCCTTGTATAGTCCAGATTTGGTGCCCTGTGACTTCTGGCTTGTCCCAAAACTAAAATCACCTTTGAAAGGGAAGAGATTTCAGACCATTGGATGAGACTCAGGAAACTATAACACGGCAGCTGCTGGTGATTGGGAGAACTGTGTGAGGTCCCAAGGTGCCTACTTTGAAGGGGACTGAGGCATCATTTTCCTATGTACAATGTTTCTTGTATTTTGTATCTTATTTAACACAAGGCTCTATTTTTCATATTATGTAGCTGTATACGTTCTGGACAGGCGTTGTATAATATGTGCCAAGTTCCCAGAGTAGAGTCTTATAAATTCTAGGTATTTGTAATACCATCTGGGCATTACTTGCTGGCGGAAAAGGAGAAGAGACAATAATTATGGAAGTGAAGGCAGCCTGCAGCAGGATGAGGGGAGTATAGACACACAAGAGAGTCACAGGAAAAAAGTAACAGGAATCAGAAATATATTTGGTGCATTAAGCAAATATATCAATATTTTATATTCTGATGCTAATGAAGATGACTTGTAAAACTAATCAAAAACTATGATTACTGAAAATATCTCACTTCTGGAAGGTACCTTCTACATTTAAACTTAATCACATCTCGATTACTTTCTTAAATGGCCTTTCAAAGAGTTCTGACTTGGTCTGGAAAGTCCTCATGAGGTTTTCTTAAAAATTAAGAAAATATCTTTTCTGGGATTGAAATATAACTAAAGAAGTGATATTCTTATTTTTTTAAAGATTTTATTTATTTATTTATTTTCAGACAGAGGGGAAAGGGCAGAGAAAGAGAGGGAGAGAAACAACAATGTGTGGTTGCCTCTCACGCGCCCCCTGGCCCGCAACCCAGGCCTGTGCCCTGACTGGGAATCGACCTGGTGACTCTTTGGCTCACAGGCCAGCGCTCGGTCCACTGAGCCACACCCGCCAGGGCTGATGTTCTTATTAAAGGGACACTTTGAAAGGTTAGTAGTTCATTCCAAGCCTGTGAATGAATTCACAAATTTAAGATGATACTGAGTTTTCTGGTCCATTAAAAGCACATTGGTTTATTTTGACAAATAATTATATTGAGTCTGCCATTCCAAGAACCAGCACAGCTCAGTTTTCAGGTTCAGAAAATAAGTATATATGGAAAAGTTTTAGAGTTTTAATTTATATTAGCAACTAATGCTGCTTAGACCGGCAGTTGAGAAAGAAAGAAATGCTCTCTTAAAGGCATAGCAGGCAGACAGCCAAAAGTGGAAACACCTTTGCCTGAAACTGTTTTGAGCATGAGATGTCCCACCTTTACTTCCCAAAACAGGAAAAGAAATAGATAAAGATCAGTCATGTTCGCTCTGCTAAAGAAGTGATAAACGTAATTAGAGAAGAAGCTTAAATTAAAAGTTTATTTTTCTTGAAAAATCATTTTGACTTTTGAATTTACTCAGGTATCATGAGATGTGAGATATTTGTCCTGAGTCACACAAGACTCAAGTTACCAGAACTGATCTTTGTTGCCAAAAAAAAGTCAAAGATAAATGATCAGGCTGAACCAGAGTCTATGCTGAAAAATTATAAATGTGATTCCTCCACAGTCATTATGAGTAATTTCTGAGCGAAAATATTTTTTTTCCGTCTGAGAATAAATGCTCTCAACACAATAACCATGTGTGAGTCTCCACCTCTTTGGTGAAGGTCTTCTGAACAATGGACATGAAGCTAAGTATGTTTCCCTTATGAAGACTCACTGCCATCTTACAAAGTCTTATCCCCAATACACACAGCCTCCTGTCTCTAATCATGGGGAAGAAAGGAGATCTGACTATGCCACTCTCTTATTTGAAGTTCTTCCATAGACCCTGGAAGCTTTGAGGATAAAACCCAATCACTGGAGTAGGGAAGGAATAGATTTGATCTCTATTGCATAGGGTCAACTTTCACTTTTCCCCCAGCAAGTAGCCCACACCTTAGTGTGAAAAAATAGGTTGAAGCTCTATGATCTTTCCATCTGGTCGGGTTTGGAACACCTTTTCCCTCTAGATTCATTCTAGAACACTCAACGGCTGTGACCTGCCAGTCAGGAAGTGTTCTTTCTGACCTTCTCCTCCAGGCCCCACTTTGTACGTGCACAGCACCTCTCCCAGTCACGATGTTTTGTTTAATTGGTATCCTTTCCCTTGGGGTATGAACGTTGTAGGAAGAGTCTGTGTTCCCGTGTCCATAGCACACATCACAGTTTGCGGCAGCTAGTAGATACTGGCGAATAAACGAGGTGAGTGGCACTCAGTTTGATTTCAATTATGAATGGTTTAATCCAGGTTTCAGGAACATCTGAGTTGAATTACAATCTCTGGGTGTAACACTACATTTTCCAAAGATCACGGTTGCTGTTCAGTTTCTTGGTCTAGCTCCCTTGGAATACATACTCTGTTTTTTAAAAAAATCTTTCACTCTCTACTTCAAATTTTTCTCCTACACAAGAATCACCAAGACACTTGAACTCCAGATACAACAGGGATTTCACATTCTTGGCAGATATATCAAGGTTCTTCTCTGAGAAAAAAAAAACCCTCTTCTATGATTCTGAGAGAAAATCTTGATTTTTTTCCTTCTTCTTTCTAGAGGCTATTTAATAAATGTGGTGTGGTTTTTCTAGAGAATTCTGAGGGGTTGGTGGAAGTAAGATATAAATACCACTGGAATGATATCTCTCAGATTTATTAGAAATGTATTATTACTAGCGACATAATAAATTTCTTTTCATACGTTCCTCCCATTTCAACATGCAAATTGAAAAAATAAAGGTTTAAAATGAGTGTGCTGGTATGCCCCTATACCTCTGGTTTGTTTTCAAACTCCTAAGATACAGTTAAAAACCAGGAATTCTTTACTACTGTTTGGCTGAGTAGCCCATAGGTGAAGAAGGCTGCTTCTTTGATGATGGTTTGATGAAACAGCTTTATTGTTCCTACTAGTGACTTTAGGAGAACATCATTCCAACTTAACATTTGACACACAGCCATGTGTCCTTAGACAATGTATATTTCATAAATAAACTCATTATTTGGTTCCTAAATAGATTTGCTTTAACAATAATACATTGCATTTATAAAATACCTGCATGCCTATATGGTAATTATGTATGTGTGTGGTAGCTGAAAGGATATGAGTATGTGTATATATGCAATGAGTTTCCATGACTATAACTCAGGCCTGCTTCCCAGATTATCCAAAATATATCACATCATGTTGCCAGGGAGAATTCAACATTCTATAGTCACATTTCTTTTTCTGTTGGTACAATCTTACTGTATCACAGTGATTACAGTCTATAGCTATTATTTGCCTTCTGAAAGTATTTTGTCAGAAGTCCTAGGGCTGTATGTTCCTTAATGTATTTTTTTTCTTAACAAAAATCCACTGCTGGGATTAAACCCTAAGAATCCTGAAACACAATTCAAAAGAACCTATGCACCCCAATGCTCAAAGCAGCACAATTTACAATAGCCAAGTGCTGGAAGCAACCTAAGTGCCCATTAGTAAATGAATGGATCAATAAACTCTGGTACATTTACACAGTGGAATACTATGCAACAGAAAGAAAGAAGGAACTCCTCCCTTTGCAACAGCATGGATGGAACTGGAGAGCATTATGCTAAGTGAAATAAGCCAGGAGGTGAAAGACAAATACCATATGATCTCACCTATAAGTGGAACCAAATCAACAAAACAAACAAGCAAGCAAAATATAACCAGAGACATTGAAATAAAGAAAAAACTGACAGTAACCAGATGTGGGGCATAACAGAGAAAAGAAGGGGAAGGGTCATCAAGGAACATGTATAAAGGACCCATGGACAAAGCCAAATGGGGGTAAGATTGAGAGTGGCAGGTTGGGGGTGGTTGGGG